>JXCR01081351.1:0-21984 GCA_002079205.1 Phalaenopsis hybrid cultivar
TAACGTACGAAGACCACCAAAATCACTATCTTTCACCCCCTTTTTGTCGTCCTTGCACCAAAGACAGCAGCTTTAGAGCCGTTTTTTTTTTGTGGAGTCTCCTTCTTTGTTAACCTTAGCCAAGGCATGGGGTAAGCTCTTCACTCCTTATTGCTTCTACTCATTCTTCAATAATAGCTGGTGAATATTAAATCAAATAGATTTATTATAATAACTACTTGGCTATTTCTTAGATTAAAATAAGCTGATTTCAAATCAATCCATATTAACTCTTGTAATAATAATAATATTATTATTAATAAATGCTGGTGAAGTTGCACCTAACTTAAGAAATATTTAATATTAATAATTGCGTGATTGTTAATAATTGTGAAATTTGACTTTTATAGGAATTGCTAGTCAGCATTTGTTGAACCACTAAAATATTTGGAGCTTTATTCCACCTCAAGGTAAATAATTGCTTTTATTAGGGGATAAACATACCATTCCTAGTTAGGGGTATTATTCTTGTTGTTTGTACTTGATTCATAGTTATTTTATAAGATTGTCATTAATGCTCTTGCAACTTTATTTATAATTATTATTTTGCACTCTTTATAGGCTTCAAGTATTGCTCATGATAAAATTGCTATACACATGTGAATAAGGGTCTATTTGGGACAACTTTCTGCTTGCTTTGCTCTTGAGATCGCCACAAAAGTTCTGTTTGTGGAACTTCTTTCTTGATACTTTTTACAAATTTTTATGGTAGAAAGCCGTTTTTTCAACCTAAGCTTTTAAAGTATGGTGGTTATTAGAAAGCGGCGATCTAACTTTTTGAAAATAAAATAAATTTGTAATAGCCACATAAACTTTTNTTTGAGATCGCCACAAAAGTTCTGTTTGTGGAACTTTTTTCTTGATACTTTTTACAATTTTTTATGGTAGAAAGCCGTTTTTTCAACCTAAGCTTTTAAAGTGTGGTGGTTATTAGAAAGCGGCGATCTAACTTTTTGAAAATAAAATAAATTTGTAATAGCCACATAAACTTTTGCAAATCTTCAAACCGCTGCAACTACCCCAAGAAAATCCTAACTCTTGCAATTATAATATTTTTTTTCTACATTCTTCTTTACAAAATGACATGTAAATTCATATAACAAGCCTTGTAAAGTAGTATATTTCGTACATATTATAATTGTGAAAAATTTGATATGTTTGTGTGATGATATGTAGGTCGGTGAAACCCTTTTGGATATTGGCTAGTCGGGATGTCAGACCNGGTTATGTGCTTGATAACTCATTATCTGGAATGAGTCATTGGTGATTTGAGGAGATCTGAGTTTTGAAGAAGTACCAGATTGCATTTTGGGACGTGAAGTTCTACAGCTTTGTTTATCAAAGTGCTTTGGAAGNGAAGCAAGTGCAAGAAGTTATGAGCACGAGATCGAATTTCAATACTGCTTTTCATCCTCAGACAGATGGACAGTTAGAGCACGCTATTTATACCTTAGAAGACTTAATAAGAGCTTGCACTTTGGACTTCAAAGATAGTTAGGGGGACTATGTTCCGTTGGTAGAGTGTTCTTGTAATAATAACTTTAATGCTAGCATCGACATGACACCATACGAATCATTTTATGGAAGAAAGTATAGATCTCCTTGTTTTGGTTCGAGGGCGGTGAGAGGTGGGTATTTGGACCTCAACTGGTGGATCAAGCTACCAAAAGGGTTTGTTAGATTCGAGATTGACTATGTGCAGCCCATAATCGTTAGAAAAAGTACTTCAACCCAAAGCACAAAGAGATTGAATTTAATATNAAAGCAAGTGCAAGAAGTTATGAGCTCGAGATCGAATTTCAATATTGCTTTTCATCCTCAGACAGATGGACAGTTAGAGCACACTATTTATACCTTAGAAGACTTAATAAGAGCTTGCACTTTGGACTTCAAAGATAGTTAGGGGGACTATGTTCCGTTGGTAGAGTTTTCTTGTAATAATAACTTTAATGCTAGCATCGACATGACACCATACGAATCATTTTATGGTAGAAAGTATAGATCTCTTTGTTTTGGTTCGAGGGCGGTGAGAGGTGGGTATTTGGACCTCAACTAGTGGATCAAGCTACCAAAAGGGTTTGTTAGATTCGAGGTTGACTATGTGCAGCCCATAATCGTTAGAAAAAGTACTTCAACCCAAAGCACAAAGAGATTGAATTTAATATTGGAGATCACGTTTTTCTGAAGTTTTCACCTATATGCTGAGTTACACGATTTGGCAAGACAGTAAAGCTTCAGTTTCGTTTCATTGGCCCTTTCGAGGTGATCGAGAATATCAGTAGAGTTTCATACGGTTTGACACTTCCTCCAGGGTTTGCAGGAGTACACAATGCCTTTCACGTATCTCAACTTCGGGGTTATGTGCTTGATAACTCATTATCTGGAATGAGTCATTGGTGATTTGAGGAGATCTGAGTTTTGAAGAAGTACCAGATTGCATTTTGGGACGTGAAGTTCTACAGCTTTGTTTATCAAAGTGCTTTGGAAGAACCAATCAGAGCGACAAGAAACTTGGTAGTTTAAGGAAGAGATGATCGTGAATTACCCGTAGCTGTTCCAAAATTAATGTATCAATTTGGGGACCAAATTTTTTTAAGTGGGATAATATGTAAGAACTAATTTCTTTTTCCTTTTCTCCTTCTCACGCTCGATTTTTTGCTCTTATTACCGAACTGAATTTCAGATGGCTCCGATCTCTTTCCTTTTATTGCAATATTCTTGTCTTTGCCATCCCAATTTGTTATGTTGCATGACCTCCCTGTTCTATAAAAGCACAACGTGGGCTAGGGAATCACACGTCTCCTCGTTGAACTTCCTCCTTCAACCACTAAACCCCTCTGATCTTCCTCTTCTCACGCTTTCACCCAAAATAATCACCTTTCTGATCAAACGCTCGCAATACAAGTCACGCTTAGAGCTAACCGGGAAGGCAACGATGGGATCGTAACGTACGAAGACCACCAAAATCACTATCTTTCACCCCCTTTTTGTCGTCCTTGCACCAAAGACAGCAGCTTTAGAGCCGTTTTTTTTTTGTGGAGTCTCCTTCTTTGTTAACCTTAGCCAAGGCATGGGGTAAGCTCTTCACTCCTTATTGCTTCTACTCATTCTTCAATAATAGCTGGTGAATATTAAATCAAATAGATTTATTATAATAACTACTTGGCTATTTCTTAGATTAAAATAAGCTGATTTCAAATCAATCCATATTAACTCTTGTAATAATAATAATATTATTATTAATAAATGCTGGTGAAGTTGCACCTAACTTAAGAAATATTTAATATTAATAATTGCGTGATTGTTAATAATTGTGAAATTTGACTTTTATAGGAATTGCTAGTCAGCATTTGTTGAACCACTAAAATATTTGGAGCTTTATTCCACCTCAAGGTAAATAATTGCTTTTATTAGGGGATAAACATACCATTCCTAGTTAGGGGTATTATTCTTGTTGTTTGTACTTGATTCATAGTTATTTTATAAGATTGTCATTAATGCTCTTGCAACTTTATTTATAATTATTATTTTGCACTCTTTATAGGCTTCAAGTATTGCTCATGATAAAATTGCTATACACATGTGAATAAGGGTCTATTTGGGACAACTTTCTGCTTGCTTTGCTTTTGAGATCGCCACAAAAGTTCTGTTTGTGGAACTTTTTTCTTGATACTTTTTACAATTTTTTATGGTAGAAAGCCGTTTTTTCAACCTAAGCTTTTAAAGTGTGGTGGTTATTAGAAAGCGGCGATCTAACTTTTTGAAAATAAAATAAATTTGTAATAGCCACATAAACTTTTGCAAATCTTCAAACAGCTGCAACTACCCCAAGAAAATCCTAACTCTTGCAATTATAATATTTTTTTTCTACATTCTTCTTTACAAAATGACATGTAAATTCATATAACAAGCCTTGTAAAGTAGTATATTTCTTACATATTATAATTGTGAAAATTTTGATATGTTTGTGTGATGATATGTAGGTCGGTGAAACCCTTTTGGATATTGGCTAGTCGGGATGTCAGACCCATATAGTGATGACTCTACAGGAAATAAATAAATTTTCTTGGGTTGATATTGATCTTTTCGGTTTCACGGTGTGTTAAATCAATTATATAAATATAAATAAAAACTGGATAATAAAAGATTGGATCGAATTTGAAATGAATGCATGTTTTCTTACGATAATTGAATGTATTTTATTTACCACTCTCTTTGTTGTCTTATGATGTTATGTATGCGCGTAGAAATCGTCACTAATTGTTGTTCATACTTCATGACCCATTTTTTCATGCCCATTATGCTTTAATAAATAACTGTTATTTACTAAATTTGTTCATCAAACTCTTTCATTAATATTTTTGCGTAACATGTTCTATTCAGTCAGTAACAAACCTATCTCCACTGGAATAGATTTTTTAGCTTTAGATTTCTTGTTATTGGTATTTTTCAGTATTTGCTTTAAGTGTTGCATTTTTCATTTTGGGACGGGATAGTCATTCTCTATTGTTATTTTAATTTTGATTCAATTAGTTTTATGCTTTTCTTTTAGTTGTATGAGTGGACTATTATTAATTAGGAATAAAATTTTTATTTATTTTTTTATTCTTATTATTATTTTACACAATGTTTCATTTGAAATTACAAAATATGTTTAACTCATTGCATCATTCATTGCGTTGTCGGGGTGTACCGTTTTTCAGACCCAGCTTATGACAATCTTCAGGTTTTTTTTTGCTTTTATATTAGAGTGAAGTGAGCTGTCCCTTAGGAAATAGCACAACTTAAATGACTCCAACAGAACAAACAACTTAATGGAGATGGGCTGAGCTTGCGCAATCAAGCCAAACATTTGAATTGGGTTGGTGTAATCCAGATTACTTGTTTAGCTTAGTTTTATCGAAAATTTGTCTTAATCATGTAATTATGTTTGAATTAGTAAAAAGGAGCATTTACTTACATAGCACATAATTCTATCTATTTGCTTATCTCACACCTAAACTTTCATATTTATACATATAGCGCTCATATCTTTAAAATCACACAATATAGTTCTGTTCCACTTTTTAAAACTGAAATACACATTTCATGCATAGGTTTGAGCATCAAAGTGATATGTATGTAAACACGAGGTGTGAGATATGTAAATGCATAAAAATTGTGGGCAACATATGTATACTCCCCTAAAAAAGGTAATTTGGGGCATAAATCGATTGGACCTCAGATCATGCTTGGATTCTCCTGATTTAAGCCTTACTTGGCCAAGTTCAAACGTGGGTTGAAAGACTCAGGTTTCACCAGTCTTTCACCCCACTTGCAATTTGCAGTTGCAGAATAAGGGAGTGTCCAATATCCCGCCACTTTATGGGTCCATATTATTTTTCCCACTTATTGAATCAAATAGACCTATTTAGTATTTTAGTTTGATGTGTAGGCTGTCTTACTTTTTTTCTTTTTTGATCAAACTCATCCTTATCTTTTCTATATTTTGCTTGACAGTGTAAGTAAATCTTTTTCTCTGCAATATTTTTCCTAGCTTGTTTTTTTGTCATGTTTATGCTTGCCATATTGGTTTGATATTCTGCATTACTGTCCGTTATTTTATCAATTAAATTTCTGAATGTTTTGGTCATCTGATGAGAAATTGATGCTTGTTCAGGATTCTTAATGCATTCTCCAAAGCAAATCCTAAATCTAATGTCCCTGCAAACAAGAGGTAACTTACGATCACCATGGTTAATTGCAAATCTTTCTTGTTCTACTGTTATGAGCTTTTTCTTATTTTCAACCCTTCAGTCTGAGTGCTGTTGTTTTCAGTCCCCCTTCACTACTCAATAGTGGTTGCACTAAAACCCATAATGGTATCTTTAGGAATTAGAAGTAGTTTTTATTTTTATTGCTAATTTTCAATTAGATTTTGCTTTAGCGTATTTGTAGGAATTATAATAGAAAATAATTTATTTCTGTGATAAATTATGAGAATAAATTATTTCCTTGGACTAAGGAGTTATTTCTTTTCCTATTTTATATTCATTACCTTAGATTATATGTTATTTTCTTTTCTATTTTAGGCTTTTCTAATTTTTGTTATTTCTTTTATCTCCAAATAATTAATATGATTTGATTATTGAAGATATTAGGTGATATATCTTTGCTTTTCATGTTATTTCTTTTTATTTTCTTTCCTATTCTACGATTCATGTAAGGGTTATTTATATAAACTTTCATATCAATGAAATTATTCTGAATTCTGTTTTATTCCGCATTATTCTGAATTTTAATATGATATCATAGCCAAATTCCCTACCCTAGCTGCTGGTCCTCCTTCTAGAACCGCCAGACTCCCTTCCTGCCATTCTCCGTGCGGGAAAAGAGACATTTGTCTTGGTATTTTGAAACAACAATTTTTTCTTCTTTTTCGGCAGCTACCGGGCTCTTCTACAACACCCACCTACTTTACCTGCAGGGCTCCTACAGTTATTCTTAGCAACTGTCCCCTCTAGGCTTACAGGGGAAACATCCTCCACTGGCTTTCAACACAGCCTTTCTCGACCTCTCTACTCTTTCTCCTAGCTCAAGTGTGTGGGTTCATATTTCATATAGGATTTTGGGATCAGGAAACTAATCGAGGTCTAGGGATTCAGAGTTCCGTCTCGATCAAGTAGGCCCGGGATCACATTGAATCTTCTGAATGTGAAAGCCTGCTCTTTGGCAGAGCAGTTACAACTATGCTTTGGAGTTCGTACAAGGATCTTGGAGATTTTGTAGAGCTGTGCTTGAAAGGCGGATTTGAGAGTGTTGCAAGCTTTGTGTAGAGGTTCATCTATGGGCATGTTTCACATTGATTGTCCAACTTGCCGTTTATTTTTTCTTGTGTTGATCGATACTTCCTTTTCCCAATTAGCCTCAACGCATGACAATTATTTTCGGTTAGCATGACATTCCTTACAAGAAAGATGGACAGAGCTGTCCTTTTAGTCATAGTTGCCATTATAGGCAACTTGTTGCAGAGCTGGGACAATGCCACAACTACTGGAGCTATTATCTATATTAAAAGGGAATATAAGCTGCAAACACAACTTACTATTGAAGGATTAATCGTCGCCATGTCACTTATCAAAGCTACTATCATTACTTCATTCTCTGGACGTGTTTCGGATCGATATGGGAGGCGTCCTATGCTGATTTTCTCATCAATCCTTTATTTTGTTAGTGGAATGGTGATGCTTTGGTCTCCAAATGTTTACACTCTCCTTCTGGCGAGGCTCATTGATGGCTTCGGAGTTTATTTGATTGTCACGCTCATTTCCGTCTATATTTCTGAGATTTCTGCACTGGAGATAGAAGGGCAGCTAAGCACACTTATAGTGGAAATCTCGATTCTTTTTTGGCTTCCGCCAAAGATGGAAAAGGGGAACTATTTTCCAGTTGTCTTCCCTCCATATCTCAACCACCATAAATAAGAAAGGAGGGCCCCTTTTTCCTTGTTATCCTTCCCGCAGTTTTTTTGTTGCACTTGTTCCCTGCAGCAGTCCAGCTTCCTAGTTTCCAACAGTTTGACTTTCTCGATTTCCTGCAGATTTTCAACAGTCCGGCTTCCTAATTTTCAACATTCCGGCTTCCCTGGTTTTTTGCAGGTCTTTATTGCTGGAGGTGCAGCTGCCCCCATCTTCCCAACAGGTCATGTCCTATGTTTTTTGCCATCTGTTCACTGTAGCACTCTGACTTCATGTTTTCTAGCAGTCATTCTTCCCTAATTCCTTAAGTTATTTGTTGTTGTCGGTCTGTCTTCCATTGCGATAGTGAGGGCACTGGGTGGATATATGATCAGGTAAGGGGAGTGTCTAGTGATGACCTCAGACCAATTTTCTATACAGTCAATATAATAATTAATTTAGTGCAAGTGTTTTTGTGGCTGCTTATGTGCTTGAANCGTCGCCATGTCACTTATCAAAGCTACTATCATTACTTCATTCTCTGGACGTGTTTCGGATCGATATGGGAGGCGTCCTATGCTGATTTTCTCATCAATCCTTTATTTTGTTAGTGGAATGGTGATGCTTTGGTCTCCAAATGTTTACACTCTCCTTCTGGCGAGGCTCATTGATGGCTTCGGAGTTTATTTGATTGTCACGCTCATTTCCGTCTATATTTCTGAGATTTCTGCACTGGAGATAGAAGGGCAGCTAAGCACACTTANAGTCTCCATGTCACTTATCAGGGCTACTATCATTACTTCATTCTCTGGACGTGTTTCAGATCGATATGGGAGGCGTCCTATGCTGATTTTCTCATCAATCCTTTATTTTGTTAGTGGAATGATGCTTTGGTCTCCAAATGTTTACACTCTCCTTCTGGCGAGGCTCATTGATGGCTTCAAAGTTGATTTGGTTGTCACGCTCATTTCCGTCTATATTTCTGAGATTTCTGCACTGGAGATAGAAGGGCAGCTAAGCACACTTATAGTGGAAATCTCGATTCTTTTTTGGCTTCCGCCAAAGATGGAAAAGGGGAACTATTTTCCAGTTGTCTTCCCTCCATATCTCAACCACCATAAATAAGAAAGGAGGGCCCCTTTTTCCTTGTTATCCTTCCCGCAGTTTTTTTGTTGCACTTGTTCCCTGCAGCAGTCCAGCTTCCTAGTTTCCAACAGTTTGACTTTCTCGATTTCCTGCAGATTTTCAACAGTCCGGCTTCCTAATTTTCAACATTCCGGCTTCCCTGGTTTTTTGCAGGTCTTTATTGCTGGAGGTGCAGCTGCCCCCATCTTCCCAACAGGTCATGTCCTATGTTTTTTGCCATCTGTTCACTGTAGCACTCTGACTTCATGTTTTCTAGCAGTCATTCTTCCCTAATTCCTTAAGTTATTTGTTGTTGTCGGTCTGTCTTCCATTGCGATAGTGAGGGCACTGGGTGGATATATGATCAGGTAAGGGGAGTGTCTAGTGATGACCTCATACCAATTTTCTATACAGTCAATATAATAATTAATTTAGTGCAAGTGTTTTTGTGGCTGCTTATGTGCTTGAAGTCCATTCAAGTCATTATCGTTCTGTACAAGATATTTTTTTATAGGTGCCTCTTTTCATGCTGCCCTTGGTTTCCTTCTTTACAGGGGAATATTTTTTCTGATGTTGAAATGCTTTTCTGTAGAATCGAAAGGAAGATGCAAGAAATTGCATCAAATTCCTTTGGAGCTTTCACTGAAGCAGACCCTCCACCTGAATTCTTCCTCCAACACGTCCTCTATAGCCTTTTTCTGCAATGAGGCCTACCTCTTGAGTTATTTTTCTGCAGGTCATACCCTGTAATTCNCCTGATGTTGAAATGCTTTTTTGTAGAATCGAAAGGAAGATGCAAGAAATTGCATCAAATTCCTTTTGAGCTTTCACTGAAGCAGACCCTCCACCTGAATTCTTCCTCCAACACGTCCTCCTCTATAGCCTTTTTCTGCAATGAGGCCTACCTCTTGAGTTATTTTTCTGCAGGTCATACCCTGTAATTCTTTCTGTTGGTTGTCTACTTCCCTGCAAATTGCCCTGCACCATTACTTCTAGAGGAGCATTTTAGGCAAATTATTTAATTTACTAATCACGTTTTTCTCCTACCTTCCTTACTCCCGAATCNCCTGTTGGTTGTCTACTTCCCTGCAAATTGCCCTGCACCATTACCTGTAGAGGAGCATTTTAGGCAAATTATTTAATTTACTAATCACGTTTTTCTCCTACCTTCCTTACTCCCGAATCCAAATCTACCGCCATCCCAATATTTCACAGTTAAGGTTGCATTAATGGGCTGAATTAAGGCATGATTTAATGCTTCTTTTGGATTCGCGCCTTCCTACCAAGGATCCCGCCATCATGATTTTTCGAATCGGTGAAGCCTTACCTTAAATGGGCAGAAGAGGAGATGGTTTAGTGCTTCTTGAGCTGAAATTAAAAGGTAAATCTGAATCACAAGTTGCCTGTTCCTTTGTTGTCTTCGGCATGAAGCTTACATCAAGGAAAAATCAAGTGCTGCTTACCTATTATGGGCTTTGCCTTATTGGGCCTAATAAGGAAAGGATTAATATTCAGTTGCTGCTACAGAAGGAATGGGATGGTGGTGAGCTCCCCATAATTAATTGGATAATTGCTTACAGGTTGCAATATATAGAGCCAGGCGCAAGGCTTCTCCTTAGGATTTCACGGTTTTCTTCTTCTTGGGTGTGGATCTCTGGTAGAGAGATACAGAAAGGAGATAGGAAAGAGAGAGATAAAATGAGAGCTTTTCTTGTAATCGACGGGTGTAATTCTCAAAGCTAATAAAATTCTCTGCAACTCTGTGGACGTAGGCAAAATTCTCTGTAACTCCGTGGACGTAGGCAATTTGCCGAACCACTTAAATCCGTGTTTCCGCTGTATATTCCGGTTTGCGATTTTTTCTCGATCCGGTTTTTTGCTTTATTATCGTCGTTTTTCACAACATATTAAGCAAGTGACGAAAAATGTACTGGGAGAATCAAAAAGGAAAAATTTCTATAAATAAAAATACTTGGTGGTGGAATAATATGTGAAAGAAAAGATAAAATATAAGAAGTCGGGTTATAAAAAATTGTTTAAATGTAAAAGCTTGGAGAACTGAAAAAAACATAATGTGGTATGTAGGGAGTTTAAGAGAATAATTTGTGATGCTGATATTTCTCTTTTTAGTGATATTTATAATATATTAGATACAAAGGGGTGAAAACTATATGTATAAACTAGCCAAATAAAGAGAAAAGAAAAGTAAAGATTTAACTCAAGTGTATTAAAGATTAAAATCAGTGTTTTTCTTAGAGGAAGATGTTCAACTTAGGTTTTTAATAAAGTTTTTGAAGATACGATCGATCTTAGTGATCTTAATATTAATAATAATAATAAAATGTTTTATTTATACCGTCACATTAGTAAAGAAGTTGAGAAGACTTCAAAGAAACCAAGNAATTAAAATCAGTGTTTTTCTTAGAGGAAGATGTTCAACAAAGTTTTTGAAGATACGATCGATCTTAGTGATCTTAATATTGTTAATAATAATAAAATGTTTTATTTATACCGTCACATTAGTAAAGAAGTTGAGAAGACTTCAAAGAAACCAAGGTTGAAAAATCAGTAGGATATGATGATATATTAATTAAAGTGTGGAAATACTTAGGAGATTTATGAGTTTCTTGGCTTATTAAACTCTTTAATATTATTTTAAAAACTAAAAAAAAACTTGGGGAGTGGAGGAAGAGTATTTTGATCCCCACTTTTAAAAATAAAGGGGATGCACAAGAGTGCCAATTATAGAGGAATTAAGTTGATGTGTCATACTTTAAAATTATGATAGAGGATAATTGAACATAGGTTAAGATTTGTTATAAAGATTTCTCATAATCGGTTTTGNTTTTAAAATTATGATAGAGGATAATTGAACATAGGTTAAGATTTGTTATAAAGATTTCTCATAATCGGTTTTGATTTATGCCAGACAGATTTACTATGGAAGTTTTACATTTATTGAGAGGTTTGATGGAAAAGTATAAAGAGAATAAGGAGTATCTATATATGATTTTTATTGATTTAGAAAAAGCTTACGATAAGGTTCCAAGAGAAATCTTTTGGAGAGTTCTAGAGAAGAAATATGTTGATATGACTTATATTCAAGCTATTAAAGATATGTAAACTGGAGCAATTACTTGTGTTTGAATAGGAGGATTAACCAATTATTTTCCTATTTCAGTTGGATTACATCGCGGATTGACTTTAAGCCCTTATCTTTTTTCTTTAGTTATGGATGCTCTTACTGGACATTTACAGGAGGATGTACCTTAGTGTATGTTTTTCACTATTGGTATCCTTCTTGTAGATAAGACTAGATAAAGAGTTTAAAAAAAAACTTGAATTATGGAGGTCCACATTAGCGTATGAAGGCATTCGTTTGAGTAGATCTAAAACTGAATACATAGAATGCAATTTTAGTTGTGGTAGCTCTAGTGGCAGAGTTGTATGGGTGATCAAATCATTAAAATGTGTGAACATTTTATATATCTCGATTCTATTGTTCAAAGTAATGGTGATATAGATGGGGATGTTATTAGTAGAACTCCAATTGGTTGGTTGAAGTGGAGGAATGCATCGGGCCTATTGTGTGATAGAAAAGTACAGCTTAGATTGAAAGGAAAAGTTTATAAAATGATGGTGAAACCTGCAATGCTCTATGGCGCAGAATGTTTCCCTTTAAAAGAGAAGCATAAAATAAAGTTAAGTGTTGTTGAGATGAGAATGCTTAGGTGGATGAGCGGCTTGACAGTTAGAGACAATGCAATCCGTGATAGGGTTGGTGTAGCTCCAGGGGCGGACAAGATTAGAAAAAGTCGTCTTAGATGGTTTGGTCACATTAAACGTTGACCATCTGATGTTTCGATTAGTAGATCAGATGTTTTAGATTCAACTTATGTTAAAACTAAAAAGACTTGGGCATATTGTATAAAAAATGATCTTAATTTATTAGAATTAAATGAAAATATGACACTCAATAGGACACAATAGAGAAAAGGGATCATGTAGCCGACCCAACTTAATGGGATGAAAGTTTGTTGTTGTTGTTTCTTGCTAATTTCAAGTTAAATATGTTGAGAATGTATTTCACTTTACGACAATCTTCGAATTGGTCATTCTAATTAAGACGTTATCATTATACTGTTGAGGCCATGATCACTATCTCGATCATGGTCGTGTTCATTATCAACATTATCCTTATCATTTACCGAATTATAATTTTGAAATTGCTTGGACGTAATCAAACTAAATGTGGAAGCTTTTAAGGTAAAAACAGAACCTGTGTAAAAGACTTCGAAACAAATGCAAAATGTTTATGAAAAAGTGTTTGCTTAATTAATGTTGTATTATTATGTTCATCGTTACAATTGCGACCCATGTTTCTTGTAATTATGATCTATTATTGATTACAAATCTTTTCTTTCGCTTTGAACCGAGTTCCATTAATATAACACAATGTAGATAAATATAATAGAGTTGTATGGATTTCAAGATTCAAGTTAGCCATAAGGTTCAATACATGCAATGTTTCAAATCTGTGAATTTCTTATAGAGAACACCAATAAATTTATTGTTGGATTTATGGAAACTACAGAAGGGAGAAACCTATGGAACTGGGAAGTTGTATTTTTTTTTCCTTGTCAGGGTACAGCATATATCCCCTTATGCGGGTACATAAAATTGAAAAAAAAAAGATTATTTATATTTTTGTTGAGATAACTTTTATTGTTGCATTAGAAGGCTTTTACTTTTTATTTGAGGCTTTTGTGAATATATGGATAAATTTTTATATAGAAAATGAAGAAAAACCTAATAAGATCTCAAGCTTTATGAAGAAAATATTTATGGTGAAGTTCTACTATTTTATTTATTTATGTATCAGATGGGAAAAAAATTTAGCTTTCACCTAAATTTATAATGATATTTTTCAAAGAAAAAAGAAAGAAAAAAAGAAAAAAAAAGAAAAATATAGTGTATTTTCTATTGATTTGAGAGCTGACACTAGTGATACTGAGGAGATAAAGGACCAGGGACGAAAGTAGAATGTCCACCCCTACTTATGCTCAACTGACTCAAGTTGCACATGAACTAATTACACTCAACTTATTGTATTGTCCCAATATATTAAAAGAAAAATAACAAAACCCTCTTTTACATGCAAATGAGTGACTTGACAATTATTAAATTTATAGACAAGCTAGTACAAACTACAGTCTACAATCTACTTCTCTCCAAGAGAAAGAAAACCAGTTAGTGAACCGAAAGTAAAGGACATGCATAAATCACCAATGCAGAGGGAACCCTTTGTCAACTTGTATGCATCCTTGAGGTTATGCATTTTGCATTAACAAAACAAAAATATTACAAAAATATGCATTTATGCATGTATAGACATTTGATCTGTGGTAATTGATCATGACTTGTCAAAGAGGCTTATCAGTTGATCATCAAAACAATTCACATTTTGTGTAAGTCTCATTAATTTTGGCTGCGGAGTAATGACATTTGATGAAATATGGGCATGGGTTCCTCTGCAATTTGGCAGAGGCTGCATTTCTCATAATTTTGTATGTTGTGTTTCACAATTTTATATTCTATTGACAGTGCAATTCCAAGTCAGCTTATTCCAATCATGGATCTGGACATTTAAGACACTCACTAGGCACAATACATTTTATGGGATCAGGGTTGAGGTTAGGGTTGATGAAGGTGCCATTGAGAATTCTGTAGGAAAAACATGAATCTTAGCGTTCTCATTACATTCAAAATCATATCAAGTCTGAGGCTATGGTTGTCTATTTCTTTTGTTTATAGATATTAATCTAGGATTTGAAATTATGTTTCCTTCCAATAGTATTATTGATGAATAAGTGCAGCAATTTCAGTTTTTTGATGGTTTAGATAAGAAAATTGAAGGTCTGAATTCTGTAGGATTTTTAAGAAAAGGTTGGTCTCACAAGTTGAACATGGCCAACTTTGAATAATATTAACCTCTTCCATCAAAAGAGATAAAAAAAGTATTCTTGTCTTGTTGAGTAGCAGAACTATTAGTTCAAATCGACCCCACCATCTATTGAACTAATTTAAATTAGATTCGTCAGACATATTATGCTAAGCTAGAATAGATACACTATATGAATAAGTGCGAATTGATATTTAATTAGTTACATTTAAAAAGCATTATTGTTATGACTGAACTGGTAATTTGTGTCAGATAAGTTGGAGATATTTTATTGTTATTTTATTTGATTAAGTTGTAAGGTATCCAATCTGAAACTTTGAAGATATTTATTTTATTTAAAAATATGTCAAACTTCATTTACAAAAAATTATCTTGTACTGTTTAGTATTAGAAGGAAAACTTCACTAAATTAGACACGTCTTTGTTCTTTGATATGTGTGTGTATATGATAAATATTTTTTTCTCCTAGGAGGAGAATAATCATTGTTTTCCAATTTTTACTCTTGACAACTACAGCCATACATGGTCTTCTCCATTGATTGTGATATACAACATAGAAAATTACTTTGTATTGAGTTTCATCAATTTTCATAATATTTAAAATAAATTATCAATCATGTGGTAAGAATGCGGACAACTATCGGATGAAAAACAAAAGGTATTTTAAAGTCAAGTTTTACCCTTTGTATTTCACCAATCAATTGCATAACACACACACACACACTAAATATCATTGGGAACCCATGTATTTAATTTGATTCATTTGAAAGTCTCTATATTTTTAGAAGTTAATGGTCTCATTCTATAGTAGTCATCAATAAAAAAATTATATTGTTTTGGCATGTCTAGTTGATGATCATATGAACTTAAAATTATTGAAATTATATCACTTGCTTTAATGAAGTTCAAGATATGTTCGAATTTGATTAAGGGTGGGCATCTAGTTTGGAGATTGAGCAAGCTGGTCTCAACTTGAAATCATAAATTTTGATTTTGGCACAAGTTTAAGTCGACTGGCATGAGCCAAAAATAATTGATTTCAAGATTATTTTTTCTCTTTCTAGCCAAATCTCTTAATTTAAAAACTATTATATCTATGGAGAGAGAGAGAGAGAGATAGAGGGAGTGCTAAGTATAATTCAATGGCAGGAGTGCTGGATGAGAGAAGCATTAAGGTATTAAAGAAAGGAGTTCTGATTGCTGTATTTTAGAAATATCATGTTGAATGAATGAGATCACTGTTGAACACNTGTGATATATCTTTGCTTTTCATGTTATTTCTTTTTATTTTCTTTCCTATTCTACGATTCATGTAAGGGTTATTTATATAAACTTTCATATCAATGAAATTATTCTGAATTCTGTTTTATTCCGCATTATTCTGAATTTTAATATGATATCATAGCCAAATTCCCTACCCTAGCTGCTGGTCCTCCTTCTAGAACCGCCAGACTCCCTTCCTGCCATTCTCCGTGCGGGAAAAGAGACATTTGTCTTGGTATTTTGAAACAACAATTTTTTCTTCTTCTTTTTCGGCAGCTACCGGGCTCTTCTACAACACCCACCTACTTTACCTACAGGGCTCCTACAGTTATTCCTAGCAACTGTCCCCTCTAGGCTTACAGGGGAAACATCCTCCACTGGCTTTCAACACAGCCTTTCTCGACCTCNTTTCGGCAGCTACCGGGCTCTTCTACAACACCCACCTACTTTACCTGCAGGGCTCCTACAGTTATTCTTAGCAACTGTCCCCTCTAGGCTTACAGGGGAAACATCCTCCACTGGCTTTCAACACAGCCTTTCTCGACCTCTCTACTCTTTCTCCTAGCTCAAGTGTGTGGGTTCATATTTCATATAGGATTTTGGAATCAGGAAACTAATCGAGGTCTAGGGATTCAGAGTTCCGTCTCGATCAAGTAGGCCCGGGATCACATTGAATCTTCTGAATGTGAAAGCCTGCTCTTTGGCAGAGCAGTTACAACTATGCTTTGGAGTTCGTACAAGGATCTTGGAGATTTTGTAGAGCTGTGCTTGAAAGGCGGATTGGAGAGTGTTGCAAGCTTTGTGTAGAGGTTCATCTATGGGCATGTTTCACATTGATTGTCCAACTTGCCGTTTTTTTTTTCTTGTGTTGATCGATACTTCCTTTTCCCAATTAGCCTCAACGCATGACAATTATTTTCGGTTAGCATGACATTCCTTACAAGAAAGATGGACAGAGCTGTCCTTTTAGTCATAGTTGCCATTATAGGCAACTTGTTGCAGAGCTGGGACAATGCGACAATTACTGGAGCTATTATCTATATTAAAAGGGAATATAAGCTGCAAACACAACTTACTATTGAAGGATTAATAGTCTCCATGTCACTTATCAGGGCTACTATCATTACTTCATTCTCTGGACGTGTTTCAGATCGATATGGGAGGCGTCCTATGCTGATTTTCTCATCAATCCTTTATTTTGTTAGTGGAATGATGCTTTGGTCTCCAAATGTTTACACTCTCCTTCTGGCGAGGCTCATTGATGGCTTCAAAGTTGATTTGGTTGTCACGCTCATTTCCGTCTATATTTCTGAGATTTCTGCACTGGAGATAGAAGGGCAGCTAAGCACACTTATAGTGGAAATCTCGATTCTTTTTTGGCTTCCGCCAAAGATGGAAAAGGGGAAGTACTTTCCAGTTGTCTTCCCTCCATATCTCAACCACCATAAATAAGAAAGGAGGGCCCCTTTTTCCTTGTTATCCTTCCCGCAGTTTTTTTGTTGCACTTGTTCCCTGCAGCAGTCCAGCTTCCTAGTTTCCAACAGTTTGACTTTCTCGATTTCCTGCAGATTTTCAACAGTCCGGCTTCCTAATTTTCAACATTCCGGCTTCCCTGGTTTTTTGCAGGTCTTTATTGCTGGAGGTGCAGCTGCCCCCATCTTCCCAACAGGTCATGTCCTATGTTTTTTGCCATCTGTTCACTGTAGCACTCTGACTTCATGTTTTCTAGCAGTCATTCTTCCCTAATTCCTTAAGTTATTTGTTGTTGTCGGTCTGTCTTCCATTGCGATAGTGAGGGCACTGGGTGGATATATGATCAGGTAAGGGGAGTGTCTAGTGATGACCTCATACCAATTTTCTATACAGTCAATATAATAATTAATTTAGTGCAAGTGTTTTTGTGGCTGCTTATGTGCTTGAAGTCCATTCAAGTCATTTTCGTCCTGTACAAGATATTTTTTTATAGGTGCCTCTTTTCATGCTGCCCTTGGTTTCCTTCTTTACAGGGGAATATTTTTCCTGATGTTGAAATGCTTTTTTGTAGAATCGAAAGGAAGATGCAAGAAATTGCATCAAATTCCTTTTGAGCTTTCACTGAAGCAGACCCTCCACCTGAATTCTTCCTCCAACACGTCCTCCTCTATAGCCTTTTTCTGCAATGAGGCCTACCTCTTGAGTTATTTTTCTGCAGGTCATACCCTGTAATTCTTTCTGTTGGTTGTCTACTTCCCTGCAAATTGCCCTGCACCATTACTTCTAGAGGAGCATTTTAGGCAAATTATTTAATTTACTAATCACGTTTTTCTCCTACCTTCCTTACTCCCGAATCCAAATCTACCGCCATCCCAGTATTTCACAATTAAGGTTGCATTAATGGGCTGAATTAAGGCATGATTTAATGCTTCTTTTGGATTCGCGCCTTCCTACCAAGGATCCCGCCATCATGATTTTTCGAATCGGTGAAGCCTTACCTTAAATGGGCAGAAGAGGAGATGGTTTAGTGCTTCTTGAGCTGAAATTAAAAGGTAAATCTGAATCACAAGTTGCCTGTTCCTTTGTTGTCTTCGGCATGAAGCTTACATCAAGGAAAAATCAAGTGCTGCTTACCTATTATGGGCTTTGCCTTATTGGGCCTAATAAGGAAAGGATTAATATTCAGTTGCTGCTACAGAAGGAATGGGATGGTGGTGAGCTCCCCATAATTAATTGGATAATTGCTTACAGGTTGCAATATATAGAGCCAGGCGCAAGGCTTCTCCTTAGGATTTCACGGTTTTCTTCTTCTTGGGTGTGGATCTCTGGTAGAGAGATACAGAAAGGAGATAGGAAAGAGAGAGATAAAATGAGAGCTTTTCTTGTAATCGACGGGTGTAATTCTCAAAGCTAATAAAATTCTCTGCAACACTGTGGACGTAGGCAAAATTCTCTGTAACTCCGTGGACGTAGGCAATTTGCCGAACCACTTAAATCCGTGTTTCCGCTGTCTATTCCGGTTTGCGATTTTTTCTCGATCCGATTTTTTGCTTTATTATCGTCATTTTTCACAACATATTAAGCAAGTGACGAAAAATGTACTGGGACAATCAAAAAGGAAAAATTTCTATAAATAAAAATACTTGGTGGTGGAATAATATGTGAAAAAAAAGATAAAATATAAGAAGTCGGGTTATAAAAAATTGTTTAAATGTAAAAGCTTGGAGAACTGAAAAAAACATAATGTGGTATGTAGGGAGTTTAAGAGAATAATTTGTGATGCTGATATTTCTCTTTTTAGTGATATTTATAATATATTAGATACAAAGGGGTGAAAACTATATGTATAAACTAGCCAAATAAAGAGAAAAGAAAAGTAAGGATTTAACTCAAGTGTATTAAAAATTAAAATCAGTGTTTTTCTTAGAGGAAGATGTTCAACAAAGTTTTTGAAGATACGATCGATCTTAGTGATCTTAATATTGTTAATAATAATAAAATGTTTTATTTATACCGTCACATTAGTAAAGAAGTTGAGAAGACTTCAAAGAAACCAAGGTTGAAAAATCAGTAGAATATGATGATATATTAATTAAGGTGTGGAAATACTTAGGAGATTTATGAGTTTCTTGGCTTATTAAACTCTTTAATATTATTTTAAAAACTAAAAAAAAACTTGGGGAGTGGAGGAAGAGTATTTTGATCCCCACTTTTAAAAATAAAGGGGATGCACAAGAGTGCCAATTATAGAGGAATTAAGTTGATGTGTCATACTTTAAAATTATGATAGAGGATAATTGAACATAGGTTAAGATTTGTTATAAAGATTTCTCATAATCGGTTTTGATTTATGCCAGACAGATTTACTATGGAAGTTTTACATTTATTGAGAGGTTTGATGGAAAAGTATAAAGAGAATAAGGAGTATCTATATATGATTTTTATTGATTTAGAAAAAGCTTACGATAAGGTTCCAAGAGAAATCTTTTGGAGAGTTCTAGAGAAGAAATATGTTGATATGACTTATATTCAAGCTATTAAAGATATGTAAACTGGAGCAATTACTTGTGTTTGAATAGGAGGATTAACCAATTATTTTCCTATTTCAGTTGGATTACATCGCGGATTGACTTTAAGCCCTTATCTTTTTTCTTTAGTTATGGATGCTCTTACTGGACATTTACAGGAGGATGTACCTTAGTGTATGTTTTTCACTATTGGTATCCTTCTTGTAGATAAGACTAGATAAAGAGTTTAAAAAAAAACTTGAATTATGGAGGTCCACATTAGCGTATGAAGGCATTCGTTTGAGTAGATCTAAAACTGAATACATAGAATGCAATTTTAGTTGTGGTAGCTCTAGTGGCAGAGTTGTATGGGTGATCAAATCATTAAAATGTGTGAACATTTTATATATCTCGATTCTATTGTTCAAAGTAATGGTGATATAGATGGGGATGTTATTAGTAGAACTCCAATTGGTTGGTTGAAGTGGAGGAATGCATCGGGCCTATTGTGTGATAGAAAAGTACAGCTTAGATTGAAAGGAAAAGTTTATAAAATGATGGTGAAACCTGCAATGCTCTATGGCGCAGAATGTTTCCCTTTAAAAGAGAAGCATAAAATAAAGTTAAGTGTTGTTGAGATGAGAATGCTTAGGTGGATGAGCGGCTTGACAGTTAGAGACAATGCAATCCGTGATAGGGTTGGTGTAGCTCCAGGGGCGGACAAGATTAGAAAAAGTCGTCTTAGATGGTTTGGTCACATTAAACGTTGACCATCTGATGTTTCGATTAGTAGATCAGATGTTTTAGATTCAACTTATGTTAAAACTAAAAAGACTTGGGCATATTGTATAAAAAATGATCTTAATTTATTAGAATTAAATGAAAATATGACACTCAATAGGACACAATAGAGAAAAGGGATCATGTAGCCGACCCAACTTAATGGGATGAAAGTTTGTTGTTGTTGTTTCTTGCTAATTTCAAGTTAAATATGTTGAGAATGTATTTCACTTTACGACAATCTTCGAATTGGTCATTCTAATTAAGACGTTATCATTATACTGTTGAGGCCATGATCACTATCTCGATCATGGTCGTGTTCATTATCAACATTATCCTTATCATTTACCGAATTATAATTTTGAAATTGCTTGGACGTAATCAAACTAAATGTGGAAGCTTTTAAGGTAAAAACAGAACCTGTGTAAAAGACTTCGAAACAAATGCAAAATGTTTATGAAAAAGTGTTTGCTTAATTAATGTTGTATTATTATGTTCATCGTTACAATTGCGACCCATGTTTCTTGTAATTATGATCTCTTATTGATTACAAATCTTTTCTTTCGCTTTGAACCGAGTTCCATTAATATAACACAATGTAGATAAATATAATAGAGTTGTATGGATTTCAAGATTCGAGTTAGCCATAAGGTTCAATACATGCAATGTTTCAAATCTGTGAATTTCTTATAGAGAACACCAATAAATTTATTGTTGGATTTATGGAAACTACAGAAGGGAGAAACCTATGGAACTGGGAAGTTGTATTTTTTTTTCCTTGTCAGGGTACAGCATATATCCCCTTATGCGGGTACATAAAATTGAAAAAAAAAAGATTATTTATATTTTTGTTGAGATAACTTTTATTGTTGCATTAGAAGGCTTTTACTTTTTATTTGAGGCTTTTGTGAATATATGGATAAATTTTTATATAGAAAATGAAGAAAAACCTAATAAGATCTCAAGCTTTATGAAGAAAATATTTATGGTGAAGTTCTACTATTTTATTTATTTATGTATCAGATGGGAAAAAAATTTAGCTTTCACCTAAATTTATAATGATATTTTTCAAAGAAAAAAGAAAGAAAAAAAGAAAAAAAAAGAAAAATATAGTGTATTTTCTATTGATTTGAGAGCTGACACTAGTGATACTGAGGAGATAAAGGACCAGGGACGAAAGTAGAATGTCCACCCCTACTTATGCTCAACTGACTCAAGTTGCACATGAACTAATTACACTCAACTTATTGTATTGTCCCAATATATTAAAAGAAAAATAACAAAACCCTCTTTTACATGCAAATGAGTGACTTGACAATTATTAAATTTATAGACAAGCTAGTACAAACTACAGTCTACAATCTACTTCTCTCCAAGAGAAAGAAAACCAGTTAGTGAA
>JXCR01081351.1:29416-105687 GCA_002079205.1 Phalaenopsis hybrid cultivar
CCTCCCCGACAAACTAATCTCCGCCGTCGATCTCTACCACCGCGGCGTCCCAATCTTTTCCCGCGTCATCGAGACCGACACCTCCACCTCCTGGTTCCGCAACTCCGCCTTCTTAATCGACGCGCCTTCCGCAACAGGGGCTGTATCGCCCAAAGATCTGACTTTGAGCTGGATAGTGATAGACCCTGCCAAGGGGCGGGCGGTGAACTTATCGAGCCGGAGGGCGGTGGCGGTGGAGAAAAGAGATTGGTGCGTAGGGGAGACGGTGGCGCGGTTCGCAACGGTGAGGGAGGGGTTGGCGGTGGGTGCGGTGGTGATGTGGCGGAAGGGGAGAGAGGATGTGATGGAGGTGACGTTGATGGTGGAGGATATGGACGGTGTGTGCGTGAGCGGGTTGGAGGGATTGAGAGCTGTGGTGGCGGCGATGGAGGGGGAGAGGAAGGGGATGGGAGAGGATGAGGCTAAGGAGAGGTATTTGGATTATGTGAAGATGAAGAGAAGCAGAGAGGAGAGGAGGGATAAAAGGTTGTGCTTGGGGGATGTCTGCTTCGCCGCCTTCGCCGTCTTCCTCTCCCTCGCTTCTGTTTCGCTCTATTTTCTCCGCTGAGGGAGAAATCATTTGTGTGTATATATTATGTAAAAATAAAATTTAGGATCTTATAATAAAAAATTGTTATTTTGTTCTGCCGAATTTCCTGAAATTTCATGCTTTAGTGACTGTAAAAGTTTGGTTTGACTTTTGACATGATAATCTTAACGCTGTAATTACTAATTTTATAAATAAAGATATTGCAGACATGCATAATATATCTTGCTTTCAGAAGTGTGCTTTCTACTTAAGAGTTTGTTCCAATTTTTTTTGAATTGGTGCTATCCCGTTATTTCGCTGTGTGGTTTAGTTTCTAATTGATCTTAAGCTCTTTAAAGTTGAGAATTGTTCTTGGTATTCTTATTAACCTATGTATGTAAAGATGTATTTCATTTTTTGAAAGTTAAAATAGTGGTATTGTCTGTGATATTAAAGATTTGGTTTTTATAAATGTATAATGTGAAGTTTGGGAGTTGGATATGTAAATACATAAGAATTGGGTGGTTTGTATGTAAATGCATGATTCTTTTGTTTGTATGTGTTACACTTGTAGAGCATTTGTTAAACAAATTAGAATGTCAACCACTTGAAGCTTCGTGTTGCCAGCTTTCCTCAGACGACAAATGATTCTGGACGAGTTGACAAGAAGCTGGGTATGGAAGAGCTAATATAGATACATAGAAAACATGTTGTGAATGATATGTTGCAATTAATACAAAAACAAGTTTGTGCATACTTCAATCTTCTTGAGACTGCCTATAAATAAGATTAGTAAAATAATGAAACCCTAAAATAAGTGAAATAAGAAAATAAATTTTGATTTTCTTATTATTTTAATCAGTTGTTTATATTGTTTCTCAACATATGTTTACTGTAGTTACAATTTATGGTAATGTCACCATGCTAGATACTATACATGATGTTTTGACATTTGGATTTATGTGCATCAAATACGTGCCTATAATTGTTATATATTAAAAAATGCAGTAGACTTTGAATAACCACCATTGCTTCTCACATGTGTTGTTTCAGTGAAATTTAAGGGTTAAGAATTAAGTTCAGTAGAAACTTTTGGTTTACAATTGAGAGGCTCATATTTTGTATGTCAGCATTTTAGATATATAATTTGGATTGTCATGATAATTTGTTTATTTTTATGATAGAGATATTAAATCATAACTATTGTATAGTGATATGATCTGAATGAATTTTGGGCATTTTTTATTTTTTAATATTTGATAATATTAGTGGCTCTGTGTTTATGAAAAATTCTTCCGAGTAGAACTTGGATTATAATTTATCTGTTATAGCCTTGACATGAGGCGAACCTCCTCGATTTGATGGATTGCATCGAGCTGGCTTGTGACACAAAATATCATTGGGCATGGTCTTGAAGCCTGAGAAATTGAGCCCCAAGCTATTTGCATTCTTTGATGTGGGGATAACCTTCATTGTCTCGAAATTCGTTCACACTATTGTTTTAGGCATGATTGTGGTGGGGTGATCCTACCACATTTCATTCCTATATGAATCCTTTCGAGAACCTAGGGGGGTGGGGTGCAATCTTTGCTATTGTCTCAATGGTCGTTCACGTTATTTTCGTGCATCTCATTTATAGACAGTCTATGAAAGAGGTCATTCACGTTAACATCATATGCACGATTGTGATAAGGTTGTCGTCATACTCCCCTTTCAAACTGCAAGTTTTTGATAGCTACTTACAGACTGGGGGGTAAATTTCATCGCAAAGAGCTTTTTATCGGCGCCCCACCACCACATTGGAGTTCTTCCTCAACTCGACCAAAAAATGATCTCTTCAAGATTCGATACATAGACTACTTTATAGAATTGTGTAGGCAACACTCCCATCGAGGGACAATAAATTTAAAAGTAAAAACTAATACATTTCCAAACATTATTCTTGAGTAGCCGCACCTATATTTCTAAGAAAAAGTAATATCTATTCCGTCCTACGCTCCATTATTGAGAAACACGACATTTTCTACGAGCACAATCTTAAACAACATGTCACTTTACAACATCAATAAAACATTTGAGTTGAAATCAACTTACTTTAACTTGCCGAGAATATTATATATTAAATTGTTTAATAATTCGTTGTAATAAATTTATCATATCATGATATTCTTTCAAAGCTGTTTTATATGCAGTATTTTGGTATTTTATATATCAGCTTTATGTATGAACAGTTATTACCATTGTTCAATTTATTTCAAACTTGGAATTCGTCCGCTAAAGATATCATTAAGACTTTGTAAAAAGAAAACTCAGAATACAATAGACACGACTTTTTTTCATAAGAAAATCTACTCAGTCGGGTAATAAATTATAACATCAGGGAAGAAGTAACGATCGTATATGTTGACATAATCATGAATACACAAAAAAACTACGAGTGTTTGAATCACATATTGAAACTGTCATAACAAATGATTTTATTTCGTTGATGAATCTTAGTTGGAAAATACGCTCTTTAAAAGATGACCCAAATGTAACAATATCAATATTTCTTATGTACTATTATTGAAAAATGAATTTATCTTTTTAATCTTCAAGAAAAAAAATATTAATGAATAAATATCATTGATCTTCATACTAAAACATACTCATCATTTAAGTATTTATCTCATCAAACTTTTATTTATCACTAGTGGCTTGAAGTCTTTGCCCAACTAGAGAAAAAGTTGAAAATGATAGGAAAAATGGATGATGGAGATGAACTTAGTCATTCTTCAAATTAAATTATTGTTGGGTATGGCTCATATACCAGGAATTTGGAGTCTATTGAATTTGGATAGGTGTATCTCCTGAAATGAAGATGTGTGTCTCTTGTTGTGAAGATGTTTGTCTTGGATTAGTGGGTTGGGGGGGGGNGATGGAGGGGAAGAGGAAGGGGATGGGAGAGGATGAGGCTGGGGAGAGGTATTTGGAGTATGTGAAGATGAAGAGAAGCAGAGAGGAGAGGAGGGATAAGAGGTTGTGCTTCGGGGATATCTTCTTTGCCGCCTTCGCCGTCCTCCTCTCCCTCGCTTCTGTTTCCCTCTATTTTCTCCGCTGAGGGAGAAATCATTTGTGTGTATATATATATGAATTTAGGATCTTATAATAAAAATTGGTTATTTTGTTCTGCCGAATTTCGAAACTGAAACTTCATGCTTTTGTGACTGTAAAGAGTTTGGTTTGAATTTTGACATGTAATTTTAACACAACAATTACTAATTTTATGAACAGAGACAAGACGACTATATTTAGGCAATAAGATATCTTCACCTCTTAAAATCTATATCTCCACCTTTTATTTCTTAAGATATCTTCAAACCCTAGTCATCATTTTAACTCTTCTTANGCTGGCTTCTGTTTCCCTCTATTTTCTCTGCTGAAGGAGAAATCATTTGTCTGTATATATATGTAAAAATAAAATTTAGGATCTTTTTGTAAAAAGTTGTCATTTTGTTCTGCCAAATTTGGAAAATGAAACTTTCATACTTTTGTGCTGTAAAAGTTTGGATTGAATTTTGACATGATAATCTTAACGCAATGATTACTAATATGTCTCCATTCCGAAGTGTGCTTTCTACTTAAAAAGGGTTTGTTCTATTTCATTATTCCGCAGTGTAGTTTAGTTTCTAATTGATCTAAAGTTCTGATAAAGTTGAGATTTATACTTCGTATTCTTATTAACTTATGTATGTAAAGATGTATTTAATTTTTTGAAAGTTAAAATAGTGGTATTGTTTATTGTGATATTAAAGATTTGGTTTTTATAAACGTATAAAGTTCAGGAGTACGATAAGTAAATACAAATGAATTGTGTGGTTCGTATGTAAATGCATGATTTTTATGTTTGTATATGTTACACTTGTAGACCATTTGTTAAACAAATTAGAATGTCAACCACTTGAAGCTTCGTGCTGCCAACTTTCCTCAGACGACAAATGATTTCAGGACGTGTTGATAAGAAGCTGAGTATGGAAGAGCTAATATAGATACATAAAAAAACTTATTGTGAATGTTATGTTGCAATTAATACAAAAACAATTTTGTGCAAACATCAATGTTGTTGGCACCGCCGATAAATAAGATTAGCACGATAATGAAACCCTAAAATAATTTAAATAAAAAGATAAATTTTGATTTTCATATTATTTTACTATATTTTTAATATCAACTGTTTTTGTTGTTACTCAACATATGTTTACAGTAGTTACAATTTATGCTAAGTCACTATGTTAGATACTATACATGATGTTGAGTTGGATTTTTTACATCAAATACGTGCCCATAATTTTTATATATTAAAAAATGTAGTAGACTTTGAATAGCCATTCTTGCTTCTCACATGTGTTGTTTCAGTGGAAAATTAAGGGTTAAGAATTAAGTTCAATAGAAACTTTTGGGTTACAATTGAGAGCTTAATATTTTGTATGTCAAAATTTTAGATATATATTATTGATTGTCATGATAATGTGTTTATTTTGTTGATAGAGATTTTAAAATATAATTGTTGTATAGTGATATGATCTGAATGACTTTTGGACATTTTTTATTTTTTAATATTTCATAATATTAGTGGCTTTGTGTTTATGAAAATTTCTTCCGAGTAGAGCTTGGATAATAATTTATTTGTTATGACTTTGACATGAGGCAAACCTCCTCGATATGATGGATTGCATCGAGCTGGCTTGTGACACGAAATCTCATTGGGCGTAGTCTTGAAGCCTGAGACATTGATCCCCCGGCCCTTTGCATTTTTCGATGTGAGGATAACCTTCATTGTCTCGAAGTTCGTTCACATTATTGTTTTAGGCATGATTGTGGTAGGTGATCCTACCACATTTCATTCCCATATGAAGCCTTTGGAGAACCTACGGGGGTGGCGTGCAATCTTTGCTATAGTCTCAAAGGTCGTTCAAGTTATCTTCTTGCATCTCATTTAGAGACGGCTTATGAAAGAGGTCATTCACGTTAACATCATACGCACGATTGTGATAAGGTTGTCATCATACTTCCCATTCAAACTGCATGTTTTTGATAACTGCTTACAGACTGGGGGAAAATTTCATCACAAAGAGCTTTCCATCAGCGCCTCACCACCACACTTGAGTACTTCCTCAACTCGACCAAAAAATGATCTCATCAAGATTCGATACATAGACTGCTTTATAGACTTGTGTGGGCAACACCCCCATCGAGGGACAATAAATTTAAACGCAACAACTAATACATTTCCAAACATAATTCTTGAATAGCCGCACCTATATTTCTAAGAAAAAGTAATGTCTACTCTGACCTACGCTCTATTATTGAAAAAGACACATTTTCTACAAGCACAAACTTAAACGACATGCTATTTATAACATCAATAAAACATTTGAGTTAAAATCAACTTACTTTAACTTGTTGAGAATATTATTTATCAAGATGTTTAATAATTTCTTGTAATAAATTTATCATATCATGATATTCTTTCACAATTTTTTTATATGCAGTAATTTTGTCTTTTATATATCTGTTTTATGTATGAACAATTATTACCATTGTTTAATTCATTTCAAACTTGGAATATGTCCTCTAAAGAAACATTAGATCTACGATATCATTAAGACTTTGTAAAAAGGAAACTCAGAATACAATAAACACGACTTCTTCTCAAAAGAAAATCTACTCAGTTTGGTAAAAAATAATAACATGAGGGAGGAAAGTAATGATCGTATATGTTGACATAATCATGAATATTTGGAGGACTCTATTGAAATGATCCTAAAATCCAAAATCTTTTTCTAACATCTTCTCTTTGATGGAATGCATAATCCCACAAAAAAACTACAAATGTTTGAATCACATATTGAAAATGTCATAACAAATGGTTTTATTTCATTGTTGAATCTTAGTTGGAAAATACGCTCTTTAAAAGATGATCCAAATGTAACAATATCAATATTTCTTATGTACTATTCTTGAAAAATGAATTTATCTTTTTAATCATCAAGAAAAAAAAGTATTAATGAATAAATATCATTGATCTTTGTACTAAAACATATTCATCATTTAAATATCTATCTCATTAAACTTTTATTTATCATCGGTGGCTATGTAGTTCGTGATTGTGAGCTAAAATATTCGTAAGGAATAATAGCTGGAGTTGGGAGTTGCAATAAAGTTCGTAGGCCAAGTTGGAGATGAGTGTTACACGAGTTGTGAGCCACATAGATCGTAGTTGGACACATAAACTATAGTGGTGAGTTATAGTAATGTTTGTAGACCATAGAAGTTGGAGTTCGGAGCTGCATGAGTTGTGAGCCACATAGGTCATAGTTGGTCACATAGATCATAGTAGGGAGCTGTGATGAGAGAATTTCAGAAGCCCGAAGAAAGGCATTATATCCAAGTATGGCTGTTGTAAGATTTTTTTTTTTCGTTGGGAGTTATCGTCTGATCTTCAATACAGTGTTATTTGTTACCACGTATTACATGCAAGTTGCTACACTAAATTGAGGGTGCAACATTACACCGTATTTAGGGTGTGTTATTACACCGTATTTCTAGTGTGTAGTTATACTGCAGCATACATTGTTTGTCTGCAAGTTCCACCAATAGTGATGGGTAGGGGACGGCTGACTATGCTCGACCATGACCATCGAGCAATGGTTGACAGTAGTCGGCGTCTACGAAAGCAGTAAGTGTTTGTCTGTTCTTCGTTCCATAAAAACTCTTGAAATCAGCTCATTCTCTTCTCTTTCGGGTCCAGTTCTAGTTCCAGGTTTGCCTCCATAGTTTTCATATGGGGCTAAATGTTATCCTTGCAAACTAAAAAGAAAATTGAACCACTCCATGAGATAGCTAAGAGAGATTTTCTTGATTGGATGCTATTTTATAGACATTTTAGTACCTAATGATGTCAAAATTAAGTAATCATATTTTCGTCGGATGCGTTCCATCGAGACGCTCGATTTGACTAAAAGCTTTCTAACATGTGATGTGAAAGATTTGGATGATACAAACATAAAAAATAGGATTTTGGTGGTATATATGTCAACACATAAGAACTGGGTGGTATGTATGCAAATGCCCGACCCCCTTAATTTTAATAATGTGATGAAATTCTATTCATGAAAATCATCGCTGGCTTTGAGTGGCTAATTTTATTCATGAAATTTTATACACATCTTTTCTATGAATGAACAAAATTATATTATTATGTGATGTGGCTCGGCTTCGGAATTTCAGCCGTTGAAAATTTAATGGACGGTCATGATGAAAAGATAAAGAAATCATTTTCAAGGCATTATGTTTACTGAATAAATAATTAATACAATCAATGTGGCCTTATGACAATAGATTGGAAGAGATAGAGAGACTAGTAGACGAGTCTATTGACCAATTATGGAACATCGTGATGATCAGTTCTAAACGCTACTTGGAACCATTCAAAGGAGACTTAAAAAGAGAAAATATATCGGCCGAACACTGCATGTACGGACGACCGACAATCGTGCACCAAATCGCCATACTTCTCATCGGCGCGCGACGTGATGCCCAGTGATCGGCCATCCGAAAGTTCGAACATAATAGTTTTTCGACTTAAAGAGGGCAAGAAGATGTTGAACCTTAATTACATTATAGTAAATAGTTATACTTACGAAAGGTTTTTATTCGGTGAAGCAGCGCCTGTCGAGCACCTTTCAAAATTCATTTTTGACTCAATCAGGCCTCTTCTCTTCTATTGACTTGGCCACTTAAGTAATTTTTTTTAATTATAGTATTTATTCCAGCCAGCAGCTTTGAGCGATTGATTTTCCAACAGCCATTTTGAAACTGATTAATGCATCATTTGAAACTGCTGCCATGAAGTTTTTTTGTCGCTATTTATTCATTTTATTATGAGTATAGCTGTGATTTTTATGTAAGTATATATAAAAGTGCTTTTGAAAAAGCTCTGCCAAATGAAAGGTTTTAAAGCATGTCAGCCTGAACGTTGACATGACTTGTCTATGGAGTTGGCAGAGGGTATTATCTTTAGTAAAAAATATTACATCAGTATTACACACGTAGAGTAACGTGCGTAATCAATAAAATCATGTCACGATAACCCACACAATACAGAAAAAAATGGCGCAATAACATGGGGAATATTCCCCCCCCCGTGTTATTCATGTGTTATTGTGTCATGGGAATATTCATGGTGTTATAATAATACAATAACACAAGAATAACAAGGGAAAGAATATTCCCCTATGTTACTGCGTCTTTTTTTCTCTGTCGGGAATATTTCATGTGTTATTCAAGTGTTATTATGTGTTATCCATGTGTTATTGTGTCCTGAGAATATTTTTGGTGTTATAATAACACAATAACACATGAATAACACGCGATAACACATGAATAACGAGCAATAACACATGAATAACACAAGAGGGAATATTCCCCGTGTTACTGCGCCGTTTTTTTTCTCTGCCGCACGAGATGTCGTGGCATGAATTGATTGGCTACGCACGTTATTTTTACGTGGGTAGTAGTGATGTAATATTTTTTCAATCTTTAGAGGGAGAATCAAAATTAAAAAAAAAAACTAATAACAATCTATTATTAGGGGACAAATTTTCAAATTTTTAAAAATGTTGAGATGAGAACTATACAATTGCATTCATAAAAAGAAGGCATTTATATACTTGAGGTAAAATTTTATAAATTAAGGGTACATTCCTAAAAAAATTACTTTGATTTGCACGAAACTCGATACACATTTGCCCATCTATCGAAGTCAATTGAGACTTCCCATAGCAAAGAATGAACGACATTCAAATAAAATAGCCGACTTACACCAGCTCGCTAGACTAACCCGAAGACCTTCCGTTTTTGCACATTAAAAAAATGCTAAAATAAGTTACAAATAATGTAAGTTTATAACTTTGAGTCTCTATAGCATGTATTAAGGTTTTTTGCCTCTCTAGGCTTTGCTATGGTTTCCCTCTTCTCTCTAGACGCTCTCTTGTGAGTAGACTTCTCTTCATTCAACAAGATTATTGAGGGATGAATTTAAATTGAGTGAATAAATTAAAATACTATTAATTTATATAAACAAAATCATGTTTTTTAATTTATTTTATGCACGTGCTTTTAAATTAAAGTATTTGTAGTTGACAAATAAAAAAAATGACTTTTTTTTAACATACCTTCTACGTTTTCTTGTTGAATTAAAAGAAATCTCCCATGAATGCCATTCTATTTCATAGGAAAGTGTCCAAAACCACGACTACGTGCGGCCGTGTCGTGAGTCGGTCAATGGAGAAATACTCCAACTTTCTAATTGATCTTAAGCCCTGTTATAAGTTGGGAATTGCTCTTGGTATTCTTATTAACCTATATACGTAAAGATGTATTTCATCGTCTGAAAGTTAAAATAGTGGTATTGTTTACTGTGATATTAAAGATTTGGTTTTTATAAATGTATAATGTGAAGTTCGGGAGTTGGATATGTAAATACATAAGAATTGGGTGGTTTGTATGTACATGCATGATTCTTATGTTTGTATATGTTACACTTGTAGACCATTTGTTAAACAAATTAGAATGTCAACCACTTGAAGCTTCGTGCTGCCAGCTTTCCTCAGACGACAAATGATTCAGGACGAGTTGACAAGAAGCTGGGTATGGAAGAGCTAATATAGATACATAGAAAAACATATTGTGAATGATATGTTGCAATTAATACAAAAACAAGTTTATGCCAACTTCAATCTTCTTGACACTGCCTATAAATAAGATTAGTAAAATAATGAAACCCTAAAATAATTCAAATAAGAAAATAAATTTTGATTTTCTTATTATTTTACTATATTTTTTATATTAGTTGTTTGTATTGTTGCTCAACATATGTTTACTGTAGTTACAATTTATGGTAATGTCACTATTCTAGATACTATACATGATGTTTTGACATTTGGATTGATGTGGATCAAATATCTGCCTATAATTTTTTATATATTAAAAAATGTAGTGGACTTTGAATAGCCACCATTGCCTCTCACATGTGTTGTTTCAGGGAAATTTAAGGGTTAAGAATTAAGTTCAATAGAAACTTTTGGGTTACAATTGAGAGGCTCATATTTTGTATGTCAGCATTTTAGATATATATTTTGGATTGACATGATAATTTGTTTATTTTGATGATAGAGATATTAAATCATAATTATTGTATAGTGATATGGTCTGGATGAATTTTGGACATTTTTTTTATTTTTTAATATTTGATAATATTAGTGGCTCTGTGTTTATGAAAAATTCTTCTGAGTTGAGCTTGGATTATAATTTATTTGTTATGGCCTTGACATGAGGCGAGCCTCCTCGATTTGATGGATTGCATAGAGCTGGCTTGTGACACAAAATATCATTGGGCATGGTCTTGAAGCCTGAGACATTGAGCTCTGGGCTCTTTGCATTCTTTGATGTGGGGATAAGCTTCATTGTCTCGAAATTCGTTTACATTATTGTTTTAGGCATGATTGTGGTGGGGTGATCCTACCACGGGTCATTCCTATATGAAGCCTTTCGAGAACCTAGGGGGGTGGGGTGCAATCTTTGCTATAGTCTCAATGGTCGTTCACGTTATTTTCTTGCATCTCATTTAGAGACAGTTTATGAAAGAGGTCATTCGCGTTAACATCATATGCACGATTGTGATAAGGTTGTCGTCATACTCCCCTTTCAAACTGCAAGTTTTTGATAACTACTTACAAACTGAGGGGGTAAATTTCATCGCAAAGAGCTTTTTATCAACGCCTCACCACCACATTGGAGTTCTCCCTCAACTCGACCAAAAAATGATCTCTTCAAGATTCGATACATAGACTATTATATAGACTTGTGTAGGCAACACCCCCATCGAGGGACAATAAATTTAAAAGTAAAAAATAATACATTTCCAAACATTATTCTTGAGTAGCCGCACCTATATTTCTAAGAAAAAGTAATATATGTTCCGTCCTACCCTCCATTATTGAGAAACACAACATTTTCTACGAGCACAAACTTAAATCGACATGTCACTTTATAACATCAATAAAACATTTGAGTTGAAATCAACTTACTTTAACTTGCCGAGAATATTATATATTAAAATGTTTAATAATTCGTTGTAATAAATTTATCATATCATGATATTCTTTCAAAACTTTTTTATATGCAGTATTTTGGTCTTTTATATATCAGGTTTATGTATGAACAGTTATTACCATTGTTCAATTTATTTCAAACTTGGAATTCGTCCGCTAAAGAAACATTAGATTTACGATATCATTAAGACTTTGTAAAAGAAAACTCAGAAAACAATAGACACGACTTCTTTTCATAAGAAAATCAACTCAGTCTGGTAATAAATTATAACATAAGTGAGGAAGTAACGATCGTATATGTTGACATAATCATGAATACTCGGAGGACTCTACTGATATGATCCTAAAATCCAAAATCTTTTTCTAACATCTTCTCTTTGACGGAATGCATAATCCCACAAAAAACTACGAGTGTTCGAATCACATAATGAAACTGTCATAACAAATGATTTTATTTCGTTGATGAATCTTATTTGGAAAATATGCTCTTTAAAAGATGACCCAAATGTAACAATCTCAATATTTCTTATGTACTATTATTGAAAAATGAATTTATCTTTTTAATCTTCAAGAAAAAATAATATTAATGAATAAATATCATTGATCTTCATACTAAAACATACTCATCATTTAAGTATCTATCTCATCAAACTTTTATTTATCACTAGTGGCTTGAAGTCTTTGCCCAACTAGAGAAAAAGTATAAAATGATAGGAAAAATGGATGATGGAGATGAACTTAGTCATGAATCTTCAAATTAAATTATTGTTGGTATGACTCATGTACCAGAAATTTGGAGTCTATTGGATTTGGAGAGGTGTGTCTCCTGGAATAAAGATATGTGTCTCTTGGTGTGAAGATGTGTCTCTTGGATTAGTGGGTTGGGGGGAGTGAGGGCGTGTTTATAATTATTTGTGGGTTTTACTAAATGTGAATCGAAATTCATGCAAATCAAAATAATTTTTAGGATTGTATCATAAATTTTCAAAATTGTTCGACAAGTATATAAATGCCTCCTTTTTTTGAAAAATTATTGCATGCAAATACCGCACACAAATTTTGCGTGCGGTGTTCCATCTTGACCGTCAAAAATTTAAAGTATGCCCCACTCTAACAATAGAAAAAAAACAAAAAAAGATGTATTTCAGCGGTGCAGATCGAACACCGCACGCAAATTTACGTTTGGTATCCGTACGCAATAAGCTCTCTCTTTTTTTAATGCCATTGTATGGTTCTTTGTCCCTTAATAACAAAATTGTTTAAAAACTAATTATTAGAGAGTTCTTTTAACTTGATTCTCCCTCTAAAAATAAAATCCTACAACTAACTCCATAGACACGTCATCTCAACCTTCAGGTTGACATGTATTAAGGATCCGTTTGGGGCAGCTTATAAGTGCGGGCGGCGTTTTCAAAACGCAGTCATACCATTTGGTTCGCGCTTTTCGCTAGCTTATCCGAAACTGCGTTTGAGTTTTTACACTAAACGCAGGCCGCAGACCGACCCCTGCGGCCGGCCCGCGGGCCGCGTTTCAGGATAAGCAGTTTATCCTGAAACGCACAAGCTGCCCCAAACGGACAAATAGCAGTTTTAAAAGCTTATCCTGAAACGCACAAGCTGCCCCAAGCCTTTTCATTTGGCAGAGCTTTTTTAAAAGCAGTTTTATAAAAAAAATCACAGCTGTACGTACTCCTAATAAAATGAATAAATAGCGACAAAAAACTTCATGGCAGCACTTTCAAACGATGCAGTCAGCTTCAAAATGGCTTTTGGAAAATCTATTGCTCCAAGTTGCTGGCTTAAAAATTATTTAAATGGCCAAGTCAATNCACCGCACGCAAATTTTGCGTGCGCTGTCCGATCTTGACCGTAAAAAATTTAGAGTATGCCCCACTCTAACAATAGGAAAAAAAACAAAAAAAGACGTATTTCAGCGGTCCAGATCGAACACCGCACACAAATTTACGTGTGGTATCCGTACGCAATAAGCTCTCCCTTTTTTTAATGCCATTGCATGGTTCTTTGTCCCTTAATAACAAAATTGTTTAAAAACTAATTATTAGAGAGTTCTTAACTTGATTCTCGCTCTAAAAATAAAATCCTCCAGCAAACTCCATGGACACGTCATCTCAACCTTCAGGGGTTGACATGTATTAAACCTTTTCATTTGGCACAGCTTTTTTAAAAGCAATTTTATAACAAAAAACCACAGCTGTACTCCTAATAAAATGAATAAATAGCGACAAATAACTTCATGGCAGCAGTTTCAAAATGGCTTTTGGAAAATCTATTGCTCCAAGTTGCTGGCTTAAAAATTATTTAAATGGCCAAGTCAATAGAAGAGCAGAGGCCTGATTTGAGTTTTTAAAGCTAAAAATTTTTGCTTGAGCAAATCTTAATTAAGCTACAAATCCTCCATTTGCATTAATATGTTGAGAGTTTCTCGAAGTTTTTTTGAACAAGATGTTGGCGAAAAGGAGAAGAACCTCCGTGGTTCAAAACTACAAAAATTTATCGACGTTCGAAGGCGCTGCTTCACTAAATAAAAACTTTAGTAGGCTTAGATAATTAATATAACGTAACGAAGGTTCAGCATCTCCTCGAACAAAACTTTGCCCTCTTTAGGTCGAAAAGCTATTTTGTCGCAGCGTCCGAATGGCCGATCATTGGGTGCCACGTCGCCCGCCAATGAGGCGTAGATGTCGTTATGCACGATTGTCAGTCATCCATACATGCAGTGCCCAGACGAAATATTTTCCCTTAAGTCTCATTTGATTGATTCCAAGGTGTGTTTTGAACCGATCATAACAATGTTTGATAATTGGTCAATGGACTTGCTTACCTGTCTCTCTATCTATTCCAATTTATCGTCATAACGCCACATTGCTTGTATTAATTATTTATTCAGTAAACATATTGCCTTGAAAAATAAATTTTTTATCTTTCTATCGTGACCATCCATTAAATTTTCAACGGCCAAAATTTCGAAGCCCAGCAATGACACCTAATTATTAAAACAAATTTAGGTCTGTTTGGGGCAGTTGCATCGTCTTTAATAATTTGATGATAAGCTAGGTGTGGTGACCATCACAATTTTTTAATTTTAATTTTTTGAAAAACCAGAACGTTGCCAGAAAGCTGCCACCGCACCTAGTGAAAACACTGATTTCAGCGATTTCAAAACGCATAAGCTGTCAAAACAAAGTTTACCTAAACAGGTCAGGTGAGTTTTCAAAACACCACCGCACCAAATAAGCTGCCCCAAACAGACATTTAAGTCTTTAAATTATTTTTAAAAATGTGATAAGATAAATTAGAATGATGTCGAGGGTTGAAGAGGTAAAAATATCACTATTTGCAATTTAAAAAAATAAAATATATTTTATATTTTCTTCGGTAAATCNGTTCGAAGTCGCTGCTTCACTAAATAAAAACTTTAGTAGGCTTAGATAGTTACTATAACGTAATGAAGGTTCAGCATCTCCTGAAACAAAACTTTGCCCTCTTTAGGTCGAAAAGCTATTCTGTCGCAACATTCGGATGGGTGCCACGGTGCCCGCCAATGAGGCGTAGATGTTGTTATGCACGATTGTCAGTCATCCATACATGCGGTGTTCAGACGAAATATTTACTCTTAAGGCTCATTTGATTGATTCCAAGGTGCATTTTGAACCGATCATAACAATGTTCGATAATTGGTCAATGGACTTGCTTACCTGTCTCTCTATCTCTTCCAATCTATCGTCATAAGGCCACATTGCTTGTATTAATTACTTATTCAATAAACATATTGCCTTGAAAAAATAAATTTTTTATCTTTCTATCTTGACCATCCATTAAATTATCAACGGCCAAAATTTCGAAGCCAAGCGAGAACACCTGATTATTAAAACAAATTTAGGTTTGTTTGGGCCAATTGCAGCTTATTAATAATCTGTTGATAAGCTAGGTGCGGTGGCCATTATAAATTTTTATTTTTTATATTTTTAAAAACCAGACCGTTGTCAAAAAGCTGCTACCACACCTAGATATGTGCTGTGTGAGAACGCTGTTTTCAGCGATTTCAAAACACATAAGCTGTCAAAACGGAGTTTACTCAAATAGGTCAGGTGAGTTTTCAAAAGACCACCGCACCAAATAAGCTGCCCCAAACAGACATTTAATGTGATGAGATAAATTAGAATGATGTCGAGGTTTGAAGAGGTAAAAATATCACTATTTGCAATTTAAAAAAATAAAATATATTTTATATTTTCTTCGGTAAATCTTTCTTTATTTTAAGATATATTAAACCAAAAAAATCTTCAAATGAAAAGTTAGGCCAGCGATGGTTTTCATGAATAAAATTTCATCACATTATTAATATTAAGGGGTCGGGCATTTGCATACATACCACCAAAATTCCTATGTATTAACATATCTACCACCAAAATTCTATTTTTTTATGTTTATTCCATCCAAATCATTCACATCACATAAAAAAATAACGAATTATTGTCTTAGCATTGTACGAGAATTCTGCACACACTCAGATGAAAAAGAAAAAAATAGTGACTACTACAGAGGTTTTTACGCGGAAAGCCCGAAAAAAGAAAAACCACGGGGTCTGACCCAGTTGCAAAAATCAATTATTGATTGATGATTATAGAAATCCCTAATCCCACAGACGGGAAATGGTAACTATATTTTTCAGATTACGACGTTGACTTACAGCTTTTGGTTGATGCTGATCGATGACGATTGACGGAGATCGATGACGATCGGTGATGGTCTTCGGCGGTCGACGATGGTCGAATACGATTGGGGTGGTCGATGACGGAGGTTGGAGGTGGTCGACGACGAAGGTTGGCGGTGTTCGACGACAATCGATGGTGATGCTGAACTACAACTTCTTCTCAAGGTCTCAGACTCTCTCTCTAGATTTCAGCCCCCCTTCATGATAGGGATGGGGTTTTATTTATAGTGTTTTGGGTGCAATTAATGCAGAAATATGAATCATTTTGATCGGACGATCCGGTGAGCTTCCCTTGATTATACAGTGTTTACTGGACATTTAAGTTCCTTAATAATGTCAAAATTGAGTGATATTAAGCTCGTTGTATTCGTCTTGTTGAGCCGCTCGATTCGAGTATAAACTTGTCATATTTGACAACCCTTTGATTAATCAAATGTGTCCGAAAATCATTTAAGTGTGGTTCAATGACTTGATCTAGGTTTGATTTGACTTGGATTGGGCTAGTTTTCATATCATTAGGTCTGTCTCATTAAGTCGGTCAGGTTGACTATAAGTTTACTGAAATCGGAGTTCTGGATGACTTTTTATCAAGATTTGAATGTTTCATGCTTAAAATATCGTCTCGAGATTTGTGTCATGCTTTGAGATTCGTGTCGGATGATGAAANTCATTGAATTTTATCATTTGATATGAAGATAAATTTTTGAATTATCTTTTTTTTATGAATCTTAAGAAGATTAATATAAGTTTTTGAATATTTTTTTTAAGTAAGAAACATTCAAATTTAAATTTAAAATCATCAAAAACTTCAATTCTGAAAAACTTAGAATCAAACTTACTGACTCGATGAGACAAATAGAATGACACCAAAATTTGTTCGATTCGAGTCAAATCAAGCTCAAACCAAGTCATTAAACCATTTTAGGAAGCTTTGNCCATTGAATTTTATCATTTGATATGAATCTTAAGATGATTAAGATAACTTTTTGAATTTTCTTTTTTTTTATGAATCTTAAGAAGATTAATATAAGTTTTTGAATATTTTTTTTAAGTAAAAAACATTCAAATTTAAATTTAAAATCATCAAAAACTCCAATTCTGAAAAACTTAGAATCAAACTTACTGACTCGATGAGACAAATAGTTAGACACCAAAATTTGTTCGATTCGAGTCAAATCAAGCTCAAACCAAGTCATTAAACCATTTTAGGAAGCTTTGAGTAGCTAATTGGGGGTGGGTTCAAATAAATATTTCAAATTTGACAAGTTTATAGTCGAATCGAGTTTCTCGATGAGACACATCCAACGACAACATGGTCACTTAATTTTGACATTATTAAGGTACTAAAATGCTCATAAAATATAATCCAATTAAGAGAGTCTCTCTTAGTTATCCGTTGGAGTGGTTCAGTTTTCTTTTTTATTCACAGGGATATCATTTCAAAACTCTTTAAATAGAGCCCTAGCACCTTCATGAAAGGGATGGGGGCAAATCTAGAACTAGAGCTGGAGCCGAAGGTCAAGAGAAAGTGCTAACTTTAAGAGTTTTTATAAACCAAAAAGCCAACAAACACTTCATGCTTTTGTAGATGTCGACCACCGTCGATCATTGCTCATTGGCCGTGGTTGAGCACTGTCAACCGCCCCCTACCCATCACCATTGGCGGACCTGGCAGACTAAAAATATATTTTGCGGTGTAACAAAACACCACAAAGACAGTGTACTAACACACTCAAAATGTGCTGTAATGATGCACCCTCAATTCAGTGTAGCAATTTACTTGTAATACGAGGTAACAAATAACACTATTTTGAANGTGTAATGATGCACCCTCAATTCAGTGTAGCAATTTACTTGTAATACGAGGTAACAAATAACACTATTTTGAANCTCATTGCTCATTGGCCGTGGTTGAGCACTGTCAACCGCCCCCTACCCATCACCATTGGCGGACCTGGCAGACTAAAAATATATTTTGCGGTGTAACAAAACACCACAAAGACAGTGTACTAACACACTCAAAATGTGGTGTAATGATGCACCCTCAATTCAGTGTAGCAATTTACTTGTAATACGAGGTAACAAATAACACTATTTTGAAGATCCGACGAAAACTCCCAACAAAAAAGCTTATGACTGCCATACCCAGATATAACACCTTCCTCTAGACTTTTGAAGTTCACTCATCACAGTGCCCAACTATGATTTATGTGACCAACTACGATCTACATGGCTTACATCTCATGCAGTTCTAAACTCCAACAACTGTGTCCTACAAACGTTACAATTACTCACCACTATGACTTATGTGACCAACTACTTAGTGTCTGTGTGGCTCACAACTCATGCAACTCTCATCTCCACCTTGGCATACGAACTTTATTGCAGCTCCCAACTCTGGTATTTATTTCTTACGGGCGTTATTGCAGCTCACAATCATGACCTACATGACCAAATACGACATATGTAGTTTATGACTCATGCAGCTCCAAACTCCTCCTCTGCAGCCTATGGACATTACTACAACTCACCATTATCTTCGATGTGACTAACTATGGCCTATGCAGCTCACAACTCATGCATCACTCAACTCCTGCCTCTAAGGCTTATAGACATTATTTCAGCTCTTAACTCCATCATTTGTTGCATATAGACGTTATTACAACTCACCATCACAATTTATGTGAGCAAATACGACGAACTTGACTCATAGTTTATGCAGCTCCCAACTCCAATCTATGCCGCCTACGAACGTTACTACAACTCTCTACATCCTATGTGAAATACTACAACTTACATTACTCAAAGCTTATATAGGTCCAAATTCCGACAACTATGGCCAACATTCATTATCACAGTTCTCAACTAAAACCTATCTCCTAACTATGACTTACGTGGTTCACACTTCATATAGCTCTCAACTCCATCCTTTGCTTCATACGAACACTATCGCAACTCCCTATTACTGTCGTTGCGGCCATTCGACACTACTGAANTCTTTTTTTTTTCTCCAAGGCTACAAAACTGAGCTTTTAATAAAGAAGGAGAAAAATGATTAAGNCTTTTTTTTTTCTCCAAGGCTACAAAACTGAGCTTTTAATAAAGAAGGAGAAAAATGATTAAGAAAATTCGACAGAGGGATCGAGCGCAGAGGATAGGATCCTCGCAGAGGCCACGCTTTGCTGCAAAGAAAGTCGAGAACAGAGGATACGATCCTCGCAGAGGATAGGATCCTCAACAATGATAAGGGATGGGTCTTCTGCGAGAGGAAGGAGCGCGGGAGCGAGACTCCAACTGCACGAAGGAGTGGGCCGGGCAAAACTAAGCGAACCGCGACTAGGGCAGAGGTCCACGGGCGCGAGAGGAAGAAACGGGAGAGGGGAAAATAAAATTAGGTTAAGGATTTTTAATATAAGTTATTAATAANGCAATGATAAGGGATGGGTCGTCTGCGAGAGGAAGGAGCGCGGGAGTGAGACTCCAACTGCACGAAGGAGTGGGCCGGGCGAAACTGAGCGAACCGCGACTAGGGCAGAGGTCCACAGGCGCGAGAGGAAGAAACGGGAGAGGGGAAAATAAAATTAGGTTAAGGATTTTTAATATAAGTTATTAATTANTTTATAATTAATATAATACACTATATATTAAAAAAAACCATAAAGCCGTAATTCTAAACAACGCTTTTCGCACTTCGACCGTGCCTCTCCTCTTCTGATCTCCCCTCTTCCGAGCCTTCTCCTTTTCCTCTCAAAATCACGAAAGCTTTTCGCCCCACTATGAGTGTCGGCGATAAAAAAGTTGGGGTGTGTTGCCCGTAGGAAGTTGTCCGTCACCGGAATCGAAATCTCGTCGTTCGCTTCGGAATGATGCTTTAATTTACGTATAGATTTAAGTTTAAAAACAAATATGAAAATCAAACTGACCCCATATTTTCCATAGTTTAAATGAAAGAGCGTTTTACCTCAAATCCTGTATCTATCCCGAAGGATAAACACAAGACTCGAGGGTGAGACTCGATCAAATAAACTAAGAAAGACATGACATCCGTTTGGTCTGCGAAACCGTTTTATTTGCCGACAAATTCTTCTATTTAATATGAAAAATTAAATAGGGTTTATTTTAAGCTGTGTTCGGAAAAGCTTCCTATAAAGGCAAACCCCTATAGTTAATTACATTTAAGTGACCGAAGTCACTTAATAATACTCTCGATAAAAATTAGGAAAAATTATCTTCAAATACTTCAAAATGATATAACTTTTCAACGAAATCGAACAAAGAGGTGTGCAAAGGGGAATTGTTCAAATTTAGAACATTTATTGTAGAATCCAAAGGAGGAAGAACTAGGAGATGTCACAGATCTAGAGGAGATCCTCGGTGACTTCCCAGTCTACCCTATGGTTTGACTTCAATTTCGAGGAGAAATATTCAAGTGTTTTATCCTGTCAATTTTATCTATTTAGGGTGTACATTCATGTGAAACGATCACACAAATAACCTAGAAGATGTGAGGATTTAGGTTGTAACGAACGATAACCTCAGAATCCTAAAACGAGTTAGGGCTTAGATCGTACAGCAGAGCTATACAAATGTCTAAAGAAAAAATTGAGGATTTATGTTGCGTCAGGCGGACAATCTCGAAATCCTATGAATTGTTGTTTTAATTTCTAGGAAAAGAATGGTTTAGCTGGGGAAGACATGTTCTGCTGTTGAAGATGGTCGTGCTGCCCACAACGCTAGCTCCCAGCTCCTTGTCGTGACGAGTTTATATTTTCAAGGGTGTCAGGTTATAATGTCAAATCCAACGGCCCTATGGTTGTAGTTTTTCAGATATTTTATAGATAACATGTTGAAGTTGTACAGTGTATAACATAACAGTAGGGTATGTAGCACAGGACAAACAGTAGAGTATGCAGTAAAGAAAGTAGTACAACATGCGGTGTAAAGGAAAAGTAAAAAGAATACAACAGGTAGGTGATTTGCAAGAAAGTAACATGTNGTCTCATGCAGTTCTAAACTCCAGCATCTGTGTTCTACAAACGTTACAATTACTCACCACTATGACTTATGCGACCAACTACTTAATGCATGTGTGGCTCACAACTCATGTAACTCTCATCTCTACCTTGACCTACGAACTTTATTGTAGCTCCCAACTCCGGTTTTTATTTCTTACGGACGTTATTGCAGCTCACAATCGTGACTTACATGACCAAATACGACATATGCAGATTATGACTCATGCAACTCCCAACTCCTCCTCTGTAGCCTATGGACATTAGTACAACTCACTATTATGTTCGATGTGACTAACTATGACCTATGCAGCTCACAGCTCATGAATCACTGTACTCCTGCCTCTATGGCTTATAGACATTATTTCAGCTCTTAACTCTATCATTTGTAGCATATGAACGTTACTACAACTTACCATCAAAGTTTATGTGAGCAAATACGACGAACTTGACTCATAGTTTATGCAGCTCCCAACTCCAATCTATGCCGCCTACGAACGTTACTACAACTCTCTACATCCTATGTGAAATACTACAACTTACATTACTCAAAGCTTATATAGATCCAAATTCCGACAACTATGGCCAACATTCATTATCACAGTTCTCAACTAAAACCTATCTGCTAACTATGACTTACGTGGCTCACACTTCATATAGCTCCCAACCCCATCCTTTGCTTCATACGAACACTATCGCAACTCCCTATTACTGTCGTTGCGGCCATTCGACACTACTGAAGCTACCGCCTACTGGCTTCAAGACCTGTTACAACTATTATTGTTGAACTAAATGTTGTACATCAACATTATAATTTCAGATTGTCTACTTTAAGAGAAGAGTAGACTTATGCACTCATAATTATATAAGTGGATTANACTTCAAGACCTGTTACAACTATTATTGTTGAACTAAATGTTGTACATCAACACATTATAATTTCAGATTGTCTACTTTAAGAGAAGAGTAGACTTATGCACTCATAATTATATAAGTGGATTACTTTAACTTGGCCAGACCTCGTGATTTTTTACCTTTTCAGGATTTTCCACGTGTTCTCTCCTCAACGCCACGCCACTTATTAAATTAAATTTACTTTCTAATTTATTAGAGAAAAATTCAGATTAGAACAATTAAAATGATGACANGTGGATTACTTTAACTTGGTCAGACCTCGTGATTTTTTCCATTTTCAGGATCTTCCACGTGGTCTCTCCTCAAAGCCACGTCACTTATTAAATTAAATTTACTTTCTAATTTATTAGAGAAAAATTCAGATTAGAACAATTAAAATGATGACAAATTTGAAAATGATGCATATAATATTAATTAGAATGATGGCAACGTCGGAAGAAATAATTAGAAATTATCAGCATTACTTAAAAATCATCAAAATCAGAGAGGTTTACATAAAGAACGAGGAAATAAAAGGTGGGCATAAGCGCATGTGGCGATTGACTAAATTGACTCCGAAGAAAAGAGAATTGATTCAGATAATAATTATAATAAAGTGATAAAAGAATGGGCAATTTGTGGTTAAATAGCAAAATAGCAATTTCATATATGAAAAAAAAAATTTAGTTTTTTTGAATATTTTGATTAGTTTTTAATTTAAAATTTAAAATATTATTTTATTTTGTAGGATATTTTGCATCAATATTAATGAGAAAAAGTTGTCCGGCCTTCATTTGTTTGGCTATAATCATGCATTATAGTCACTATCTATGAACTCATGAACTCCATATGTCAAATAGGGTCACTTGTCAAAGTATGGTTCCTTAATTTTGTCACCCAAAAGCAACTGTGAAACCTTTGCCACCGAATTATTGTCCTAAAAAAAAACTTGCCTATCTACAATGACTTGATCGTCATCGTTATCTCTCCATTACTTTTAACTCCACTAATAACTATAAGAGATCAAGTAATTGATTCAAACTTTTTAGAGTCTGTTTGAGGCAGCTGCAACTTATTGAATAATTTGCTAATAAGCTGATGAAAAATAACCTGCTAATATGCTAGATGTAATGGCTATTAAATTTTTTTTATTTTTATTTTTGGAAAAGCCATATCACAGTTAGAAAGCTGCTATCACACCTGGATATGTTCGATGTTAAAACGCTCTTTTCAGTATTTTGAAAACGCGTAAGCTATCAAAAAACAGTTTATCCAAACAGGTCAGGTGCGTTTTCAAAACGCCACAGCACCAAATAAGCTGCCCCAAACAGACCATTAGTATTCNCCACAGTTAGAAAGCTGCTATCACACCTAGATATGTTCGGTGTTAAAACGCTCTTTTCAGTATTTTGAAAACGCGTAAGCTATCAAAAAACAGTTTACCCAAACAGGTCAGGTGCGTTTTCAAAACGCCACAGCACCAAATAAGCTGCCCCAAACAGACCATTAGTATTCNCTACATTACTCAAGCTTACATAGGTCCAAATTCCGACGACTATGGCCAACATTCATTATCACAGTTCTCAACTAAAACCTATATGCTAACTATGACTTACGTGGCCCACACTTCATACAGCTCCAAACTCCATCCTTTGCTTCCTACGAACACTATCGCAACTCCCCATTATTGTCGTTGCGGTCATTCGACACTACTGAAGCTACCGCCTACTGGCTTCACGACCCGTTACAACAATTATTGTTGAACTAAATGTTGTACATCAACATTATAATTTCATATTGTCTAATTTAAGAGAAGAGTAGACCTATGCACTCATAATTATATAGTAGATTACTTTGACTTGGCAGACCTCGTAATTTTTTCTCGTTTCAGAATTTTCCACGTGGTCTCTCCTCAAAGCCACGTCACCTATTAAATTAAATTTACTTTCTAATTTATTAGAGAAAAATTCAGATTAGGACAATTAAAATGATGACAAGTTTTGAAAATGATTCATATAATGTTAATTAGAATGATGGCAAAGTCTGAAGAAATAATTAGAAATTATCAGCATTACTTAAAAATCATCAAAATCAGAGAGGTTATGTGGCGATTGACTAAATCGACACCAAAGAAAAAAGAATTGATTCAAATAATAATTATAATAAAGTGATAAAAGAATGGGCAATTTGTGGTTAAATAGCAAAATAAAAAAACAATTTCATATATGAAAACAAAATTTAATTTTTTAAATATTTTGATTAGTTTTTAATTTAAAATTTAAAATTTTATTTTATTTTTAGGATATTTTACATCAATATTAATGAGAAAAAGTCGTCCGGCTTTCATTTGCTTGCCTATAATCATGCATTATAATCACTATCTATGAACTCCCGACCTCCATATGTCAACTCGTCAAAGTATGGTTCCTTAATTTTGTCACCCGAAAGCAACTGTGAAACCTTTGCCACCGAATTATTGTCCTAAAAAAATACTTGCCTATCTACAGTGACTTGATCGTCGTCGTTATCTCTCCATTACTTTTAACTCCACTATAATTAGAAGAGATCAAGTAATTGATTCAAACTTTTTAGACTCAGTTTGGGGCAGTTGTAGCTTATTGGATAATCTGCTAACAAGTTGATGAAAAATAACCTGCTAATATGCAAGACGTAGTGGCTATTAAAATTTTTTATTATTTTTTTTTGGAAAAGTCATGCCGCAGCCAAAAAGCTGCTATAACACCTAGATATGTTCGTGTGAAAACGCTCTTTTCAGCGTTTTGAAAACGCATAAGCTGTCAAAATGCAATTTACCCAAACAGACCAGGTGCGTTTTCAAAACCCCACCGCATCAAATAAGTTGCCCCAAAGGGACAATTAGTCTTCTCTTCATCAATAATGGAGAAGAGCGGAACTTTGCAACCTCATAGGTTATTCTAATTGTGCTAAACTTCATATTTTTTCACTTCCTACATATTCATGTAAAAATTTTGTTATCTTGTGCATTAATTTCATTTACATGTTCATGTGCTAAATCTTGCCACATCATTGTTATGTTTTTAGATATATTTTCTTGATTTTTTTAGTCATTTTAATAACCACCTTTCTATAAACATACTTGGAAGAAAGATTTTTTTTTTCCTTCTTCTACTCATGGTATTCTAACTAGTCTTGTTTACAAGTCTTCACCAAAGTGATGTGGGGCAACTAATAATTCAAGATTTCACAATATTCCTGGCTGCTAAATGGACATGCTGACGTCTTATCATTAATTAAAATTCAATATAATGGTCGACTAAGGGTCTGTTTCGAACGACAATAACTTTTTAAGATTTAAAAATTTTTAATCTTTTTTTACCAAAAAATTCAAACAAAATCTTTAGAAAATAGTTCCTCAAATATACTTGAGCTGACTGAATGAAACGTAAGGAAAACAAACAGCCATCCCAAAAAAAAACCCTAAATCTCGCAGACTTAAATTCGACATCTTTTGATTAGGGAGGTTCATCCATTTTTCAAATTCCTATGGATGTAAGGAGGCTAAAAAGCTGCATATGGAGGTCTCTCTTCAAAGCCACAACACTTGTTAGATTAAACTTATTCATATAAGAACAGTTAAAATGATGACTAGGGTTTGAAGATATCTTAAGAAATAAAAGGTGGAGATATAGATTTTAAAAGGTGANAAGACGCGCCGTCGCAATGAAACAAACGTCCCTCCTAGGCAAAATCGATGTTCCGGACGCATCGACACAGTTCGTTTTGTCATTCAGAGTCGTTCGGGAAACCTCGTCGTCAATCGGGTAAAAAACGCGTCGCGGTCTGAATCCTATCAAAATTCCAGTATGAGTTCAATCAAACAGGACGTTGCAGAGGACGACGACGCCAAATCAATGAGTACAGTCAATCCTAAGACCGACAATCCTATAGGAATACTCTCTGAGTTCCTTCGGATTAGCCTTACCTGCTAAGCAATAGCGGTCAAAACTACTATNTGCCAAATCAATGAGTACAGTCAATCCTAAGACCGACAGTCCTATAGGAATACTCTCTGAGTTCCTTCGGATTAGCCTTACCTGCTAAGCAATAGCGGTCAAAACTACTATATGGAACGTCAAGTTGAGCGAAGAAAAGTTCTGAATTGCTAATGGGGAGGGCTCCTTCACTAGTTTTCTAGGAGTAGTCGACATAAAAGTCCTACGGCTAGATCCTAGGCTACTAAGGAGTGGAAAACTACACCTCGACCGAAAGCGAGGTCAACAGAGAGTTTAGGGTTTGTCTTTTATGTTCGTTCTCTAATCTCTTCTTATATCTATCTTCGAGCTGACGTTGGTTTGCCTGCTCGGTATTGTTGTTCATTTGCTTGGTTGCTTGATATTCTTTCTTGGTTGGTTGTAAGGCTACTGAGGTGTCNACTTATATCTATCTTCGAGCTGACGTTGGTTTGCCTGCTCGCGGCTTGCCTACTCGGTATTGTTGTTCATTTGCTTGGTTGCTTGATATTCTTTCTTGGTTGGTTGTAAGGCTACTGAGGTGTCNTGATAATCATACTTGGAAGAATGATTTCTTTTCTTCTTCTTCTACTTATGGTAAGTCTTCACCAAAGTGATGTGAGGCTACTAATAATTCAAGTTTTCACAATATTCGTGGCTGCTAAATGGGCATGCCGACGTCTTATCATTAATTAAAATCTAATATAATGGTCGACTAAGGGTCTGTTTCAGACGACAATAACTTTTTAAGATTTAAAAATTTTATTTTTTTTTTTTTTACCGAAAAATCCAAACAAAATTCTTAGAAAACAGTTCCTCAAATATACTTGAGCTGACTGAATAAAACGTAAAGAAAATAGAAAGCCGTCCCAAAAAAAAACCCTAAATCTCGCAGACTTAAATTGGACATCTTTTGATCAGTGAGGTTCATCCATTTTTCAAATTCCTATGGATGTAAGGAGTCTAAAAAGCTGCATGTGGAGGTCTCTCTTCAAACCCACAACACTTGTTAAATTAAATTTACTCATATAAGAAGAGTTAAAATGATGACTAGGGTTTGAAGATATCTTAAGAAATAAAAGGTGGAGATATAGATTTTAAGAGGTGANTATTTTTCTTTTTTTTACCGAAAAATCCAAACAAAATCCTTAGAAAACAGTTCCTCAAATATACTTGAGCTGACTGAATGAAACGTAAAGAAAACAGAAAGCCGTCCCAAAAAAACCCTAAATCTCGCAGACTTAAATTCGACATCTTTTGATCAGGGAGGTTCATCCATTTTTCAAATTCCTATGGATGTAAGGAGTCTAAAAAGCTGCATGTGGAGGTCTCTCTTTAAACCCACAACACTTGTTAAATTAAATTTACTCATATAAGAACAGTTAAAATGATGACTAGGGTTTGAAGATATATTAAGAAATAAAAGGTGGAGATATAGATTTTAAAAGGTGAAGATATCTTATTGCCTAACTATAGTCGTCTTGTCTCTGTTCATAAAATTAGTAATTGTTGTGTTAAAATTACAAGTCAAAATTCAAACCAAACTCTTTATAGTCACAAAAGCATGAAGTTTCAGTTTCCAAATTCGGCAGAACAAAAAAACCAATTTTTATTATAAGATCCTAAATTTTATTTTTACATATATATACACACAAATGATTTCTCCCTCAGCGGAGAAAATAGAGGGAAACAGATGCGAGGGAGAGGAAGACGGCGCCGGCGGCGAAGCAGATATCCCCGAAGCACAACCTCTTATCCCTCCTCTCCTCTCTGCTTCTCTTCATCTTCACATACTCCAAATACCTCTCCTTGGCATCATCCTCTCCCATCCCCTTCCTCTCCCCCTCCATCGCCGCCACCACCGCTTTCAATCCCTCCAACCCGCTCACGCACACACCGTCCATATCCTCCACCATCAACGTCACCTCCATCACATCCTCTCTCCCCTTCCGCCACATCACCACCGCACCCACCGCCAACCCCTCCCTCACCGTTGCGAACCGCGCCACCGTCTCCCCTACGCACCAATCTCTTTTCTCCACCGCCACCGCCCTCCGGCTCGATAAGTTCACCGCCCGCCCCTTGGCAGGGTCTATCACTATCCAGCTCAAAGTCAGATCTTTGGGCGATACAGCCCCTGTTGCGGAAGGCGCGTCGATTAAGAAGGCGGAGTTGCGGAACCAGGAGGTGGAGGTGTCGGTCTCGATGACGCGGGAAAAGATTGGGACGCCGCGGTGGTAGAGATCGACGGCGGAGATTAGTTTGTCGGGGAGGTTGGTGTTATGGGCGGGTGAGGAGGATGCGGGGAAGGGATGGGCGTCGGAGAAGAATATTCTTGGGGAGGAGTTGAGGAGAGGGAGGAGAAGGGGGTGGTTGAGGGAGGGCCAGGTGGAGAGACAGAGGCGGCGCCAGAGGTCTGGGTGTGAGGCCAGGGAGCGGAGGTGGGAGCTAGCGCAGCTTGCCGAAGCGAGGGATGGGCCGTCCAGTTGCCCAAGAGCTTGCATAAGGATGTCGCCATGAATTTCGTTCATTTTCGTCTTTGCTGACCAGAGCGGCTTTTGCAGTTGGGTTCAGAGCAGGGAAAGGGGGATTGCTTTATTTTATAGTTGGTGCTGAATGTTAATGATGAAAAGGCAAAGAGTGGACCGCCGGTTTAGTTGGAGTATTCTCTGGTTGACTCGCTCACGACACGGCCACACGCAGTTTGTGGTTTTGGACGCTTTCGTGTGAAACAGAGTGCTATTTTATTGTAAATAGGAGATTTTTTTTAGTTCAAGAAGAAAACGTAGAAGTTATATTAAAAAAAAAAAAGTCATTTTTTTTATTTGTTAAGTAAAAATACTTTAATTTAAAAGCACGTTCATGAAATAAATAAAAAAATATTATTTTGCACGGTGAGTAATTATAAATTAATAGTTTTTTTGAAATTATTTTTGTTAAATTCAACTTTGTCCTGTGAAGTATGCCCAAAGAAAGAGACAGTAGAAAGCTTGAAGGAGAAATAGCAAAAGACAGAGAGGGAGAAGGAAGTAAAAGAGCACACATAGGTTTATCTCATAATGGCAAACTGGGAAAAATATCAATGGGTTTTTTTACCTGGGAAGTTTATCGGCTTTGAGAGAGGCAATTGGTTAGCTTTAATGTGGTCGGTGGGCCTACTTGTTCGTCCTTTGCTCTAGGAAGCTGGTTAGCCTTAGGGTGGTCGACCGGCATGCTTATTTGGCCTTCGCTCTGTGAAGCCAATGAGTTTTGAGATAGACAACTGATCGGTCTGCTTGTTCAATGATTATTTATAAAGATCTTTGGGAGAGTTGTAGAGAGAGCCTCACATTGGGAGTTGTGAGATTGTTGGTAGGGGTGTAAACGAACCGAACACGAACTAACAGAGCTTGTGTTCGTGTTTGGTTCGTTTAAAATTTAGTTTGTTTGAAATAAGCTCGTGCTTGAAATTGTTCGTGAAATCACTGTTCGTGTTCATTTCTTAACGAACGAGCCGAACAAGAACCAAACACGAGCTGTTCGCGAACGACGAGCCAGTTTGACATCCCTAATATTAATATATATAAATAATATACTNAATGGGCGTCGGAGAAGAAGATTCTGGGGGAGGAGTTGAGGAAAGGGAGGAGAAGGGGGTGGTTGAGGGAGGGCCAGGTGGAGAGGCAGAGGCGGCGCCAGAGGTCTGGGTGTGAGGCCAGGGAGCGGAGGTGGGAGCTAGCGCAGCTTGCCGAAGCGNTGTTTAAGTAACCGAACGAAAAAAATTTGTTCACGTTCGTCTCGTTTACTTATCGAACGAATCGAACACGAACTCATTGACGAACCAAACATGAACTGTTCGCGAACAACGAGCTTTTTTGACAGCCCTATTTGGATCCAATACTACTCATAAACGAACACGAACTGTTCGCGAACAACGAGCTTTTTTGACAGCCCTAATTGTTGGTGGTATTTACCCTTTTGTTCGTGAATGTTTATTCCTGATCAGCTTGGGTGGCCTTTTGGGTTGTGTACAGGCTTCTAGTCGCTTGCTCGTCCTACAGTCGATCATCAACCCATCGATCGGCTAGCTGCATGTCAGCTGGCGGTTCTTCAATCAATCGACTTCTTAAGTACCTTTAGTTTTTGTTAGGGTGGACACATGACAAGTTTTTATTGGAGTCCGGACACAGCTTTGCATCCAGAGTCCTGACGTAATCATTTTGTTAGGTTTGTTTGGGAGGGTGGTAGCTTTTCGAAAGGGTGATTGTAAAGTTATGATGGAGAAAATAACTTCTTAGAAAGTTACAGTATGAATTATAAATATTTTTTTTTTCTAAAAATTTATACAACAGTTTTCATACAGTAACTACAATTTCACGAGTTTTGTTAAAAAAAGAAAACATTTCACCACAAAAATTTATATAAAACAATTCCTCAAACAGAACCGTTGAGATGATTTGAAACGCGAGACAGACAAAGACGTCTCAATCACTATTATTGATTCTAGTTATCAATTGGCCTCTTAAAAGCGACCCTTGTGTGGCATTAATGGCTTAAGTCTTAGATAGATGCTTTAAGCATTGATGATACCTGTAAATAAAACAAAGGGGCATTTTCAGATATACCACACAATTCTTATGTATTTATATATCCAACACCAAAAAATTGATATTTACATATATACCACTCAAATCTTTAGCATCACATCTAAAATATTATTGTTACTAACTTTTTAAAAGAGAAATATGCTCTTTCATGCATATGTTTATAACACCAAAATGTTAAATTGTACATATCAAACTTTAGGTGTTAGATATATAAATACATAAGAATTGTGTGATATGCATGTAAATTTCCCTTAAAAGTAGGGTTGTAAACGAGTGAGCTTGAGTGAGCTCCGGCTTGGCTCGTGTTTGGCTCGTTCGAAATTGTTCGTGTTCGAAAACGGCTCGTGACAGTGTGTTCGTGTTCAGCTCGATTTGAATATTCGTATTCGTGTTCGGCTCATGTTCGTCTCGAAATTGGCTAGTTAAAAATAGATGTAGAATGCTGGATTTTAGTCTGAACCAAATGTATGCAAAACAAGATGCATAACTACATTACCAAAAGCAGTTACGATTTAAACTTAGACACAAATATATATAATATATTATTGTATAAATAATATGTGTAATATATTTTTATATAAAAAATTATATAACTTTTTTTATTTCGAGCTAAAACGAGCCTAACACGAACGAACAAAGAGTTGTTCGTGTTCGGCTCGTTTATAATTCAAGCTTTAAAAACTTGTTTGTGTTCGGCTCGTTAAGTAAACTAGCCGAACATGAGCTACTTAACGAGCCGAACACTAGCTGAACGAGTTTTTAAGTGAAGGAAGAAAAGGAATTTTGGAAGACTTACATACATACCACTCAATTCTTATGTATTTACATATCTAACCCCTGAACTTCAATTTTAACCAACAAATCACCTTATCTATGCATAAAAAGTTGCATTTCACATTTTAAAACTTAAAATGATGATATTTTTTCTATGTAATATGAAATATTTGGGCGGTATTGAGGTAAAAAAAGAGAATATTAGGTATTTGATATGTAAATACATAAGAATTGGGTGGTATGTATGTAAATGCCCCAACAAAAACTCATATGCTCAAGGCAGAACACATTCAAGCTGACTAAAAACAATTTTTAAAAAAAAGAATTTTTAAAGCTAACGGCATGTTCAAAGCTCATAATGATTTGTCAAATTTCAACTAATTTAAGCTTTAATTAATTGAATATATTTATCTTTAATTATTAATAAAATTATTTTCAATTAAACAAAACATTTATTAACCACATTTCTAAGAAAATAGATATATAAATTTAAATATGTGATAAAAATTGTTAATATCAACCATAAATATTTAAATATGTGTAAAAATCATGTCAAAATATCTAATATATATATATGCGACATATTTTGAATTTATTTGAAATCGGAATAACATAATTTTATTGATTTTTTATTTACTGCATTTATGTTTAACTAAAGGGGTATTATTTAATATTTAATTATGATTATTTAAATTAATAAATAAATAAAATTGAACATNGATATATTTATCTTTAATTATTAATGAAATTATTTTCAATTAAACAAAACATTTGTTAACCACATTTCTAAGAAAATAGATATATAAATTTAAATATGTGATAAAAATTATTAATATCAACCATAAATATTTAAATATGTGTANTGAAAATAGATATATAAATTTAAATATGTGATAAAAATTATTAATATCAACCATAAATATTTAAATATGTGTAAAAATCATGTCATATATATATATATATATATATTTATTTATTTATATAAATGCGACATATTTCAAATTTATTGAATTTATTTGAAATCGGAATAACATAATTTTATTGATTTTTTATTTATTGCATTTAGGTTTAACTAAAGGGGTATTATTTAATATTTATTTATGATTATTTAAATTAATAAATAAATAAAATTGAACATTTTCTTAAAACTCGAGGTTAAATACTGCAAACTTGTTTGTTGTTCAACAAATTACTTGTTAAACACTCGAAATTAAGTTCGATCATAATTCATAACATATATGATATATTATTTAAATAAATTTTAATTAATTAGAATTTATATTATTATAGATTTAATAGTAATATATTATTATAAGAATAATATTTTAAGATTAATTTTTAATTGTATATTTATTTTAATATATCCATTTATTAGTTAAACTAATATAATAATTAATACATCATTATCTAACATATTCAATCTATCACACTTTTTAGTAGTAGTTAATTAATCTATAAATATATAATATCTATTTATTAATCATATAATTCANTCGAAGTTAAATAATGTAAACATGATTAAGATACTTCATAAAAAAATGTGTTTGTTGTTCAACAAATTACTTGTTAAATACTCGAAATTAAATTCTATCATAACTCATATCATATATGATATATTATTTAATTAAACTTTGATTAATTATAATTTATATTATTATAGATTTAATAGTAATATATTATTATAAGAATAATATTTTATGATTAAATTCTATATATCGATTTATTAATTAAACTAATACAATAATATATACATTATTATCTAACATATTCAATCTATCACACTTTTTAATAGTAATTAATTAATGAATAAATATATAATATCTATTTATTAATCATATAATTCATAATAATTATATATAATTCATAATAATTATATATGTATGTGTATATATCTATATATNATATATATATGTATATATGTATATATGTATCTATATATATATATGTATATATGTATCTATCTATATCTATATATATATGTATGTATCTATATTATATATATATGTATGTATCTATATCTATATATATATGTATGTATCTATATATATATATATATATATATGTATGTATGTATATATATNCATCTACATATATATATATATATGTATATGTATATGTATATTAACATTTCTACCGATTAACTTTCTCATTCTTTATGATGTTGGCATCCTATGGATGATGTTAAATATGTTGAAAATGATCATATACTCGTAGAAACAACTATTAATTAATTTCTTGGCCATAAAAATATATGTATTTGATATGAATAAATATTGTTAATTATAATACGAAAATAATGTTAGAATGAATCTCGAGACAATCTAATTGTCAAGTGGAAAGATAACAAACAGAGGAATCAGTTGACCGGTCGAGAACCCTAGGGTAGGAAAAGTTCCTCAAAATCAAGTCTATGAATCAAGTCACTAAAAGGTGTGAAGATCGGCTTAAAGCTAACCGGTCGAACCACAGCGTGACGATCGATTGAAAGCCGGTGAGGCAGATCAAGGGAAAATGATCGACTGCACATACACTGATCTTTGGGACTATGTTGATTGTTTAAGTCCACTTGTTCTTTACTATATCTCACACATGTAATGTACTAAAAGACCCCTCATAGNGGCCATAAAATATATGTGTTTAATATGAATAAATATTAATAATTATAATACGAAAAATATATTAGAATGAATCTCGAGATAATCTAATAGTCAAGTGAAAAGATAACGAACGAAGGAATCAGCTGACCGGTCGACAACCCCAATGCAGAAAAAGTTCCTCAAATTCAAGTCTATGAATCAAGTCACTAAAAGATGTGAAGATCGGCTTATAGCTAACCGGTCGAACCACAGCGTGACGATCGATTAAAAGCCGGTGAGGCAGATCAAGGGAAAATGATCGACTACACATCCACTGATTTTTTGGATCATGTTGATTGTTTAAGTCCACTTGTTCTTTACTATATCTCACACATGTAATGTACTAAAAGACCCCTCATAGCCTATGATTAGAGAGCTAACTTATAATTATAAAATCTATATCTCTATGTCTATAAATAGAGGAACATTTTTTGAATAAAGCTTACTCGTTTTCTACTGTTCACTACCTTCTCCCTCCCTCCCTCGCTCTCTCTCTCTCTCTCTCTCTCTCTCTCTCTCTCTCTCTCTATCTCTCTCTCCCCTTCCCTCCTCGACGGTCTATTCTTTGGGTGTGCTTCACGGACATTCTCGAATTCAACATTCTTATTTAATTTTTTGAAATAATTGGACATCAAATCAAAATTTAGTCCATTTCATTTTATTTATATTTATTTGTAAAATTGTTTGTTGAAAATTTTATATGAAAACACAGATATTCTAAAGTTTTCGCTTGCTTATTATCCACTTTCAAAACTCGTTTAATTGACATAACTAAATCAAGTACAAATAAAGTTCATGTATTTAAAATCGCAAAGAAACAAACCTTAAATATACTTACGAAAGTTTGTCACAAGCTCAAGCAGAACATGAACAACTTATAATATTCTCAATTCAAGTCCAATTTACAGGAAACTCAACTCCGCTCAAATTACAACCCTACATACCACTCGATTCATATGCATGTGCATGTCCGACTTCTAAACTTTGAAACTAAGCATTGTCTAATTATAGGGCTGTTTTCATGCATAGCGCCTGAAACATTGATATTTACAAATCTAGCACTTCTTTCAACCATTTTTCAAGCTCTCATTGAAATATTAAAGTTCGCGATACAACCCCAACCCATATTTTATTTTATTTTTATCAAATTCTCAATGATTTGAACATGACACGTGTAAATAAATCAGTTTGATAGTTCAAAAATAACACATGACCGCTAAATTTTATGAATAGCAATGTTTCGAGTGTTATGTAAATTATCTCCTAATTTTAATTTAGGTTATCTTGATCCAAAATTTTTTCAAAATATTATTATTTACTAAATTATTTTTGTATTTATGCATGCCTATTACTAATTTGACCAACCTGACCAAAATTTCAGTTATGGTGAGTGAGGGCCTTAGCTTAATGGGCTAATGAAATAGGCTTAACAAATAAGCCCAGAGGCTTTATTCGATTGGTCCATCAATAGCTGAGTTAACAAAGAAGGGTTTTAAATTTATCAAGGAGGCGTTTACATATATGTCAGCCAATTCCTACCTATATATATATATATATATATATATATATATATATATATATATATATATATATATATATATATATATNCTATAGATGATAGCAAATATGTTGAAAATGATCGTATACTCGTAGAAACAACTATTAATTAATTTCTTCACCATAAAATATATGTATTTAATATGAATAAATATTAATAATTATAATACGAAAAATATGTTAGAATGAATCTCGAGATAATCTAATAGTCAAGTGAAAAGATAACGAACGAAGGAATCAGTTGACCCGTCGACAACCCCAATGTAGGAAAAGTTCCTCAAAATCAAGCCTATGAATCAAGTCACTAAAAGGTGTGAAGATCAGTTTAAAGCTAACCGGTCGAACCACAGCGTGACGATCAATTGAGAGATGGTGAGACAGATCAAGGGAAAATGATGGACTGCATATCCACTGATCTTAGGACCATGTTGATTGTTTAAGTTCACTTGTTCTTTACGATATCTTACACATATAATGTACTAAAAGAACCCTCATAGCTTATGATTAGAGAGCTAACTTATAATTCTAAAATCTATACCTCTATGTCTATAAATAGAGGAACATTTTTTGAATAAAGCATACGCGTTTTCTACTGTTCGCTACCTTCTCCCTCCCTCCCTCTCTCTCTCTCTCTCTCTCTCTCTCCATCTCTCTCTCCTTCCCTCCTCGACGGTCTATTCTTTGGGTGTGTTTCACGGGCATTCTCGAATTCAACATTCTTATTTAATTTTTTGAAATAACTGGACATCAATTCAAAATTTAGTCCATTTCATTTTATTTATATTTATTTGTAAAATTGTTTGTTGAAAATTTTATATGAAAACACAGATATTCTAAACTTTTCATTTCGTTATTATCCAGTTTCAAAACTCGTTTAATTGACATAAATAAATCAAGTACAAATAAAGTTCAGGTATTTAAAATCGCAAAGAAACAAACCTTAAACATACTTACGAAAGTTTGTCACAAGCTCAAGCAGAACATGAACAACTTATAATATTCCCAATTCAAGTCCAATTTACAGGAAACTCAACTCCGCTCAAATTACAACCATACAAACCACTCGATTCATATGCATGTGCATGTCCAATTTCTAAACTTTGAAACTAAGCATTGTCTAATTATAGGGCTGTTTTCGTGCATAGCGCCTGAAACATTGATATTTACAAATCTAGCACTTCTTTCAGCCATTTTTCAAGTTCTCATTGAAATATCAAAGTTCGTGATACAACCTCAACCCATGTTTTATTTTATTTTTATCAAATTGTCAATGATTTGATCATGACACACGTAAATAAATCAGTGTGATAGTTCAAAAATAGCACATGACGGCTAAATTTTATGAATAGCAATGTTTCGAGTGTTATGTATGTAATTATCCCCTAATTTTAATTTAGGTTATCTTGATCCAAATTTTTTTCAAAATAGTATTATTTACTAAATTATTTTTGTATTTATGCATGCCAATTACTAATTTCACCAACCTGACCAACATTTCAGTTATGGTGAGTGAAGGCCTTAGCTTAATGGGCCAATGAAATAGGCTTAGCAAATAAGCCCAGAGGCTTTATTCGATTGGTCCATCAATAGCTGAGTTAAAAAAGAAGGGTTTTAAATTTATTAAGGAAGCATTTACATATATGTCAGCCAATTCCTACCTATATATATATTTATATAGAANCAAGTTCTATTCAAAGGATGTGCAACTTGACTCTACTCGATCAAAGCCTATTTGTCATGTAAAGTATGATGGTGCGCAATAAATGAGATAAATAAATTTTTTATTATCAATTAATAAAAATGGAACAGTCTGTGGAGATAATAGACATGAAGTCATGGGAGGTAGGGTGGAGGACCCAAAGAAGCTTTTTAGAAATTCTAAGTTCATTATTGTATCCAGTCAATCATACAACATAAAAGTAATGATTTAATCCCAAAAAAATAATAGAATTATAAATATTTTAAAGTCATGATATATCAATATATAATCATATTCATTATCATCTTTGTTCTCGTAATCTAATTGTTCTTTCGCACTGTATATACTTCATTGATTTTTTCATGCTCACCCTTCACATATTCCAAGTGTAATAGTTGATCATTATATATGATAGCTTTAAAAATTACAATGTATTCATCTTGAGAGGATGATTATACTTTGTATATTCTTTCAACTAACTTTCCCAATTATTAAATTTGCTTACCAATCTAGTTTATGGTTTTATGTATCTTAGTGTGTTGAAAATAAATTAATATTGCTTGTTTTGTGAATACAAAATATTATTACTTTGAATCTCAACTACATTGTAACAATGGTTAGCTGCAGATGCTCTGAATTTTTATTTATTTAATTATTTTTACTTATTCATCGTGTATATATCGTCTTCTGTGAGATTGCTTAGAAATTTTGGTAAAGTAGGAGTTAAAGTATGTAATTCATTGGATGATGTATATTATGCTTTCCAAGAGGTTTCATGGGCACTTAAACTTGATATTTATGTTTGAGTGTGAATTGTAGGTTAGAATTGTTTTTGCGTGCTTTAAAAATATTACTTGCTTTTGATTCATTAAGTATGCACATGCCATGATATCTCAATTGTGGATTAGCATTATGTTCCCAAATATGGATTTCTTTCATCATTTAGCACCTCATTATGCCTATTTTGCATAACTACAAGCGGGTTAGAGTATGCTTCGTCTGGTATTTAGATAGTAATTGATATAATATGTTATTTTTGGTTCTTCATATATTTTCACATGTTTACTTGCTAAGAATGTTCATAATTAGAAAACGGTTGACCTAATATCTTGTTATTTAGTTGTGTCTCTAGGATATGTTTGGTATGATAATCTACTACTTGCTTATGCTTTTTAGAAGATTAGAAAAAACTCTAATGTTTGATTTTTTTTTTTTAACTAGTATTAGCATCACGCTAGTATTATACCAAATAACTTTTGTTCGTCTCACACGAGGGATCATAGCTTGACTTAGTTTATGGAGGAGTTTATGAATAACAAATGTTGTTTATATGTTGTATCTTTTTTGGCATTTAAAGTAATCATAGGTTTGTGAAGCTTAGTTTCTTTGTGCTAATTGCTTTATTTGCAATTGTATATGAATCCTTTTAGAGTGAGTTCGGTATTTCTAATACTTAAAATTGTGAGTTATTGTTCATTTAATTTCTCGCAAAAACTTTATCCCCTTTTTGTCACAACAATGAATTTGAGTCAATCTTCAAACTCCAAAGGCAGTAAGTAGACTTTGTAAAATTTATTGTGATTGTAATTTATAATGGGTATCGTTCACCGCTTATAAAGACGTGAATCGTGGAAGAATATTTTACAGATGTCAAAAAAATCGTTCAAAACATGACTATAACTATTTTAGATGGATTGATGAAATGGATGAAGAATATTTTTATCAAGAGCAATTTGAAAGAGTGTCGATTAAAGATATGGTGACAAAGAGAAATTATGGATATTGTAGTCAAACTATTTATTTACATTGTATTAATGCTATCCATAATATCCTTATAACTAAATGAATTTCTGTGTTTGGAAAGATTATAATATTTATATGCATCAATAAGTTTATTTTTTTTTTCTATAAGAGTCTTTTCCACTTTCTTATTGTCATAAATGGATTTAGTTTAATGGTTATGCTATTAGAAATGCCCATCATACGTGGAAAATATTTCATTTTGGTCATAAAACCTATGATATACTTCATAATTGAAGCAATCATGTTAATCTTAATTGTGTTTTATGCTCTAATAACTTAGAATCTCATTTTAATCTTATCTTTGAATGTTCTTTTTCTCATTCCTTAATTAGGGTATGTATTCCCAAAGAGAGTTTTTTATTGCTCCTTAGTAACTTTTTTCAAATTATTTTTCATACTTGAAATATTTTAAAGTATGAAATTCTTACATATCTCAAAACTCTTTATGATCTTTAATTATGTTGACTTGATTTGATTGGGGAATTCTTTTTTGGTCTACTTTGGCTGGTTCTCTTTTGTCTTCTCTTCTTTGTTGGATAAGACAAAATTCACATGGGACTTAGTGATTTTTTTTTAATTCTTGTATATTTTTATTTTAAAATTTGGAGTGTTTGAATTTATTCAGGTTGTGCATTTTAACTTTATAATTTTTTTTCTATTTTTTGAATATTATTTAATGAGATATTATTATCTTGATCTTACGGTTTTTTAGAGTTTTCTTGGTTTATTGTNTGTGTTTGAATTTATTCAGGTTGTGCATTTTAACTTTATAATTTTTTTTCTATTTTTGAATATTATTTAATGAGATATTATTATCTTGATCTTACGGTTTTTTAGAGTTTTCTTGGTTTATTGTTTTGTTATTTTTAATGTTGATTTTTCTAGTGTTGATTTTTTGTTTTTTTTTTATTTTTGAACTCATAAGAACCAATTTATATTTGTTTTTTCCTTGAAAGTATGAGATTATTTGAGCTGTGAAGATTTACAACTTTATATTAAAATTCAACTGTACCTTTTAATATATTTTATATTCATTAGTATCTTCAAAGAATTTTAATATTTGTGTGTAGGTAAGTTCTGTGCTCATGATTATTTATGTCTCTTCGTTCAGGTAATTAGGTGAATTATAGTTTTACTATACATTCTCCACTCCATTTTGGAATTGTTTGGGGAATGAATTATTTGGCTCTCTTCTTACTTTGTTATATATGCACAGACTATTATTTATTGGAATGAAATCAAAAGGAAAAAAGGCATTCAGCCTATTTTCTCAATCGTTGTCGGTATTTATGCTTTTGTCCTTTGGTTGCTTAGTTTTCTAAGTGCCTTCTTGGTATAATTTGTTTATAGCTGTGAGTTTGTCTCTTTTTTCTTTTTTTTTGTGATGTTGAGTTGTTTGTATTTTCATTTATCTTTGCGTAAAACAAAGTGCAATCCTCATCTTCCCAAAAAAAAAAACTGACTATAAGAAAATTATATCAAAGAAAAAAAAAACATAAAAAACATAGGCTAACATGACAANTTTCTCCACTCCATTTTGGAATTGTTTGGGGAATGAATTATTTGGCTCTCTTCTTGCTTTGTTATATATGCACAGACTATTATTTATTGGAATGAAATCAAAAGGAAAAAAGGCATTCAGCCTATTTTCTCAATCGTTGTCGGTATTTATGCTTTTGTCCTTTGGTTGCTTAGTTTTCTAAGTGCCTTCTTGGTATAATTTGTTTATAGCTGTGAGTTTGTCTCTTTTTTCTTTTTTTTTTGTGATGTTGAGTTGTTTGTATTTTCATTTATCTTTGCGTAAAACTAAGTGCAATCCTCATCTTCCCAAAAAAAAACTGACTATAAGAAAATTATATCAAAGAAAAAAAAAACATAAAAAACATAGGCTAACATGACAATGCAGATAAACCTAAATCAAAACAATATCGACACAAAGTAAAAAAGTAGTAAGCAATGAATCCAAAAGCTCAAGATCTTCCATAGTAAAGGAAAAAAAAGAAAAAAAGACCACTCCTCCAGAAACAAAAACCGCCAAGTATAGATGAACTCCAACTCAAACAACTAACTCCATAAGAAATACAAGCAACAATCAATCCGAAAGATCAGTCCACTAAAATCAACACCAAACCAATTCCTCTATTCAACAATCTAACATCCAAGCAAAAACACAAAGCAAGAAGAGAACCAAAACATCCCTCTCCCCCAAACAATTTCAAAATGGAAAAGGAAAAAATTATGGTAAAATCATAATCCACCAAATCATCACAAATAGTCAGAATTAAACAGGACAGAATTAGCTTAATTATAAATATCAAATCCTCATTTTTAAAACTTCACCCCCAAAAACAGCCCCAATGATCTGAACTTTTATCCCTTCCTACAATTTGGGCGTCGCCTTTCCCTTCCTCTCCGCACTTCCATAAACACCTTGATTCCCACTACACCGTCAACGAAATCCTTCCTATGGATCGACGGCAGAGTTCTGCCTCGCCGGCGGCGAAGAGGAAATCTCCAACGCCATCATTTGCTAGCCTGCGGGCGTACGGCCGCGCTATAACCGAAACTCACCGGCGATTCAGTCGCCGCGCGGGCTCGGTGACGACAACCNTTGTGTTCTTCTGGATTTGTGTCGTTCTAGTTTTTCTTCGCCCTATCTTTTCTCAACAAATTGTTATGTAAATTTCCGATTTTATTTTTTTTATTAATGAAGATTTCTTGCTCTCCACGTCTTTAGCCTCATTTTCTGTTTTCAAAAATCAAATCTTGATCATTTCTTGGCTTGTTCTAATGGTCCCCTCTNATTCTTATGCATTTAGCTATCTCACATCAAAACTGTCATCTTTATAAATCCAGCACCCGTTTTATCCTTTCAACACTCTGGAACAGTGAAATCCATATTTTTAGATAGGGCGCTGGCTATGTAAAAATCTAAGTTTTGGTGTGAGATGCGTAAATGCATAAGAATTGTTATCTAAATTTCCGATTTTATTTTTTTTATTAATGAAGATTTCTTGCTCTTCACGTCTTTCTTTAGCCTCATTTTCTGTTTTCAAAAATCAAATCTTGATCATTTCTTGGCTTGTTCTAATGGTCCCCTCTCCCCATTTTTTTAACTGTATGTCAAATTAAACACTTTGATTCGTGATAATGAGATTAAAAAACAATTATGGATAGTTAAAGTGATGCAGCACGGATGAATGCAGGGGAATTTGCTGCATTTTTAACAGGAGCGAATCTGGTAATGGAGTATGTGTTCTCAAACNGGTGAAAATGAGATTAAAAAACAATTATGGATAGTTAAAGTGATGCAGCGCGGATGAATGCAGGGGAATTTGCTGCATTTTTAACAGGAGCGAATCTGGTAATGGAGTATGTGTTCTCAAACGCAGCGGTGGCGAGAAGTTTCACGGCTTACTTAGGAACCGCCATTGGAGTCGAAACAGAGGAAAAATGGAGGATTACCATCGCCGGCCTACCCAATGGCTTCAACAACCTCGACCCCCTCGCCGTCGGCCTCATACTCATTTTAACCCTCTGCATCTGCTACAGGTAAAATGACAGCAAAAATCACAAAAAGCTCGAATCTTTCTTCAAAATCCCATTTTTTTTCTGAAACAAATGGTCGGATTTAGCACAAAAGACAGTTCGAAGCTGAACTTGGTGTTGACGGCCACACACCTGTTCTTCATCCTCTTCATCATCGTCATTGGGTTCTGGAGAGGGGAGTGGAAGAACTTAACGCTGCCGGCGTCGCCGGAGAATCACGCCGGAGGTTTCATGCCTTACGGCGTCGGCGGTGTATTTAACGGCGCGGCGGCGGTTTATATGAGCTATATTGGGTATGATGCGGTGTCGACAATGGCGGAGGAGGTGAAGAGCNAAGTGGAAGAACTTAACGCTGCCGGCATCGCCGGAGAATCACGCCGGAGGTTTCATGCCTTACGGCGTCGGCGGTGTATTTAAAGGCGCGGCGGCGGTTTATATGAGCTATATTGGGTATGATGCGGTGTCGACAATGGCGGAGGAGGTGAAGAGCCCGGCGAGGGATATTCCGATGGGTGTCTCTGGTTCGGTGGTGATCGTCACGCTTCTGTATTGTTTAATGGCAGCGTCCATGACCTTGCTCGTGCCTTANCACATTTGTGCTTAAGAAACTTCATGAGATATTTCTCCTAAGGGGCTGAATATTCGCAAGGTGGAGATTTTCTCCTAAAGGGCGGGATATTCGCCAAAGTGGAGAATTGTTAGGTATGACTCATAATACCAGAATTTGGAATCTCTTGGAATGAAGAGAAGTCTCTTGGAATTAAAGAGGTGTGTCTCTTGGAATTTAGTGGGTTGAGATCAGCGTGGGCGCAGCAGAAGCATAGTGGCCCAACCCACGGTGGTGCAGTTGTAACTCCCAGGTATTTTTCTCCTAAGGGGCTGGATATTCGCCAAGGTGGAGATTTGTTATGGTATGGCTCATATACCATATCGGGACAGACGCTGGATCGAAGCGGAGCAGAGCGGAGCGGAAGAATCTGTCCAAATTGGGAAGTTACGTGGGTTGGGGTGCGGGGGCAAAGCCCCGCGGTATGGTACAGGGGTAATGTTGTAATTACATATTGTGCCTAGGTTTACTCCTGGGGTTATAAATAAGCCTGTTAGTAACCCCAGGAGGTATCCCTCTATTCTGTAACCCTTTTCTGAATATTGAAAGGAACTCGCCGCTCTGCTCCCGAGGACGTAGGCATCTTTGCCGAACCTCGTTAAATCCTTGTGTTCTTCTGGATTTGTGTCGTTCTAGTTTTTCTTCGCCCTATCTTTTCTCAACAAATTGTTATGTAAATTTCCGATTTTATTTTTTTTATTAATGAAGATTTCTTGCTCTCCACGTCTTTAGCCTCATTTTCTGTTTTCAAAAATCAAATCTTGATCATTTCTTGGCTTGTTCTAATGGTCCCCTCTCCCCATTTTTTTAACTGTATGTCAAATTAAACACTTTGATTGGTGAAAATGAGATTAAAAAACAATCATGGATAGTTAAAGTGATGCAGTGCGGATGAATGCAGGGGAATTTGCTGCATTTTTAACAGGAGCGAATCTGGTAATGGAGTATGTGTTCTCAAACGCAGCGGTGGCGAGAAGCTTCACGGCTTACTTAGGAACCGCCATTGGAGTCGAAACAGAGGAAAAATGGAGGATTACCATCGCCGGCCTACCCAATGGCTTCAACAACCTCGACCCCCTCGCCGTCGGCCTCATACTCATTTTAACCCTCTGCATCTGCTACAGGTAAAATGACAGCAAAAATCACAAAAAGCTCGAATCTTTCTTCAAAATCCCATTTTTTTTCTGAAACAAATGGTCGGATTTAGCACAAAAGACAGTTCGAAGCTGAACTTGGTGTTGACGGCCACACACCTGTTCTTCATCCTCTTCATCATCGTCATTGGGTTCTGGAGAGGGGAGTGGAAGAACTTAACGCTGCCGGCGTCGCCGGAGAATCACGCCGGAGGTTTCATGCCTTACGGCGTCGGCGGTGTATTTAACGGCGCGGCGGCGGTTTATATGAGCTATATTGGGTATGATGCGGTGTCGACAATGGCGGAGGAGGTGAAGAGCCCGGCGAGGGATATTCCGATGGGTGTCTCTGGTTCGGTGGTGATCGTCACGCTTCTGTATTGTTTAATGGCAGCGTCCATGACCTTGCTCGTGCCTTATGATGCGGTGAGTCTTCTTCCTTATCCATCTGAATCTGTTTCTTTCGCTATCTACACGATGAGTCCGCCGCTTTGCCCGTGAAACTTCTGTTTTATTTTGCTGCTTTTATTTTTTTTTTATGGAGCATTTACGTACATACCACCCGGAACTTTGATATTTACAACTTTACCTTCTCTTACATTCAAAGTTTTTTTTTCTGAGATTAATATAATAAATAAGATTTTTTTTTTAAATTTAATTCATTTAAATAATTTTAATAAGTATTGGACGGTAAATGCAAAATAAATAAATAAGGGTCTGTTTGGGGCAGTTTCTGCGTTTCAGGATAAACTGCTTATCCTGAAACGCGGTCCGCGGGGGTCGACCTGCTGCCTGCGTTTAGTGTAAAAACTCAAACGCAATTTCGGATAAACTGGCGAAACGCGCGAACCAAACGATTCGGCGGCGTTTTGAAAATGACGCCCGCACTTATAAGCTGCGTCACACGGACCCTAAATGTGATAAGTCGTTGTGAGGGGACACATAGCATGTGGGATCTAGTTTGGCCTATATCCTTTTTGAGGAATATTTGGCCTATATTGGTCATTTATAAATGCTATGCATCCTCTCGTTATGGTAGGTGGTACATTTTTCATTAAAGTCTCATTCCAAGAATAAATTTATAGTAAGAATTAATTGATTTTTTCATTTTTAATGTTTGATCGGGATTTTCTTTTGTGAACACGTCCCGAGAGTTTAGGATTGAGTGAATGAAGAGAAAAAGAGAGTATAACTAGCCAGGACTTTTCTGTATAGAGAATCGGTATAAGTTCTTTTTTTTGTGTTTTTTTTATTTCTTATTTATAGAGACATATTTGTATAATTAGAAACATGAGGGAGCAATTATATGTATTTTATATTATATGGGTATTATAATTTAAATTTTAATATAATAGTAACTTGGTCAGTCTACTTGCTCGAATTGGGCCTACTGAGGTGACTGATTGAGTGGCGACCGAGCCATTAATGGGTCGGTCGAGACGTCTGGCCAAATATTGATCTCGTCTGTCATGGTAAAGGCGGCTGGATCGATTAGCTGCGATCAAGAATTCTCGCCTGCGTTTCGATCAGTCGGGACTGTCGGCGTGATCTGTCGGACGATTCTTTACCATGCGGTGTGCACTAGGGCGATATGACATCTTGATCTTCTGGTCATCATCTAGGCTATTCAAATACTTTGATTATTATAAATATTTTTTTTAAATCCAAATTATATTCAACTAATTTCTTAATCCTAATTTATTTATTTTCGTGGCATATTAACACCTACTGAATCCCATTTGTCTTGTGGATGGGCTCTTTATGGGTCGGTGAGGTCAAATCATTGGNTATGAGATAATAGACATGAAGTCATGGAAGGTAGGGTGGAGGAGCCAAAGAAGTTTTTTGGAAATTCTAAGTTTATTATTACATCCAATCATTCACGCAACGTAAAAATAATGATTTAATCCCAAAAAAATAATAGAATTATAAATATTATAAGGTCATGATATATCAATATATAATCATATTCATTAACATCTCTGTTCTCGTAATCTAATTGTTCTTTTGCGCTGTATATACTTCATTGATTTTGTCATGCTCACCCTTCACATATTCCAAGTGTAATAGTTGATCATTACGTACAATAGCTTTAAAAATTACATTGCCTTCATCTTGAGAGGATAATTATACGTTGTATTTTCTTTCGACTAATTTTTCCAATCGTTATTACTTTGAATCTTAGCTATTTTGTTAACATTGGTTAGTTGCAGATGCTCTGAAATTATTGTTTGTTGTGTTCTATTTATTCATCGTGTATATATTGTCTTCTATCGTATTGCTTAGAAATGTTGGAAAATTAGGAGTTAAAGTATGTAATTCTTTGGATGTTGTATATTATGCTTTCCAAGAGGTTTCATGGGCACTTAAACTTGATATTTGCATTTGAGTGTGAATTGTAGGTTAGAATTGTTTTTATGTGCTTTAAAAATATTACTTGCTTTTGATTCATTTAAGTTTGTACATGCCATGATATCTCAATTGTGGTTTAGCATTATGTTCCCAAATATGGATTTCTTTCATCATTTAGCACCTCATTATGCCTATTTTGCATATCTACAAGCGGGTTAGAGTATGCTTCCTGTGGCGTTTGGATAGTAATTGATATAATATGTTATTTTTGGTTCTTCATATATTTTCACATGTTTACTTGCTAAGAATGTTCATAATTAGAAAACGGTTGACCTAATATCTTGTTATTTAGTTGTGTCTCTAGGATATGTTTGGTATGATAATCTACTACTTGCTTATGCTTTTTAGAAGATTAGAAAAAACTCTAAGTTTTGATCATTTTTTTTAACTACTACTAGCATCTCGCTAGTATTATACCAAATAGCTTTTATTCGTCTCACACGAGGGATCATGGCTTGACTTATTTTATGGAGGAGTATATAAATAACAAATGTTGTTTATATGTTGTATCTTCTTTGGTATTTAAAGTAATCATAGGTTTGTGAAGCTTAGTTTCTTTGTGATTGTAATATATAATGTGTAGCGTTCACCACTTATAAAGAGGTGAATCGTGGAAGAATATTTTGCAGAGGTCCAAGAAATCGTTCAAAGCATGACTATAACTATTCTAGATAGATTGATGAAATGGATGAAGAATATTTTTATCAAGAGCAATTTGAAAGAGTGCCGATTAAAGATATGGTGACAAAGAGAAATTATGGATATTGTAGTCAATCTATTTATTTACATTGTATTAATGCTATCCATAATATCCTTAAAACTAAATGAATTTCTGTGTTTGGAAAGATAATAATATTTATATGCATCAATAAGTTTATTTCTTTCTATACGAGTCTTTTCCACTTTTTTATTATCATAAATGGATTTAGTTTAAGGGTTATACTATTAGATTTGCCCATCCCAAGTGGAAAATATTTCATTTTGGTCTTAAAACCTATGATATACTTCATAATAGAAGCAATCATGTTAATCTTAACATAGAATCACATTTTCATCTTATCTTTGAATGTTCTTTTTCTAATGCCTTAATTAGGCTATGTATTCCCATAGAGAGTTTTTTATTTCTCCTTAGTAACTTTTTTCAAATTATTTTTCATACTTGAAATATTTTTTGCAAAAATTTTGAAAAATTTTACCTTAGTAGTTTTTCATTTCACTTCTTATTATATATGATTGGAAAGAAACAATAGGATATGAAATGATTTCTAAAAATATTCATTTGATTTAAATTTAAAAGAAGGAGGAAATTAAAGTATGACATTCCTGCCTATCTCAAAACTCTTTATGATCTTTAATTATGTTCACTTGATTTGATTGGGGAATTCTTTTTTGGTCTACTTTGGTCGGTTCTGTTTTGAATTCTCTTCTTTGTTGGATAAGATAAAATTCACATGGGACTTAGTGATTTTTTTTTAATTCTTGGATATTTTTATTTTAAATTTTGGTATGTTTGAATTTATTTAGGTTGTGCATTTTATCTTTAAAAAATTTCTATTTTTGAATATTATTTAATGTGATATTATTATCTTGATCTTATGGTTTTTTTTAGAGTTTTCTTGGTTTATTGTTTTGTTATTTTTAATGTTGATTTTTCTAGTGTTGATTTTTTGTTTTTTTTTTTAATTATTTTTGAACTCATAAGAACCAATTTATATTTGCTTTTTCCTTGAAAGTATGGGATTATTTGAGCTGTGAAGATTTACAACTATATTTTAAAATTTAACTGTACCTTTTAATATATTTTATAGTCATTAGTATCTTCAAAGAATTTTAATACTTGTCTGTAGGTAAGTTCTGTGCTCATGATTATTTATGTCTCTTCGTTCAGGTAATTAGGTGAATTATAGCTTTACTATACTTTCTCCACTCCATTTTGGAATTGCTTGGAGAATGAATAATTTGGCTCTCTTCTTGCTTTGTTATATATGCACAGACTATTATTTATTGGAATGAAATCAAAGGAAAAAGACATTCAACCTATTTTCTCAAACGGTGTCACTATTTATGCTTTTGTCATTTGGTTGCTTCGTTTTCTAAGTGCCTTCTTGGTATAATTTGTTTATAGCTGTCGCTTTGTCTTTTTTGTTCTTTTTTTTTTCTTCTTTTTTGTGATGTTGAGTTGTGACCTTGTGTTTGTATTTTCATTTATCTTTGAGTAAAACTAAGTGCAGCCCTCATCTTCCCAAAAAAACCGACTATAAGAAAATTATATCAAAGGAAACAAAAAAACATAAGCTAACATGACAACACAGATAAACCTAAATCAAAACAATATCAACACAAAGTAAAAAAGTTGTGCGCAATGAATCCAAAAGCCAAAGATCTTCAATAGAAAAGGAAAAAAAAAGAAAAAAAAGACCACTCCTCCAAACACAAAAACCACTAAGTATAGATGAACTCCAACTCAAACAACCAACTCCATAAGAAATACAAGCAACAATAAATCAGAAAGATCAGTCCACTAAAATCAACACCAAACCAATTCCTCTATTCAACAATTTAACATCCAAGCAAAAATACAAAGCAAGAAGAGAACCAAAACATCCCTCTCCCAAACAATTTCAAAATGGAANCGAACGATTAAGAATAGGAAGTTTCGCTCCAGAGTAAGCACATGAGAATTCACGTCTCTAAATGAGGAAGGAATATGTCAAAACTTTGGAGATAGTCATATACTCAGTAATGTTAAGATCCGCCAAAGGTAAGACGTAAATTGTCCCAGCAGCGAGTCTCTTCAATATTACTCCGTACAAGCAATGACAAGATTCGGTCAAGACCTTACAAGAGGGAAGATTCTACTGGGCAACAGAGATGCGACAAATGAGACACAAGGCCTGTAAGAATTGGGTCAAAGAGCAAGTAAGCTATGACTCGCCCAATGAAACGAGTCGACACATCAGTCGACCGCCCGCCGAAAGTACTGGTCCCGCAAAACCAAATTGTCATACATAGTGTCAAGATGGTTGACCTTGTTTACATCAATCAATTACCCCTATTGACAAAGACAAATTCTGGTCAGCCGACCGACACAATCGATCGTCCGTCGGCCGACATCATTCAAGCTTATAAGTCATTATTAATTGTTATTTTTGTCAACATTATGACAATCATTAATTCAAATTATACACATTGATTCTATTTAAGACTGATTGTCGTAACGGTTCTCGGCTCTCTTAGTTATACTAATTAGATCTTTAAAAAGGTGTTCCCAAGAGGAATAAAGAGAAACTATCTCCTCTCTTTCCGAGTGGGGAATTTTTTTTTTTTTTTTTGTTCTTACTCTCTCTCTCTCTATCTCTCTCTCAGCACCTTCAATTCTGACTCTCGTGGCAAGCTCCCAAAAATGACAAGTTAGAATCCAACATCCTGAAAGGTAGTGCGGTCAGCGTGGGGCATGACACAGACGAGAAACAGAAAGGACTAAAAAGGCGGCACTTTCTAAAGAGAAATAGTATGCATGGAGCCCAATAGAGAGGCTATGCAATCGAACGTCCGCGCACAGGTCTAGGCTCTACAAACGAAAAATGACCCTCATGATGGAGCAATTCGAAGTCCTCCGAGCAGCAATCACCCAGAGGAATGACTAGACGCCTCGCCTAGAAGCAGAACCTCAAGAGGTTCGTCCCAAAGGGCCCCAACAGAAAACTTATCAGCTCCAGACNCACAGGTCTAGGCTCTACAAACGAAAAATGGCCCTCATGATGGAGCAATTCGAAGTCCTCCGAGCAGCAATCACCCAGAGGAATGACTAGATGCCTCGCCTAGAAGCAGAACCTCAAGAGGTTCGTCCCAAAGGGCCCCAACAGAAAACTTATCAGCTCCAGACGACTAAATCAACAACAAGCGAGCAGAGGGACAAGGCGAGTCCCAACACACTGAAACAATCACGTCCACACATGCAAACTTGCAATGGGAAGAGCGGATGTGGGTCATGTCTGACCGCTTCTAGGAGGGCCTTTTTACTTGCATAATCAAAGAGGCGATACCCCCATCCACTCTAAATTTCCCTCACCTAGATTCTTCTAAAAGGAAGACCAATCCGACCGATCATGTAGCGTGGTTCGAGTCATCTCCGGTCTGCTCCAAATTGACGACCCCATAAAGTGTCGACTTTTTTTAACAATCCTGAAGGAGTCGGCGCTTCGATAGTTCAACAGTCTGTTGACCGAAACCATCCCAAGTTACTACGAATTTAAAAGACTCTTCGACTCGTACTTCTCAAACGTTCAAAAATCGAGGAAGGACCCAAACACCCTGTTCGACCTCAAATAAGGACAAAACAAGAGCTTATGGATCTACATCACCCATTTTCAGAACGAAATGTTATAAGTTAGAAACCTAAAGCCTGATATAGTCGAAACAACTTTGAAACGAGGAGTCCGAAGCAAAGGGTTCAGGTGTGACCTAAATTTATTTAAGCCCACTAATTTCGCAGATGTACTGGAGATCGCAAGCGAGCCAACACTCACCAAAAAAGACCTTCAAGGCTCTTTGAAGGGTAAGCCAAAGTCGCTCGATCATCCCTCAATGCGGCAGAAAGAACATGGCAAATCGTGGAAGGCTAAGGACAATCAGTCCTCCAACGGTCACCACAACAACAAGGACTCTCGGTCTCGGGATCAGCGGGGGAATGGTCGAGGGTATCATGACCAAAAACGGTGCCCTAACTAATGATCAGACCAATATTATGAGCGACCACATGTTTACAGGGAAATGCAAGGTTTGATATATCTCAACATGTCAATGGCTGAAATAGTCAAAGCCATCCAAAACAAGGATTACTTCAAACCCACCCCAATACTGAAGGTAGCCCCGACCTTACAAGATCCAAAAAGATACTGTCAGTACCATCATGACTATGGTCACGGCGCGGAGGAATGTTGTCACCTCTGAAATCTGATAGAGGAGCTCATCTGCATCTGAAAGCTCAAAGAGTTTGTCACAGTCGGTGTGCCCACGCAACAGCAGGGTAAAGCTTCAGCAGGAGAACTCGCAAACGGGCCTGTTCGGGTGAATGAGGTCCATGAAGCAAGGAAAATCCCAACAATCCTCGGGGGAGGACCCCGATCCTCCAACTTGAAATGNTTAGGGTACTCAGTCAAGCTTTTCTACATGATGAGTCCGCCGCTTTGCCCGTGAAACTTGTTTTAATTTGCTGCTTTTATTTATTTTTTTTTATGGAGCATTTACGTACATACCACCCGGAACTTTGATATTTACAAATATACCTTCTCTAACATTTAAAGTTTTTTTTGATATTAATATAATAAATAAGATTTTTTAAAAAAATTAATTCATTCAAAATAATTTTAATAAGTATTGGACTGTAAACACAAAATAAATAAATAAGGGTCAGTTTGGGCAGCTTGTGCGTTTTAGGATAAGTTGTTTATCCTGAAACGCGGCCGGTGGGGGTCGACCCGCAGCCTGCGTTTAGTGTAAAATCTCAAACACAGTTTCGGATAAGCTGGCGAAACATGTGAACCAAACTGTTCGGCGGCGTTTTGAAAATGACGCCCGCACTTATAAACTTCCCCACACGGACCCTAAATGTGATACGTCGTTGGGAGGGGACACATAGCATGTGGGATCTAGTTTGGCCTATATCCTTTTTAGGAATATTTGGCCTATATTGCTCATTTATAAAGGCTATGCATCCTCTCGTTATGGTAGGTGGTACATTTTTCATTAAGTCTCAGTCCAAGAATAAATTTATAGTAAAAATTAATTGATTTTTTCTTTTTTAATGTTCGATCGGGATTTCCTTTTATGAACACGTCTCGAGAGTTTAGGATCGAGTGAATGAAGAGAAAAAGTGAGTATAACTAGTCAGGAATCTTCTGTATAGAGAATCAGTATAAGTTCTTTTGTTTGTGTTTTTTATTTCTTATTTATATAGACATATTTGTACAATTAGAGACATGAGGGAGCAATTATATGTATATTATATTATATGGGTATTATAATTTGAATTTTAATATAATAGTAACTTGGTCAGTCTACTTGCTCGAATTGGGCCTATTGAGGTGACTGATTGAGTGGCGACCGAGCCATTATTCGGTCGGTCGAGACGTCTGGTCAAATATTGATCTTGTCCGTCGTGATAAAGGCGGGTGGATCGATTAGCTGCGATCAAGAATTCCCGCCTTGTGTTCCGATCAATCGGGACTGTCGACGTGATCTGTCGTTCGAATCTCTTGCCATGGTGTGTCGGATCGATACTTTACCATGCGGTGCGCACTAGGGTGATAAGGACATCTTGATCTTCTAGGTCATTCAAATACTTTGATTATTATAAATATTTTTTTAAAATCTAAATTATATTCAACTAATTTCTTAATCCTAATTTATTTAATTTTCGTGGCATATTAGCGCCTACTGAATCCCATTTGTCTTGTCGATGGGCTCTTTATGGGTCGGTGAGGTCAAATCATTGGCAGATACGTGGTGGGGTCCGTGTCTTTTTCTTTTTTCATTTCAGAGTTTAAAAATTATTTTGTTTTAAAATAAATATATAATATTAGAAATGTAATTGTCAGAATCTATTGTTTTAATTTATTTAATTTTCGTGGCATATTCACTTTAGAAAGATTAGTATTGATAATAATTTTAATTTGATGTTAAATATTTGAGTGCTATTAAATATGAAATTTTAGGTGTTGAATATATAAATCATATGAATAATGTGGTATGTTTGTTGTATATATTAGAATTACTGGAACGAATCTCAAAGATAAGGAACGATTAAGAATAGGAAGTTTCACTCCAGAGTAAGCATATGAGAATTCACGTCTCTAAATGGGGAAGGAATATGTCAAAGCTCCGGAGATTGTCCTATACTCGGTAGTGTTAAGATCCGCCAAAGGTATGACGTAAATTGTCCCAGCAGCGAGTCTCGTCGGATACCACTCCGTACAAGCAATGACGAGATTCGCTCAAGACTTACAAGAGGGAAGATTCTGTTGGGCAGCAGACCGATGAGACAAATGAGACACAAGGNCATGAGAATTCACGTCTCTAAATGAGGAAGGAATATGTCAAAGCTCCGGAGATTGTCATATACTCGGTAGTGTTAAGATCCGCCAAAGGTAAGACGTGAATTGTCCCAGCAGCGAGTCTCGTCGGATACTACTCCGTACAAGCAATGACAAGATTCGCTCAAGACTTACAAGAGGGAAGATTCTGTTGGGCAGCAGACCGATGAGACAAATGAGACACAAGGTCTGTAAGAATTGAGTCAAAGAGCAAGTAAGCTACGACTCGCCCAATGAAATGAGTCGACCGCCCGACCGAAGGTACTGGTCCCGCAAAACCAAATGGTCATGCATATTGTCAAGATGGTTGACCTTGTTTACATCAACCAATTACCCCCTATGACANGGTACTGGTCCCACAAAACCAAATGGTCATGCATATTGTCAAGATGGTTGACCTTGTTTACATCAACCAATTACCCCCTATGACAAAGATAAGTTCTGGTCAGCCGACCGACACAATCGATCGTCCGTCGACCGACATCATTCAAGCTTATAAGTCATTATTAATTGTTATTTTTGTCAATAGTATGACAATCATTAATTCAAATTATATACATTGATTATATTTAAGACTGATTGTCATAATGGTTCTCGCCTCTCTTAGTTATACTAATTAGATCTTTAAAAAGGCGTCCCCAAGAGGAATAAAGAGAAACTATCTCCTCTCTTTCCGAGTGGGAAAATTTTTCTTTTGTTTTTACTCTCTCTCTCTCTCTCTCTCTCTCTCTCTCTCTCTCTCTCTCAGCACTTTCAATTATGACTCTCGTGGCGAGCTCCCAAAATGACAAGTTAAAATCCAACATCCTGAAAGGTAGTNCGCACTTTCAATTATGACTCTCGTGGCGAGCTCCCAAAATGACAAGTTAAAATCCAACATCCTGAAAGGTAGTGCGGTCAGCGTGGAGCATGACACATACGAGAAACGGAAAGGACTACAAAGGCGGCACTTTCTAAAGAGAAGTAGTATGCATGGAGCCCAATAGAGAGGCTATGCAATCAAACGTCTGCGCACAGGTTTATGCCCTACAAACGAAAATGACCCTCATGATGGAGCAATTCAAAGTCCTCCGAGCAGCAATCACCCAGAGGAATGACCAGACGTCTCGTCTACAAGCAGAACCTCAAGAGGTTCGTCCCAAAGGACCCCAACAGAGAACTTATCAGCTCCAAACAACTAAATCAACAATAAGCGAGCAGAGGGACAAGGCGAGTTCCAACACACTGAAACAATCACGTCCACACATGCAAACTTGCAACGGGAAGAGCAGATGTGGGTCCTGTCCGACTGCTTCTAGGNGATAAGCTAGCAGAGGGACAAGGCGAGTTCCAACACACTAAAACAATCACGTCCACACATGCAAACTTGCAACGGGAAGAGCAGATGTGGGTCCTGTCCGACTGCTTCTAGGAGGGTCTTTTACTTGCAGAATCAAAGAGGCGGTACCCCCATCCACGCTAAATTTCCTTCACCTAGATTCTTCTAAAAGGAAGACTAACCCGATCGATCATGTAGCGTCGTTCGAGTCAGCACCGGTGTTCTCCAGATTGACGACCCCATAATGTGTCGACTTTTTCTAACCACCCTGAAGGAGTCGGCGCTTCGATAGTTCCAACGGTCTGACCGAAAGCATCCCAAGTTACTACGAATTTAAAAGCTCTTCGACTCGTACTTCCGAACGTTAAAAAACCGAGGAAGGACTCAAACACCCTGCTCGACCTCAAATAAGNAACGGTCTGACCGAAAGCATCCCAAGTTACTACGAATTTAAAAGACTCTTCGACTCGTACTTCCGAACGTTAAAAAACCGAGGAAGGACTCAAACACCCTGCTCGACCTCAAATAAGGACAAAACGAGAGCTTATGGATCTACATCACCCATTTTCAGAACGAAATGTTATAAGTTAGAAACCTAAAGCCTAATATAGTCGAAACAACTTTAAAACGAGAAGTTCGAAGCAAAGGGTTCAGGTGTGACCTAAATTTATTTAAAGGCACTACTTTCGCATATGAACTGGAGATGGCGAGCGTGCCAACACTCGCCAAAAAAGACCTTCAAGGCTCTCTGAAGGGTAAGCCAAAGTCNGAGTTCGAAGCAAAGGGTTCAGGTGTGACCTAAATTTATTTAAAGGCACTACTTTCGCATATGTACTGGAGATGGCGAGCGTGCCAACACTCGCCAAAAAAGACCTTCAAGGCTCTCTGAAGGGTAAGCCAAAGTCGCTCGATCATCCCTCAATGCGGTAGAAAGAACAGGGTGAATCGCGGAAGGTTAAGGACATCAGTCCTCCAACAATCACCACAACAACAAGGACTCTCGGTCTCGGGATCAGCGGGGGAATGGTCGAGGGTATCATGACCAAAAGCAGTGTTCTAACTAATGATCAGCCCAATATTATGAGCGACCACATGTTTACAGGGAAATGCAAGGTTTGATAATCTCAACATGTCAATGGTTGAAATTGTCCTAGCCATCCAAAACAAGGATTACTTCAAACCCGCCCCAATACTGAAGGTAGCCCCGACCTTACAAGATAAAAAAAGATACTGTCAGTACCACCGTGACTATGGTCACGGCGCGGACGAATGTTATCACCTCTGAAATCTGATAGAGGAGCTCATCTGCATCTGAAAGCTCAAAGAGTTTGTCACAATCGGTGTGCCCACGCAGCAGCAGGGTAAAGCTTCAGCAGGAGAACTCGCAAAAGGCTCTGTCCAGGCGAATGAGGTCCATGAAGCAAGGAAAATCCCAACAATCCTCGGGGGAGGACCCCGATCCTCCAACTTGAAATGACAACTTTCAAAAGTGGTATACTCTGTCGTTCCGTATTCACGTAACCATTTATCAATTATCTTTACAGATGCAGATCTGTCATTGAAGAGGAACCCCTACAATGAAGTAATCTTCATAACGACACNGTCTGTCCAGGCGAATGAGGTCCATGAAGCAAGGAAAATCTCAACAATCCTCAGGGGAGGACCCCGATCCTCCAACTTGAAATGACAACTTTCAAAAGTGGTGTACTCTGTCGTTCCGTATTCACGTAACCATTTACCAATTATCTTTACAGATGCAGATCTGTCATTGAAGAGGAACCCCTACAATGAAGTAATCTTCATAACGACACTCATAAAAAACTACAAGGTGGATAGTATTCTTGTTGATACAGGGAGTTCAATATCATGTTCAAAACGGTGTTCAATAAAATCTGCCTGAAGACCGATTGCTTGATAGCGTCTGCCGATTNGGTCAATATCATGTTCAAAACGGTGTTCAATAAAATCTGCCTGAAGACCGATTGCTTGATAGCGTCTGCCGATTCGTTGTTTGGATTATCCGGGGAAAGGAAGGAGGCACTAGGCCTTATCACCCTGGCCATTTCTTGGGGAAAACATGGGAATCAATATCACATCACTAAGGAGTTTCTCATCGTGGAATCTCCATTGAACTTCAACGCTACCTTCGAAAAACCACTCCTGAACTGCGACCGAGTGGTGACTTCCACCTACCATATGACCATAAAGTTTTTGGGTAACGGGGAGGTGATCACAGTCCGGTGGAACTTAGAGCAATTTAGAAGCTGCTATTTGCCAGCGGTCTCGAACTTTGACCATGAACCACTATATATCAAGATCCAAATGGAGGGGCGTCTCAAGACCACTGAGGTTGTCCTCCAGGTACCTCTATCCAAAAAAGAACCCAGTAATATATCCTAATAAGCAAACTTTTCGATGATTGACTTAGGGACCAGCTGATGCGGACACTTTGGAAGCACGGAGAAGTGATTGCTTGGACTGTAGTAGAGATGTTAGGCGTTTCAATCAACGTAGTGTGTCACTGGCTAAACATCAGCCCCCACTCTCGGTCAGTNCAGGGACCAGCTGATGCGGACACTTTGGAAGCACGGAGAAGTGATTGCTTGGACTGCAGTAGAGATGTTAGGCGTTTCAATCAACGTAGTGTGTCACTGGCTAAACATCAGCCCCCACTCTCGGTCAGTCCAACAGAATATTTGGTCAACTGCCATAACTCCGGTCGAATGGATAGCGACAAAGGTTAAGAAGTTACTAGACACCGACTACATTCGCAAAGTCCAATACCCAACTTAACTCTCAAACATCATGATTGTCAAGAAAGTCATTGACATGTGTCAGATGTGCATCAACTTCACCAACTTTAACACCACCTGCACAAAGGATACCTACCCTTTTATAAAGATTGACACCTTGGTGGATGCAGCGGTCAAATACTCGGTAATGAGTTTCGTTGACGCTTACTCCAACTACCACCAAATAAAAATACACTTGCCGAAGTGGAAAGACGACATTTATTAATACATAAGATATATTTTGTTTTAATGTAATGTTCTTCCGGCTTAAGAATGTCAGAGCTTACTATCAGCGCCTCATGAATATAATTTTTTGTAATAAAAAAGAAAATAATTTTGAGGTGTATGTTGNGCTGGCCGAATTGTAAAAACGACATTTATTAATACATAAGACATATTTTGTTTTAATGTAATGTTCTTCGGGCTTAAAAATGTCGGAGCTTACTATCAGCGCCTCATGAATATAATTTTTTGTAATAAAAAAGAAAATAATTTTGAGGTGTATGTTGAAGATGTTATAGTTAAGAGTAAGACATCCGAACAACACATCGAAGATATGAAAGACTCCTTACAAACACTCAAATAATTCAATATGAGATTGTATCCCAGAGTAAGCAATTGACTGACAATTGAACGTCAAGCATNAATGTTCTAGTTAAGAGTAAGACATCCGAACAACACATCGAAGATATGAAAGACTCCTTAGAAACACTCAAATAATTCAATATGAGATTGTATCCCAGAGTAAGCAATTGACTGACAATTGAACGTCAAGCATGAGAATCTGTCTCTAAACGCTTAATAGGTCAAAGCTCTGGAGATGGTCACATAATCAATAGGGGTAAGATTTGTTAATGGTAAGGTGTGACTCGTTCCGACAACAAGACTCGTCAGATATTCTGCACATGCAGCGACAAGATCCTCTCAAGAACTTTCAAGTGAGAAGATTTGGCCAAGGCAACAGCTTGACTAGGCAGACAACACACAGACCCCTTAAGACTGAGCCAAACAGCAAGACATTACTCGCCCAACCGTAGTCATATGTCACCTCCCAAAAGAGTCCTTATGGGTGGTGGGCAGCTCATAACTTAAATATTGTTTTTCGGCCCTACACCTAGCCAATGTGGGACTATTTGTCCGTGACATTCTCCTCCACCNCGGGGTAAGATTTGTTAATGGTAAGGTGTGACTCATCCCGACAACGAGACTCGTCAGATACTCTGCACATGCATCGACAAGATCCTCTCAAGAACTTTCAAGTAAGAAGATTTGGCTGAGGCAACAGCTTGACTAGGCAGACAAGACGCAGGCCCCTTAAGACATGAGCCAAACAGCAAGACATTACTCGCCCAACCGTAGCCATAGGTCCCGCAAAACCAACCAACCAGACCTCTTGTCAAGACGATCAACCTTATTTACACCAACCGATTACCCCTTCTTGGTAGAGACAGATTCCGGTCGGCAGACAGACATAAATGGTCGCACGCCGACCAACAGCATTCAAGCTCATAAATCATTGTAAATCCTTAATTTTGTCAACATTATCAAGCCGTTAATTCAAATTATACGCATTGATTCTATTTAGGAGCATTTTATCATAACGATTATCACCTCCTTTAATTGTACAAATTAAATCTCTTTCAATAGGGGTCCGGAGATGAATAAAGAAAGTCTCTCTCCTCTCTTTCAGAGTGGAAAATTTTCGTGATTTTCTCTCTCTCTCTCTCTCTCTCTCTATCTCCTTGTTCAATTTCGACTCTCTCAGGACATGCTCGCAAAAGTACAAGTTAGAACCCTAAAACAAATTTTAGTACATTAAAAAGTTACAATTTTTGGATCTTTAAATGCATACCCAACACTCTTATGTATTTAGTTATCTAACACTTAAAATTTGTCATTTATATTTATGACACTAGTGTTTATAAATCTATCCATACAATGTTGTTGATCACTTTTGCAAATGTTAAAAAGAGTGGTATTATATAAATTTAAGTTTTGTATAGTATGTATGTATTAAAAATGTGATTATGCTACCAATTACAAACTTTTTAGCCCAATCTCCTCTTAAAAAAATATGTATAACTAATACTCATTGGACGGCGCAGATCGACGGCGAATCACCATTCTCGTCGGCATTCAAGGGATCGGACGGCTGGGGATGGGTCTCGAACGTGATCGGCGTGGGGGCCAGTTTCGGCATATTAACATCCATCCTCGTCTCGATGTTGGGCCAGGCCCGTTACCTCTGCGTCATCGCTCGGGCCCACATTATCCCAGCCCGGCTCGCCAAAGTCCACGCCGCNGGTATCCCAGCCCGGCTCGCCAAAGTCAACGCAGCCACCTCCACCCCCGTCAACGCCTCCCTCTTCCTCGGTAAAAATCTAAATAACCCTCCTTGTTTTCCAATANCCACATATTAACAATCGATTGTTAAGCTACTGAATGAAAATTTAATTCTCAAAAAATTGTGGTGGATATTACAATTCTTTTTTTTAAGTTAGACTACAGCCAGAAAGCTGTCACCGCATCTTGTTAGGAGTGGTGGGAAAACACAGATTTTAGCAGCAGTTTTTTTTCAAAAAAGCTGTCTAAATACAATTTAGCTAAATAGACAAACTGTCGGACGAATACGCATCACTCAATTCTTATATATTTATCAATCAAGTAACTAATCTTTAATTTTTTTTAAATATGAGATCATACTTATAAACATATAGACATGTAATGTTGTAAGAGTTAAGTGTTAAGTACCATCCAATTCCTATGTCATTACATATCCAATCCCAAAATTTTATATTACTAAAATACTTTATACTATATCAATAATATCACTATTTTAACTATTAAAAAAGTGAAATATACATTTTCAAGGTGGAATATATGTAAAAATTAAATATAAATGTTACATATGCAAATACATAAGAATTTAATGATATGAATGCAAATCTTTCTTTTATTTATTATCAATTAAGCCTTCTTTCATGATGACATGGTGCGATAGTGAAGGAAACATAAGTTTTATTTTTGAGATAATTACATACACGGCTACTCGAAAAATTAATTATTATTTACAAAATTTATTAGTCGATGTGATTTCGATGTAAATTATCGTCTAAGATTAATACTTGACCGTCTAAGACATGTGGATGAGAAATTTAAATAATACAAGAGGATTTACATAAATGCCGCTTAACTCTTATGTATTTACATATCTAACAGTACCCATACTTCAATTTTAATATTTGGTGTCTTACTCATTGTTGAGAAATTAGGGCGAAGAAAAACAAGAATTGACACAAATCCAGAAGAACACAAATCTAGAAGAACATGCAAAGATTTACGAGGTTTGACAAAGATGCATACATCCTCGCGAGCAGAGCAGCAAGTTCCTTTCAATATTCATAAAAGAGTACAGTATAAAATATTCGGAATCTTGGAGTCTCACAGACTCACACAGAGTTACAAACAGGACATTTATATAACCTCATAGTACAATATATAATTACTTAAATTACTCATGTACCAAACCGCATGGTGTTGCCCCCGCACCCCCAATCCACATAATGAAACTCTCCCGATTGGACAGATCTTTCCGTTCCACTTCGCTTGTAGGCTCCGCTCCGCTCCAGCATCTATCTCATTTATGTTATATGAGTCATACCTCACAAGTTCCTTCCGCTCCACATCGCTCGTGGGCTCCGCTCCACTTGAGCACTTGTCCCATTTATGGTATATGAGTCATACCTAACAAACATTCACCTTAGCAAATATCTAGCCCCTTTTAGGAGAAATGCATATACCTAACAAATCACTACCTTGGCTAATATACAACACCTTATGAGAAATACATCATTGAATTTCTTATGCACAAATATGGGTTGGGTCACCATGCTTTCGCTGCGCCAACCCACTAAATTCCAAGAGAGATAACTCTTGAATTCCAAGAAACATATATTTATTCTAAGAGACTCATAATACCTAACAAATCTTATAGACATATAAACATGTAAAGTTGTAAGAGTTAAGTACTATCCAATTCCTATGTCATTACATATCCAATCCCTAAAGATTATATTACTAAAATACTTCATACCATATCAATAATATCACTATTTTAACTATTAAAAAGTGGAATATGCATTTTCAAGGTGGAATATATGTAAATTAAATTTAAATGTTACATATGCAAATACATAAGAATTTAATGATATGAATGCAAATCTTTCTTTTCTTTATTATCAACTAAGCCTTCTTTTTCATGATGACATGGTGCGATAGTGAAGGAAACATAAGTTTTATTTTTGAGATAATTACATACGCTGCTACCCAAAACATTAATTATTATTACAAAATTTATTTATCTACGGGACTTTGATGTAATTCGTCGCACTTATATATGTTAAGATTAATACCGGAGCGTCTAAGACATGTGGATTATAAATTTAAATAATACAAGAGAATTTACATAAATACCGCTTAATTCTTATGTATTTACATATCTAACAGTACCCATACTTCAATTTCAATATTTGATGCCTTATTCATTGTTGAGAAATTAGGGCGAAGAAAAACAAGAATCGACACAAATCCAGAAAAACACAAAGAGATTTAACNGGAGTCCACACACCTTGCAGGCAGTAATCTGCTCTGATACCACTTGTCACCTCCCAAAAGAGCCCTTTTGGGTGGTGGGCAGCCTAGGACTTAAATACTGTTTTTCGGACCTACACCTAGCCAATGTGGGACTATTTGTCTGTGACACATAGGTCCCGCAAAACCAACCAACCGGACCTCTTGTCAAGACGATCGATCTTATTTACACCAACTGATTACCCCTTCTTGGTAGAGACAGATTCCGGTCGGCAGACTGACATAAATGGTCGCACGCCGACCGGCAGCATTCAAGCTCATAAATCATTGTAAATCCTTAATTTTGTCAACATTATCAAGCCATTTTCAAATTATACGCATTGATTCTATTTGGGAGCATTTTATCATAATGATTATTACCTCCTTTAATTGTACAAATTAAATCTCTTTCAATATAGGTCCGAAGATGAATAAAGAAAGTCTCTCTCTTCTCTTTTAGAGTGGAAAATTTTCATGGGTTCTCTCTCTCTCTCTCTCTCCCCTCATTCAATTTCGACTCTCAGGACATGCTCGCAAAAAGTACAAGTTAGAACCCCAAAACAAATTTTAGTACATTAAAAAGTTACAATTTTTGGATCTTTAAATGCATACCCAACATTCTTATGTATCTAGTTTATCTAACACTTAAAATTTGTCATTTATATTTATGACACTAGTGTTTATAAATCTATCCATGCAATGTTGTTTATCACTTTTGCAAATGTTAAAAAGAGTGGTATTATATAAATTTAAATTTTGTATACTATGTATGTATTAAAAATGTGATTATGCTACCAATTACAAACTCTTTAGCCCAATTTCCTCTTAAAAAAATATGTATAACTAATACTTATTGGACAGCGCAGATCGACGGCGAATCTCCATTCTCGTCCGCATTCAAGGGATCGGACGGCTGGGGATGGGTCTCGAACGTGATCGGCGTGGGGGCCAGTTTCGGCATATTANTAATTACAAACTCTTTAGCCCAATCTCCTCTTAAAAAAATATGTATAACTAGTACTTATTGGACGGCGCAGATCGACGGCGAATCACCATTCTCGTCGGCATTCAAGGGATCGGACGGCTGGGGATGGGTCTCGAACGTGATCGGCGTGGGGGCCAGTTTCGGCATATTAACATCCATCCTCGTCTCGATGTTGGGCCAGGCCCGTTACCTCTGCGTCATCGCTCGGGCCCACATTATCCCAGCCCGGCTCGCCAAAGTCCACGCCGCCACCTCCACCCCCGTCAACGCCTCCCTCTTCCTCGGTAAAAATCTAAATAACACTCCTTGTTTTGCAATAATTCAAATCTCCAGGGTCCTCCACGTTAATTAACCTTCTCAGGCGGGTTAACGGCGACCATTGCGCTCTTCACGGACCTCAACGTTCTTCTCAACCTGGTTACCATCGNATTTTCCAATAATTCGAATCTCCAGGGTCCTCCACGTTAATTGTCATCTCAGGCGGGTTAACGGCGACCATTGCGCTCTTCACGGACCTCAACGTTCTTCTCAACCTGGTTACCATCGGCACCCTGTTCGTTTTCTACATGGTCGCTAACGCCGTCATTCACCGGCGTTACGTGTCGGTGGGGTCCACCAATCCCTGGCCCACCGTCGTCTTCCTCCTCTTCTTCTCCCTCTCCGCAGTCGCGTTCACCGTCGCCTGGCGGTTCCTTTCGGCCGGAGGCGGAGATTTCAGGACGGCGGTTCTCTGCGGCGGCGCCGCGTCCGCCGCCGCGGCGCTTTGCGCTTTCAGCTGGTGGGTACCGCAGGTGAGNAAAATAAATAAATAAGGGTCTGTTTGGGGCAGTTTCTGCGTTTCAGGATAAGCTGCTTATCCTGAAACGCGGTCCGCGGGGGTCGACCTGCTGCCTGTGTTTAGTGTAAAAACTCAAACGCAATTTCGGATTAACTGGCGAAACGCGCGAACCAAACGATTCGGCGGCGTTTTGAAAATGACGCCCGCACTTATAAGCTGCGTCNACACGATGAGTCCGCCGCTTTGCCCGTGAAACTTCTGTTTTATTTTGCTGCTTTTATTTTTTTTTTATGGAGCATTTACGTACATACCACCCGGAACTTTGATATTTACAACTTTACCTTCTCTTACATTCAAAGTTTTTTTTTCTGAGATTAATATAATAAATAAGATTTTTTTTTTAAATTTAATTCATTTAAATAATTTTAATAAGTATTGGACGGTAAATGCAAAATAAATAAATAAGGGTCTGTTTGGGGCAGTTTCTGCGTTTCAGGATAAACTGCTTATCCTGAAACGCGGTCCGCGGGGGTCGACCTGCTGCCTGCGTTTAGTGTAAAAACTCAAACGCAATTTCGGATAAACTGGCGAAACGCGCGAACCAAACGATTCGGCGGCGTTTTGAAAATGACGCCCGCACTTATAAGCTGCGTCACACGGACCCTAAATGTGATAAGTCGTTGTGAGGGGACACATAGCATGTGGGATCTAGTTTGGCCTATATCCTTTTTGAGGAATATTTGGCCTATATTGGTCATTTATAAATGCTATGCATCCTCTCGTTATGGTAGGTGGTACATTTTTCATTAAAGTCTCATTCCAAGAATAAATTTATAGTAAGAATTAATTGATTTTTTCATTTTTAATGTTTGATCGGGATTTTCTTTTGTGAACACGTCCCGAGAGTTTAGGATTGAGTGAATGAAGAGAAAAAGAGAGTATAACTAGCCAGGACTTTTCTGTATAGAGAATCGGTATAAGTTCTTTTTTTTGTGTTTTTTTTATTTCTTATTTATAGAGACATATTTGTATAATTAGAAACATGAGGGAGCAATTATATGTATTTTATATTATATGGGTATTATAATTTAAATTTTAATATAATAGTAACTTGGTCAGTCTACTTGCTCGAATTGGGCCTACTGAGGTGACTGATTGAGTGGCGACCGAGTCATTAATGGGTCGGTCGAGACGTCTGGCCAAATATTGATCTCGTCTGTCATGGTAAAGGCGGCTGGATCGATTAGCTGCGATCAAGAATTCTCGCCTGCGTTTCGATCAGTCGGGACTGTCGGCGTGATCTGTCGGACGATTCTTTACCATGCGGTGTGCACTAGGGCGATATGACATCTTGATCTTCTGGTCATCATCTAGGCTATTCAAATACTTTGATTATTATAAATATTTTTTTAAATCCAAATTATATTCAACTAATTTCTTAATTATATTAACACCTACTGAATCCCATTTGTCTTGTGGATGGGCTCTTTATGGGTCGGTGAGGTCAAATCATTGGNGCCGGAGCTGTGGGGGCTGCCTCTGATGCCGGTGGTGCCGGCGATCTCCATTTTTCTGAACGTGTTCCTGCTGGGCTTGCTGGACTGGCAGTCGTATGTTCGGTTCGCTGTGTTCACGGGTTTTGCTGTGGTTTTCTACTTGCTTTATGGAGTTCACGCGAGCTTCGATGCGGAGGAATCCGGCGAACTCTCGCCAGAGGTGCAGAATTGTAGCTCTATGACTCGGCCGATGATGGCCGGCGACGGCAGGAGGGATAAGGGGTTTATTTGTTGAAAAAGGGGGCCTTTTTTAAGGGCCTGTCTTGGCATCATCTTATTTAGTGCGGTGACATTTTAAATATAGATTATTTTATTTACTCTGAATTTTAAAATATTATTCAAATTAGGAGACTGCTAAAAAAAAATTTATTTGAGTGCTAGCTTTGTAAATAATAACTTTTGTAATTATCCCTTGTGCTACTTAAGGTGCAATGCATGTCAAACATGATGGTATTAGGATTGTCGTCCGGACGTGCAGCCGACTTGCACGTCTAGATGATGGCTCGGAAAGACCTCCGCCGTGAAATACACTATGACATGATCGTGTTATAAAGCATAATTAGTAAAAAAAATTATATTTTAATGTTCTAATGTGAAAATGTTATATATTATAACTTAATAACGTTAAAATAAACGNTTTTTAAGGGCCTGTTTGGGCAGCATCTTATTTGGTGCGGTGACATTTTAAATATAAATTGTTTTATTTACTCTGAATTTTAAAATATTATTCAAATTAGGAGACAGCTAAAAAAAATTTATTTGAGTGCTAGCTTTGTAAATAATAACTTTTGTAATTATCCCTTGTGCTACTTAAGGTGCAATGCATGTCAAACATGATGGTATTAGGACTGTCGTCCGGACGTGTGGTGCGGCCGACTTGCACGTCTAGATGATGGCTCGGAAAGACCTCTGCCGTGAAATACACTATGACATGATCGTGTTATAAAGCATAATTAGTAAAAAAAAATTATATTTTAATGTTCTAATGTGAAAATGTTATATATTATAACTTAATAACGTTAAAATAAACGTTATTCATACTATAAAATACTCATGTTATAAGCTTATAATATATAACTTAAATTAAATATAAATTAATTAATAGCTATGTAACTTAAAATAAAACCTATTAATGGCTATAATCATAAATAATATGTATTAATTTTCTCCCATTATTCAGTTATAACAAGATAAAAATATGAGTTTGGCAAGCGATTCTCTTCTACTTACTCATCGGCAAGGACACGGTTCTCATCACAAGCATCACGTGACATCGATCCAACCTGTTAAGATTTACTCCATTTTTTCCCTTCTTTTACGTTTTTTTATCTCCGAGTTTTTGGGATGGAGTGCTGTCATTGATTCTATTCTTTTTGTTGTGCTTATAATCCTCCTTTAGACAGAAGAATCAAAAATATTTGGTCTTCCTACCTCCCTCAATGCGGTGAAAAATTATTGCAGACATACACCGCATGCAGAGATGCATGCAGTGTCCGATCCTGACAGTAGATCACGGTGATTTACGGTCATGATGTATTTCGGTGGGCCCCACTTTAAATTTTTTTTTTCAAAAAAATTTTGCTTGCATTCTGATCGTAGATCACCGTAATCTACGGTCATGACCGAACAACGCATGCATCTCTGCATGCGGTGTATGTATGCAATAATTTTTCCAATGTGGTACCCAATACCAATGCTCATTCTTCCCTAAAATTCTCCATATCTAGTATCAAGCAACTAGCTCATATTAGCTGATAAATGAAAATTAACATATACGACGTGCTCAGATTCTCAAGATATTTGTAGCTAATGAATTTTTGGGTTCCTTGTGGAAGCCATAGTGTTCCCCCATTTGTTCTTCCACACACTGATGCCTCGGTTGTTCTCAATCCTCCATATACCACTTCGATCTGTTTAGACCAAAATCTCTCAGCAGCCTTGTATTCTACGATATCTATGGCTATTCTCCCCTATCTAGCCCTACGTGCTACCTCATCATTAAACCTCCATTGAAATTTAGGCAACTCCGGAGAAACGACAACTTAAGATTGAATTTCAATGTATCTAGATGAAGAACGATACCACGACACAATACTTATTGGAGATCACGATGCTCGTGGACAGTATTGTAGTGGCAGGTTCTAACATTGATCAAGAGGATGTCATTCGCCACACGCCCAATGACTTGTCATCCACATATCAAGCCATTAAAATAACCATTCCCACTAAACTTCTCTATACCCATTCTTTATAATGAAGAATTCAACTTGCAAATGGACGACATAATTAATAAGATAAAATAAAAAACCAGTCAAGCCCATATAACATTAATTTAATATTTATATTATTCATAGAAAATGATTTATTAAATCCAAAAATATAATAATTTTTTTTATATTTCATTATTTAGGTTTAATAAATAATGTATCCAAAAAAATAATAAATAAATAAATAAAAGAAATGCAGGCAATCTACACGTCATACGTCATTGTAATATCTTCTGTAGATTATATGGTTTAAATATATATATATATATAGATGCCNTTGTCATTGATTCTATTCTTTTTGTTGTGCTTATAATCCTCCTTTCGATGGAAGAATCAATAACATTTGGCCTTCCTACCTCCCTCAATATGGTGAAAAATTATTGCATACATACACCGCATGCAGAGAATAGGTCACGGTGATTTATGGTCGTGATGTATTTCGGTGGGCCCCACCTTAATTTTTTTTTTTTCAAAAAAATTTTACTTGCATTCTGATCGTAGATCACCGTGATCTACGGTCATGACCGAACAACGCATACATCTCTGCATGCGGTGTATGTATGCAATAATTTTTCCAATGTGGTACCCAATAACAATGCTCATTCTTCCCTAAAATTCTTAATATCTAGTATCAAGCAACTAGCTCATATTAGCTGATAAATGAAAATTAACATATACGACGTGCTCAGATTCTCAAGATATTTGTAGTTAATGAATTTTTGGGTTCCTTGTGGAAGCCATAGTGTTCCTCCGTATGTTCTTCCACACAGTGATGCTTCGGTTGTTCTCAATCCTCAATATACCACTTGGACCTGTTTAGACCAAAATCTCTCGATATCTATGGCTATTCTCCCCTATCTAGCCCTACGTGCTACCTCATCTTTAAACCTCCATTGAAATTTAAGCAACTCCGGAGAAATGACAACTTAAGATTGAATTTCACTGTATCTCGATGAAGAACGAAACTATGACACAATACTTATTAGAGATCACGATGCTCGTGGACAGTATTGCAGTGGTAGGTTCTAATATTGATCAAGAGCACGTCATTCGCCACACGCCCAATGACTTGTCATCCACATATCAAGCCATTGAAACAATCATTCGCACTAAACTTCTCTATACCCATTCTTTATACTGAAGAAATCAACTTGGCAAATAAAAAATCTAAATAAACTCTCGCAACTAAATATGAATTTTAAAAGCATAATCATTTATATAAATTAATTTTTTTTAAAACAGTAAGCATGAGATATTTTGAATTATATTAAAAATTATGAATTAAAAAGGAATTTTTATTGTTTTTTTGGCTTAAAAAAAAAACATTTACAAAAGAATAAAATATTATAAAGTTAGTTATTTGCTTTTATTTTAATTCTTTATTTGATCATTAAAATATAATAAATAACAGAAAACAATTATATTTTGTAATTTTGCTGATAATTTAATATTTTCAATAAAAAATATTTAATGTATAATAATAAAATATCTCTTATTAATTAAAGGACGACATAATTAATAAAATAAAATAAAAAACCATAGTCAAGCCCACATACCATTAATTTAATATTTATATTATTCATAGAAACTGATTTATTAAATGCAAAAATATAATACTTTTTTATATTGCATTATTTAGGTTTAATAAATAATGTATCCGAAAAAAATAATAAATAAATAAATAAATAAATAAAAGAAACGCAGGCAATCTACAGGTCATACGTCATTGTAATATCTTCTGTAGATTATATGGTTTAAATATATATATATAGATGCCACGTGAAAAAGGATTTTTTTTCTTTTTTATGTCTTTTTTAATTCCAAAATTTATAGAAATATAAAAATATTTTTTAATTATTTAAAAATTACGCCCTAATAATTATAAACTATTTTAACATTTCTGACTTAAACTATTTAGACATTTAACTTTTTTTTAAATTTATAATTTCTCGGAAGATTGACATATATAGGGTCTGTGTGGGGCACCTGCCACATATTAACAAATGATTGTTAAGCTATTGAATGAAAATTTAATTCTTAAAATGCTGCGGTGAATATTACAATTCTTTTTTTTAAAGTTAGACTACAACCAGAAAGCTGTCACTGCATCTTGTTATGAGTGGTGGGAAAACACATATTTTAGCAGCAGTTTTTTCAAAAAAGCTGTCTAAATACAATTTACCTAAACAGACAAACTGTCGGACGAATACGTATCACTCTATTCTTATATATTTATCAATCAAGTAACTAATCTTTAATTTTTTTTAAATATGAGATCATACTTATAGACATCTAGACATGTAAAGTTCTAAGAGTTCAGTGTTAAGTACCATCCAATTCCTATGTCATTACATATCCAATCCCTAAAATTTATATTACTAAAATACTTTATATCATATCAATAATATCACTATTTTAACTATTAAAAAGTGAAATATACATTTTCAAGGTGGAATATATGTAAAAATTAAATTTAAATACTACATATGCAAATACATAAAAATTTAATGATATGAATGCAAATCTTCCTTCTATTTATTGTCAACTAAGCCTTCTTTTTTCATGATGACATGGTGCGATAGTGAAGGAAACATAAATTTTATTTTTGAGATAATTACATACACTGCTACCCAAAACATTAATTATTATTTACAAAATTTATTAATCTATGTGATTTTGATGTAAATTGTCGTTTAAGATTAATACTTGAGCGTCTAAGACATGTGGATTAGAAATTTAAATAATACAAGAGAATTTACATAAATACCGCTTAACTCTTATGTATTTACATATCTAACAGTACCCATACTTCAATTTCAATATTTGATGTCTTACTCATTGTTGAGAAATTAGGGCGAAGAAAAACAAGAATCGACACAAATCCAGAAAAACACAAAGAGATTTAACGAGGTTTGGCAAAGTTGCCTACGTTCTCAGAAGTAGAGCGGTGACTTCTTTTCAATATTCAGAAAAGAATGTAGAATACAAGATTCAGAATCTCAGAGTCTCAGAAACTCGTATAGGATTACAAACATGAGATATATATAACATTATAGTACAATATGTAATTACTTNCAGAGCGGTGACTTCTTTTCAATATTCAGAAAAGAATGTAGAATACAAGATTCAGAATCTTGGAGTCTCAGAAACTCGTATAGGATTACAAACATGAGATATATATAACATTATAGTACAATATGTAATTACTTAAATTACTCATGTACTAAACTGTGGGGTGTTGCCCCGCACCCCCAACCCACATAATGAAACTTCCCTGATTGGACTTATCTTTCCGCTCCACTTCTCTCGTGGGCTCCACTTCGCTCCAGCATCTATCCCATTTATGGTATATGAGTCATACCTCACAAATCTCCACCTTAGTGAATGTTCAACCCCTTATGAGAAATACATATACCCAACATATCTCCNTTTCACTTCTCTCGTGGGCTCCGCTTCGCTCCAGCATCTATCACATTTATGGTATATGAGCCATACCTCACAAATCTCCACCTTAGTGAATGTTCAACCCCTTATGAGAAATACATATACCCAACATATCTCCACATTCGTGAATATCCAACCCCTTAGGAGAAATATATATGTCTAACAAATCTCCACTTTAGCGAATATTCAGCCCCTTATGAGAAAATACATCATGGAGTTTCTTATGCACCAATGTGGGTTGGGCCACAAATCCTTTTAAATAACCTCTTAATTAAGTTTCATAGAAAAAGAACTTTTCCTTAATTAAATTTTACTTAATTAAACTTTCCCATAAGTCATTTTCTTTAAACTTTCAAGAAAAGCTCAGTCTTCGCTATTCAGAAAAGCTTATTTTGTCCTCCCAGAGAAGCTCTGCTTTCCTTCTCAGAAAAGTTTTGTTTCCGCTTTCCTTCCAGAAAGCTCTGCCTCTGTTTTCCTTCCAGAAAGAAATCTTTCATTTCTCAAGTGTAGCAGCAGATTCTTTTTCATTGTCTTTCCTAAGTCCAAGAATATCTCTGGAATATCTCTGCGCTAAATTTCCTTCTCCGCAAACTTTCCTTTTCCACGCAAATTTCCTTTTCTCGTGTCTGTCTTTCCAATGTTGCTCCTCTACAGCTCCCTCGCGCCTGTTCGTGAAACTTCCATCGCGAATGTCGTCCACGACCTTCTATCCGAACTCCTGTTTCTGAATTGTCAAATTCACTGAATCTGAATCGAAGGGCCCCTCGCCTCTACCTGTCGCAGAAGATCGCCTATGCCTGCCGCGGAAAAAGCCTGAATGTGTGATTCTCCTCTGTCATGATCATGTTCCTCCCCTTCCGCGATTGCGAACCATCGCACAACCGTTGAATCTATCTTCGTCATCCTCTGCGTCGCAAATCCTCGGCTGGGTAGAACCTTCGCCAAACTTCCGCGAGAACTCCTTCCCGCAGCGGCTCACAGATCCTGATCGCGAACCTCCAAGCCAATCTTCCTGCCGAAATCGGAGTTGTCGCCAACCTTCTTCCTATGCTGAAACAATTTTTTTCCCCTGCCCTCGAACCTTGCTTTGATACCACTTGTTGAGAAATTAGGATGAAGAAAAATAGGAATNAAGTTGCCGCCAACCTTCTTCCTGTGCTGAAACAATTTTTTTTCCCCTGCCCTCGAACCTTGCTTTGATACCACTTGTTGAGAAATTAGGATGAAGAAAAATAGGAATCCACACAAATCTAGAAGAACATGCAGAGATTTACGAGGTTTGACAAAGATGCCTACATTCTCGGGAGCAGAGCGTCAAGTTCCTTTCAATATTCAGAAAAGAGTACAGAATAAAAGATTCAGAATCTCGGAGTCTCACAGACTCACACAGGTTACAAACATGACATATATATAACACTATAGTACAATATGTAATTACTTAAATTACCCCTGTACCAAACCGCACCCCCAATCCATATAATAAAACTCTCCCGATAGGACAAATTTTTCCGCTCAACTTCGCTCCTGGGCTCTGCGCTGCACCAGCATCTATCCCATTTATGTTATATGAGTCATACCTCACAAGTTCCTTCCGCTCCACATCGCTTGTGGGCTCCTCTCCACTTGAGCACCTGTCTCATTTATGGTATATGAGTCATACCTAACAAATCTCCACCTTGGCGAATATCTAGCCTCTTTTAGGAGAAATGCATATACCCAACAAATCTCCACTTTGGCGAATATACAACATCTTAAGAGAAATACATCATAGAGTTTCTTATGCACCAATGTGAGTTGGGCAATCACGCTTCCGCTGCGCCCTCGCTGATCCCCCCAACCCAGTAAATTCCAAGAGACATCTCTTCATTCCAAGAGACTTCAAATTTTAGTATTATGAGTCATACCTAACAAATCTTATAGACATATAAAGTTGTAAGAGTTAAGTGTTAAGTACCATCCAATTCCTATGCCATTACATATCCAATCCCTAAAATTTTTATTACTTAAATACTTTATATATATCACTATTTTAACTATTAAAAAGTGAAATATACATTTTCAAGGTGGAATATATGTAAAAATTAAATTTAAATACTACATATGCAAATACATAAGAATTTAATGATATGAATGCAAATCTTTCTTTTCTTTATTATCAACTAAGCCTTCTTTTTCATGATGACATGGTGCGATAGTGAAGGAAACATAAGTTTTATTTCTGAGATAATTACATACACTGCTACCCAAAACATTAATTATTATTTACAAAATGTATTAATCCATGTGATTTTGATGTAAATTGTCGTTTAAGATTAATACTGGAGCGTCTAAGACATGTGGATTAGAAATTTAAATAATACAAGAGAATTTACAGAAATACCGCTTAATTCTTATGTATTTACATATCTAACAGTACCCATGCTTCAATTTTAATATTTGTCGCCTTACTTATACATAAAAATTGCATATTTTGTTTCTAATATATTAAAATAGTCATATTTTCTTATGTGAGATGAAATATTTACTGAATTTAGGTCTTATATGTAAATATATATGAATTGTGCAGCATGTATTTACATAACAAAGATTGAGCGTTATATATTTACATGTCATACCTAAACTTCAAAATTTACATTATCATTACTTTTTTGAAAGTGAAGTACGTCTTTTCATGTAAGTATTTTGACTATCAAAGTGTTATAAATGTAAATATTAAACTTTACGTGTTAGGCATGTAAATACGTAAGATTTGTGTGGGTATGTATGTAAATTTCCCCTAATATTTTATTTTACAGAGAATTGTTCTAGCATTTATCCCCTAAAACTGAATTTTGATCAACATCGTGCAATACATTGACTTCGTATGTATGTAATTGTTTAATTGTTGCGTGTAGGGGGTGTAAACGAGCCGAACACGAGCGAGCCATGTTCAGCTCGTGTTCGGCTAGTTTGCTTAACGAGCTGAGCACAAGCTGTTCACGAACAAAGAGTCATTTTAACAATCATAATCATATAGCTATAAGACAATAAAAGTTTGAGCAAGATTTAAAAATTATTATTTATATTAAAACATCATTTGAATCTAATTTAATAATTTTTATTTTTTTTTTTTAATCAATATTTTAATTGATTATAAATCTTTGTAGCCTTGTAGTCAATTAGATTTTTTTTAAATACTACTTAATATATATATAAACTTGATGAGTAGTATTTTGAGCCAAAACGAGTCGAACACGAATGAACACATCTTAAGTTTGTGTTTGGCTCGTTAATTTCGTTCGAGAAATTAACGAGCCGAACACAAGCTGTTCGCGAACAACGAGCCGTTTTGACAACCCTAAAAATAACACATCAATAACGCGGGAGGGAATATTCCCCGTGTTATTGCGCCGTTTTTTTTTCTTTATCGTGCGGGTGTCGTGGCGTGATTTCATTGGCTATGCACGTTACTCTACGTGCATAGTACTGATGTAATATTTTTCCCTCTTCAACACCCCCTTGTAATCTCTCCGTGGAGTTGTGGAGTCTGCGTGTAACTTAGAAATATATGCAGGTGGATAATTAAAATTTATTAGTTACAGATAGATTATAGGGTATAACGCAGATATAATCATCAATGTTCTTCTTCTAACTTACCAAACGTAAGCGACTATACGTACTTACATACGCAAATATTTGCCTGTCATCGCAAACTTACTGAAATCCACAAAATTCACGAATTTGATAAATCCTATTAACATAAATCTTTTGTTGCGGAGTGCAATAAATTTATAATTAAGATTCACAAATTAAATTAACATTATTATGATTAAAAATTATTATGTTTGATTAGTTTTAAAATTAATAATGCAAGGATAATTAATATGATATTCATGCTAATTATGATTTAATAAGTGCAAAAAGCGTAATTAAAAAAGTTACTTATTTGATCATATAAATTAAATATAAACGTATTAATTAAAAAAGTAAATCTGTATTTATGTAAATTGCATCATTTTTAATTAATTTGACGAAAGGATATTATTTAATTAACTCAAAATATTAATTGATGATTATTTAAGATGTCATTTTATGATAATTATTAATTAATTAATCTAATTTCAACAAGATTATTTAGTGCCTGAGCTTTACTCACAGCCTCTAAAGTTAGAAGTACGGGTGTAAATGAGCCGAACACCAGCGAGCCCATGCCCAGCTCGTGTTCGGCTCATTTATATTTCGAGCTCAAAAAGTGTGTTCGTGTTCGGCTCGTTTGCTTAGCGAGCCGAACACGAGCCGTTCACAAACAAAGAGTCATT
>JXCR01081351.1:105701-119912 GCA_002079205.1 Phalaenopsis hybrid cultivar
AACAAAGAGTCATTTTGACAACCCTAATCACGTAACCATCAAATGTTAAGGATTGGGGCAAGATTTAAAACACCATTTGAATCTAATTTAATATTTTTTATTATATTTTCTTCATTAATACTTTTAATTGATTATAAATCTTTGTNCGCAGTGTTATAAATGATTTATCAAAACTCTTTTAAATTTACTTGGACATTTTTTCTGCGCTCTAATATTTATACTCTTATTTTAAAAGATAAGATTGGTAAAATACCGTTTATTGTAGCAGTATTCTAGATGACCCATTTAGCTTAATTGTTAAGAANAAACAGAGACTTCACGAACAATTTCAAACACAAGCTTATTTCAAACAAACTAAATTTCAAACGAACCNTGACAGCACTGCTTATAGTTGCGGGCCTGATACAGATAAACAAACAACTTCCCATCACAAAAATTCCTAACAACTAGCAAAAAAACAGTTCCCAACCAGAAACGTGGTGGAGGTTGAAACTCGAAGAGTTGTCCAAACAGTCCCTTAATATGATATGAAAGGTTTGAATGGTATAAATGTAAAAACAAAATTTATGTGATAGATATGTAAATACATAGGAATTGGGCGATGAGTTGGTAAATTTCTAATATATGATATGGACAACAAGCTTGGACGGTTTAAAATGAGTGAGGAATATCAATACAAAAATGCAAGTGCTTCTCAATTGGGCCTCCAAAAGCTGACTANGGACAACAAGCTTGGATGGTTTAAAATGAGTGAGGAATATCAATACAAAAATGCAAGTGCTTCTCAATTGGGCCTCCAAAAGCTGACTATTCTCATTAGTTGACTTCTATTTTGGGCAAATCCTAAGTATTTACATAACTCTAAGATACCTAATACATATGAATTGTGCGGTATGTATGTAAATTTCTCCTTTTGTATTCGTATTGTTTGATGTGAAGACTCTCCACTGTATAATTTGTGCTCCGCTTATTTCTCTTCTCGATCAACCCTCGAACAGTAAGAAGCAAGTTGATTAGGGTCTCGTGTATTCTACTAAGGTACGATTGGATCTCGTAATGTTCGTGGGCTCATACAGCCCTGGAAGGAACCATGAAGGNTTAAGATACGAAATACGTATGAATTGTGCGGTATGTATGTAAATTTCTCCTTTTTTGTATTCGTATTGTTTGATGTGAAGACTCTCCACTGTGTAATTTGTGCTCCGCATATTTCTCTCCTCGATCAACCCTCGAACAGTAAGAAGCAAGTTGATTAGGGTCTCGCGTATTCTACTAAGGTACGATTGGATCTCGTAATGTTCGTGGGCTCATACAGCCCTGGAAGGAACCATGAAGTAAGTTATAGAACGGAACGGATATATGCTTTGAGAGCTCTAGCTTTTGAACTTAGATTTATGATCTTAGAAGAAGACGAAAAAAAGTGATTGATCCCCTCGAAGGTGGGATCGAGATCATCTCTATTTATATTACTTGAGATGACTTCTCCGCCTCATTGGGTCATAATGAAAGAACGCTACATGATTTTAGTACAGTACGAGGTATTCCCAAAGAGTCCCAATAAAGTATTGTAGACGTAGTCATACGTCCCCTTCTTGTCTTTGATTCCAGCCCAACACCTAAGTCCAACGACTGGTGCTCTAGAAGAGAGCTCAGTGAGTTATCTCGATAGATCAAACCAACATTAGATACTCGACAACTAATACCCAACGAATCAACTCGATAGGCTACACGGGCGTTCAACCCGACGTCTAGAATACGACATCCGAAACTTTGATCATTGAGTGAGATAGGTCAAACCATCAACTAGTGCACGGCATCTGATATCCGATAAATCAACTCGGCGGGTCAACTCAGGTGTTTAACACAGCAACTGATACATAACATTTGGCACTTCGGCAGGTGAGTGCGATAGTTGTGATCTGAGTTAAAAGTAGTTAAATATAAAAAATAAAAGTTTATGATAGATTATAAATACATTTGTGCTCATAAATTTTATATTTTTTACATAAAAGATCATAAAATCTGGAAATTCAAAATATTTTATTTAAACAAAATAATAAATGGGGCATTTACATAGATACTACTCAATTCCTATGCATGTACATATCAAACACCTAAATTTTTAATATTTACATTTATACCACCCAAATCTTTAATATGACAACAAATTAAATAGCATCATGTTAACTTCTAAAAAATGAAATATTCCTTTTTCATGCATGGGTAAGGTATTATGAAATAATACATGAAATATTTACATATATGGAACACAACTCTTTTGTATTTACATATCTCGCACCTAAACTTTCATATTTACACATAAATTACTCGAATCTTTGATTTCACATTAAGTATGAATGTTGCACTCCAGGATTTTAAATCTTGAATGGAAAAGTCACCATAATTTTAGTTGGAATAATTATAACAATCGGTGAACCCCTAAAAAAATTCAAATAATCAAGGGAATCTTAACTATAGACCTTATTATCCTCCTGGATTTAACAATAACTCACAAGGTAAATAAAAGAATTTGACTATGGAAGAAGTGATGTTGAACAAGGGAAATCAAATACAAAATCAAGGAGCTGCAATTAGAAATATTGAAAATCAATTAGGACATATTGCTGTTGCATTTAGTAACAGACCTTCAAGAATTCTTCCTAGCACCGTTGAAGTTAATATAAAAGATCAGAATAAGGAGAAAATTAAAGCTATTAAATTACCAAGTGGAAAAGAAATTGAGACAAGAATACAAAGAGAAATTGAAGTTCAGAAGGAGAATGTGGAAATTGAAAGTGACAATGATGAAAATAAACTAATAAAATTTTCTTTAGAAAAAACCGCCACCTCCGTTTCCTCAACGATTGAAGCAGAAGAATAAAGATAAACAATTTACAAAATTTTTGGAAATCATTAAAAATTTAACGATAAATATTCCTTTCAATAAATTTAAATCTTGTTGGACATATTAAAAGTTTAATTGTGACTACATATGGCATATATATATATATATANAACAATACATGCTCAAAAATTAAAATAAAAATAGAAAAGCATCTCTAACAATTTTCAGAAAATCAATATCAGTGCTGTTCGGTAGCAAGATTTATGCAAAATCTAACAAGAAATCCTGCAAAAAACATAAAAAAGATCATATTCAATACTACAGTTTTCTGAATCATGTTTTTATTTGGTTTTACCTTAAACCCCAGGCTTACTAAATCAAAGCATTTTCATCGGATTTAACTTAGAACCGCACTTATCCCGACTTCCTCATCTCCGTTCACAAGCCGCAGCTCCGTCGGTGCCTTCCCCACAGAGCTTCGGTCGCGACTGCCTCGATTCGTTGTTGTCTAGGTTTTCGGGTACTGGCAAAGGAGGGGAAGAAGACGAGGGTTTCAGTTATAAAAGGTTACGGAGGTGTTTGGTCGGAGACCTTTAATAGGATTTGATATGAATTACGCAGAGTTTTAATGCCGCAGGGCAGTGAACGTTATATCGCACTTCTACCCTCTCTTAATTCCTCTCTATTATAATCTCTTTGTAACTTACCTATAACTTAAAAATAGATGAAAACAAAAGCACAAAATTTATTATTTACATATAGATTATAGAGATATAACACGGATATAACCCACAATACCCTTCTTATAAAATATTTCGTCTGCCGTCACAAACTTACTGAAATCCACAAAATTTAAGAATTTGATAAATCCTATTAACATAAATCTTTTGTTTATAATTAATATTCACAAATTAAATTAACATTATTATGATTAAAAATTATTATGTTTGATTAGTTTTAAAATTAATAATGCAAGGTTAATTAAGATGCTATTCATGCTAATTACGATTTTAATAAGTGCAAAAAGCGTAATTAAAAAAGTTACTTATTTGATCATATAAATTATATATAAACGTATTAATTAAAAAAGTAAATTTGTATTTATGTAAATTGCATCATTTTTAATTAATTTGACGAAAGGATATTATTTAATTAACTCAAAATATTAATTGATGATTATTTAAGATATCATTTTATGATAATTATTAATTAATTAATCTAATATCAACATGATTATTTAGCGCCTGAGCTTTACTCACAGCCTCTAAAGTTAGAAGTACGAGTGTAAACGAGCCGAACACAAGCAAGCCCATGCTTAGCTCGTGTTCGCTCATTTATATTTCGAGCTAAAAAGTGTGTTCGTGTTTGACTCGTTTGCTTAGCGAGCCGAACACGAGCCGTTCAAAAACAAAGAGTCATTTTGACAACCCTAATCACATAGTCATCATATGTTAAGGATTGAGGAATGATTTAAAACACCATTTGAATCTAATTTAATAATTTTTATTCTATTTTCTTCATTAATACTTTTAATTGATTATAAATCTTTGTAGCCTTGTAGTCAACTAAATTTAAAAAAAAAACTACTCATCAAAGATATATATATAATTGATTAGTAGTATTTTGAGCCAAAACGAGCAGAACACTAGCAAACAAATATTTGTTCATGTTGTTCGTGTTCGTCTCGTTAACTTAGCGAACGGGCCGAACACGAGCTATTCGTGAACAACGAGCCATTTCGATAGCCCTAGTTAGAAGCGCCAAATTTGCCACAAAAGTAAAAAATAAAAAAAATTGTCCCAAATAGTTTGATGGCTTTTTTTTTTATGTGATTTTAAAATTTTGGATGATATATAAATAAATATTAAGGTCTTTGTAAGGTATGTAAATATTTTAAAAAATCTTTATAATCAGATAAATAACCCATAATTAAAAAATAATAATTATAATGTAAATAAACAAAACAAATATTTTTTTTTATATATAATTCTCACTTAAAACAAATTTCCTTCCATATCTAATATGAAAATCGACAAATGGCAAATGATCACATAAATTAAAATAAATAAATAAAAGAGCAAAAGTGAAATAATTATTGAGTGCAACTGGCAGACAATGTTGCATATGCTATTCAATTAAATTTGCTCTTGATATAAGAAAATATCATATGAAAACAAATTTTTAATTAAGACTGTTTGCAAGTCTGTAAATTTAAATAGTTGATTGTTCATTGCATTTGAATTTTTGACTCGAATTGAGATCAAATCGAAATAAATGAGTTGATCTAGTAGCTGAAATTTTGGATCAAATTTTTTCTGGGTCAATTTCAAGTCTTGNTTTTGCTCTTGATATAAGAAAATATCATATGAAAACAAATTTTTAATTAAGACTATGTTTGCAAGTCTGTAAATTTAAATCGTTGATTGTTCATCGCATTTGAATTTTTGACTCGAATTGAGATCAGATCGAAATAAATGAGTTGATCTAGTAGCTGAAATTTTGGATCAAATTTTTTCTGGGTCAATTTCAAGTCTTGCATGGATCAACTTAAACTGACTCGAGATCGGTTCGTAGTATTTTTTATTTATAAATTTTATGTGTTTGTGTATGTGTACACATACATATAATGCCAAGTAAAATTGAATATAACAAGTCATGATCCAATTTGAGCTGATATCAAGCTGAAATGAATCCAAACAACTAAATTTGAGGCACTTAGTTTCAATTTTGAGTTCGATCGAGCCGTTTTCAAGGTAAAACGGATCCAAATAACTCCATTTTAGTCAACTCGTATCAATTTCGAGCCGGATCGAGCTCGATTCAATTTCGAGCCCGCTCGGCCGGCTCGACATCAAATCTATTCGAGCCGACCCCAACTCGGCTCAAAATCAAATCCTTACCAGCACCTTGGAAGAGTTTTGATACCACTTTTTGTTCTCCGCAGAACGTTGAAAACTTCTGTTTGGCTGTAATACTTTTATAGAAAACACTACTGAAAAACCTCCATATTATTTTCAGCAAATACTGCTATTTCGAATAGCTTTAAAACACGGATTTCCCAAAAACAACTTTTAAACAAATTTTTATAGAAAGAAAGCTTGATCAAAGGAAGTCTAAATCCACAACAAAAGCCAAATCAATAAGCAATACACGTAGGTTAACTGCGTGAATGATATGAGGGCAAGACAATATTGCATGACTCCTTTCTCTTTGAAGTAAAATGTATATCTCTCTTTTAAATATTTACTAACAGAAAAAAATTGTTACAAATGCAATAAATCTTATTTTTCCTCTTTGAGGAATGAACTGAATCTGAATCACAACAAATATTCTAACTTGCCTAAGAATTTGGTTTCAATCTATAAGAATATGTAACTATTTCTCAATATTTTCTCCTTAAATGCGCATGGGAGAAAACGGCCTTGAAATACCAGACCCTCTGGGAGAGAGACTGACTTGTTCGAGCGCGCTGAATTGCAGCTCAGAGGGATAGTTCCTCACATAACCGATGCGAGCTCCGGCGCCGGTGGTCCACTTGAAAGGCAATTTTGTTCCCAATTGGCAAACTTTATTGGAGCTAATCCTTTCAATGATGAGCTCTTCAGGCATTGGTTCATCATCACCATATTCTTCTTTCTCCTCTATGAAAATACTTGGTTTGTGGAATATTAGCTTTCTTTTGGAGGGAGATGAACTCTCCGCAGACTCATCTCCAGATTGTTCTGGTGTATCATAGCTCTGATTTGATGTGGAGCTGCTGTCTGATCCCTTTTCTTCTTCTCCATCACTTGTTTGGTCATCTGTAAAATTAGTCTTTTTATCAAAACTGCAGATTTTTATCTCCAATTCGACTCGGTTTCTCTCATTGGTAGAGCTTGAATCTTTAGCTACAGTTTCGGTGTCTAATTCTTCGAAGGAGTTTGGGAATTCGGATTCGAGCTGGGATTCGGTGTAGACATTAGAATTAGTCAGGTCTGATGAGGAGTTGGAAGTTCGGAGTATGCTTCCCCATTCATCATCACCTTCATCTGGGGCTTTCTGCATAGGTTGGAAGAAGGATTTGAGCCATGAGTTGAAGTTTAAAATCATTATGGGGAAGAAAAAAAGTGTTTTTGAAGTATGATTATTGACCTTAACATCAGAGAGAGAGATATTGTTTTCCTCCAGAAAGCTAATGAACTCCTCAAAGTTTTCTTCGGTCGGGCGGTAATGCCCACTATGTGGCCAAACAGCCTATCAAATGGAATAAAATCAGTACTCCAATATATCGGGAATGCAATCCGCAGTGATAAAAAAAATGTAAAATTTATGGTGTTTTTACCTTCAAAACTCCATTTTTTACAACTAGCCTTCCAGCAGCAGATGTTGCTCCTCCAGCAAGAAAACTGGAGTGCTGAAACCGACCTTTCTTTTTCTGCAATCAGCAAAAAATATATCATTATAATTCATAAAAATAAATAAAAATTTAATGCGTATTTGATGCCTCTATACTTACCAAGCCAACATATAAATTCTTTGATGTGCTCAGCACAAATATCCATTTTGAATCTTTTGGACCTCCAGTTGTGTCAAGTATCTCCCCACTTTTCTTATAAATTAGTTTACCTTCTTCAACAATAACCTCATAAGCCTCCCTTTCTTTCTGCAGAACAACAGAAATGTTGATCTTCAAATTTCTATTACATAAAAGTTTCTTCATCACTATCCCAATGCAATTTGCAGAGATGTACACTCACCGGGCCAAGATACTTGATACACTGCTGTTGAAGCTTTAATCTGTGACAAGATTCTAAATTTACCTCCTTCCCCTCTCCCACATCAAGCCTGCAAATTTTTAATTGTTTATCCTTAGCACAAATACACGATAAATAACAGGAAAAAATTGTCAAGCATCTTAATTCAGCCTACCAGTAGAAGAAGGGCTGCTTGCTTTCACAACGAAGCCAGCAATCATAATAGAAGTGGAGATTATGACCATATCGATGGCGCGGATCAATCTGTTTGCAGAATAAATCAAGAAAAACAATATAAACTAATTGCTGCAAATTAAAGACAAGAAAAATGCAAACTTTATGGAAGTTATAGTACATACCGCCTCCAGCCAGTGCTGCAAAGCGAGCTTTTGGGCTTTTGCATTCTTAGATAAACCTTTACCAACCTACAAAGATAGTCATAAATCAGAAACATAAATGCAAATTTCATCCCTGGTTCTTGCTCTTGAGAAAAAAAAACAAAACTTTATCATTTAATTAGATTTGAATTAAGTATATTACCTTAGCAGCCCTGGTTCTTGCTCTTGACCANAACATAAAAATTTCTTCATCACTGCCCCAATGCAATTTGCAGAGATGTAAACTCACCGGGCCAAGATACTTTATACACTGCTGTTGAAGCTTTAATCTGTGACAAGATTCTAAATTTACTTCCTTCCCCTCTCCCACATCAAGCCTGCAAATTTTTAATTTATTATAAATACACGATAAATAATAGAAAAGATGCTAACAAAAAATTTATTCAGCAAAAAAAGCTCAAGCATCTTAATTCAGCCTACCAGTAGAAGAAGGGCTGCTTGCTTTCACAACGAAGCCAGCAATCATAATAGAAGTGGAGATTATGACCATATCGATGGCGCGGATCAATCTGTTTGCAGAATAAATCAAGAAAAACGATATAAACTAATTGCTGCAAATTAGAGAACAAGAAAAATGCAGAGTTTATGGCAGTTTTAGTACATACCGCCTCCAGCCAGTGCTGCAAAGCGAGTTTTTGGGCCTTTGCATTTTTAGATAATCCTTTACCAACCTACAAAAATAGTCATAAATTAGAAACATGAATGCAAATTTCAACAAACATGTTATAAAAATTCATCGTTGAGAAAAAAAAAATCAAAACTTTATCATTTAATTAGATTTGAATTAAGTATATTACCTTAGCAGCCCTGGTTCTTGCTCTTGACCACTTGGAGACCGCTGACTCCGGCTTATCAATATCAAAAAAGGACACAGAGCTTCTCTTAAGCAATGCGAAATCCAACAACTTCCACCTGCGGTTGGCAGAGTCAAAGATGCAATATAAGATGCTTGAAGAAACTCAACGGCATATAAAACAAGTAAAATACAACGAAACAAGAAGAATTCAAACAAGAAATTGCTCATGCTCGTACCATTTCTGCTCAACCAAAACAGCACAATCAGCAAGTTGTCTCCTTGTTCTGAAACTTTTGTAAACCTTCTGCAACTTTACAGCAGCATCATGTTTCGGGCTACCGGGCTCGGCGGCTCGGGGCGTCTCCGTTGCTTCTTCGCTGAACCTCGTGCGCTTGGCTGAGTTTGACTTGGTGAAGATTTCGGATTCGGCATAGGAGCTCTTTTTTTCCATGTGGAACGGATCGGTTTCCTTTCTTTTCAAATTCAAAGGTCCCTCAACGATAAATTTTCCAGAGCCAAAAGCTTTCAACAGATTGGGCTCTNGAGATTTCGGATTCGGCATAGGAGCTCTTTTTTTCCATGTGGAACGGATCGGTTTCTTTTCTTTTCAAATTCAAAGGTCCCTCAACGATAAATTTTCCAGAGCCAAAAGCTTTCAACAGATTGGGCTCTGCATCATAGCAGTTGTGATTTCCGGAACAAAGACTTGATTTTGCATAGTCTCCACTGAAACGAATGGATCCCAATAGCGCATCGAAGCTCTCATCCAATTGATTCGTTTCACAGCCAGGGCATGAAAATGCTAATCCCATTATCTTGGAAAGAAAGAATGGAACCAAAGATGATATCTTTCTCTGCTTGTTAAGCCTGTAAGACAAAGATTAATTTAAGTTCATTATAAGAGAAAAAAAAAAGAAGGACAATTTATTCTCAATGGAAACAGGAAAAGGATTGGTCTTTCAAAAGATCCTACATGTTCCTCTACAAGTGATTTTAGATCACTCCCTATTAAAAATCCCAACTTTTAAACATCCTAAACACTAATAAGGTTCTCCAATATTTCTTCAATTTCAATCCATTGAAACAAAAGCAATCAGAAGCGTTCATCAACCCATTAAACCAAAAATCCCTAGAACAATAGAACCCAAGCAAAAGCCACCACCTTCCTAATCAAATCAGGATCACACGAAATAGAAAAGCAACCCCAACTGAATCCACCCACATTGATATAAAAAAAAAACAAATTACAAACCTGTCCTCTCAAGTTTCCATGACAAGAAGAAAGAAAAAGACACGGAAGATGGAAGATTGAACACAAGGTGAGGTTTTTAGATTGTCNAAAAAAAAATAAGGAAAATTTATTCTCAACGGAAAAAGGAAAAGGATTGGTCTTTCAAAAGATCCTACATGTTCCTCTACAAGTGGTGATTTTAGATCACTCCCTATCAAAAATCCCAACTTTTAAACACCCCCAAACACTAATAAGGTTCTGCAATATTTCTTCAACTTCAATCCATTGAAACAAAAGCAATCAGAAGTGTTCATCAACCCATTAAACCAAAAATCCCTAAAACAATAGAACCCAAGCAAAAGCCACCACCTTCCTAATCAAATCAGGATCACATGAAATAGAAAAGGAACCCCAACTGAAATCCACCCACATTGATATCAAAAAAACAAAGTACAAACCTGTCCTCTCAAGCTTCCATGACAAGAAGAAAGAAAAAGACACGGAAGATGGANGAAAAAAAAAAAGGAAAATTTATTCTCAACGGAAACAGGAAAAGGATTGGTGTTTCAAAAGATCCTACATGTTCCTCTACAAGTGGTGATTTTAGATCACTCCCTATTAAAAATCCCAACTTTTAAACACCCCCAAACACTAATAAGGTTCTCCAATATTTCTTCAACTTCAATCCATTGAAACAAAAGCAATCAGAAGTATTCATCAACCCATTAAACCAAAAATCCCTAAAACAATAGAACCCAAGCAAAAGCCACCACCTTCCTAATCAAATCAGGATCACACGAAATAGAAAAGGAACCCCAACTGAAATCCACCCACATTGATATAAAAAAAACAAAGTACAAACCTGTCCTCTCAAGCTTCCATGACAAGAAGAAAGAAAAAGACACGGAAGATGGAAGATTGAACACAAGGTGAGGTTTTTAGATTGTTGAGAGAAAAGTAAGCAGAAAAAACATAAGAGACGACGGTTTTGTGATTTAAACTAACGAATGGCCTTCTTCTTAAATAGGGAAGAGGGGTTTTGGGGAGGAAATAAAGAATGAGAAGCTCGCTGCTCACCCAACGTGTTTTCTTCGAGGGACCCGCACCGCCCAATACAATTAGGGGCAGTCTTCCTCACACGGATTCTCGCAGACAACAACCGCAACCGCGGTCGTAAATTGCCCATATTTTGTTAACCTCTTCCAGATCAGTTTACTCATGGCCGCGGAACTAAAGTTGATTTTTTTATTCTATTTCTCATTTGTTTAGATTTTCCCTGTCATTGTTTTAATTTGAATGCTCAATAGAAGGATGAGGAAAAAATTCTTCTTTTATGTATTAAATCATTTTTCTTAAGGAAGATTTACATGTTAGATGTGCNATAGGAGGATGAGGAAAAAATTCTTCTTTTATGTATTAAATCATTTTTCTTAAGGAAGATTTACATGTTAGANATTTTTCCTGTCATTGTTTTAATTTGAATGCTCAATGGGAGGATGAGGAAAATTTTCTTCTTTTATGTATTAAATCATTTTTCTTAAGGAAGATTTACATGTATAACACTCTAGTTTTATGTATTTGCATATCTAATCTATATTTTGATTTTTACATGCATAAGAGAAAGTACATTATCTATGCAAGAAAAAATTTATTTTGCTTTATTAAAAGGCAAAATGGTTATGTTTTTGGTGTGGCTATTGGAAATTTTTAGTTGAAAAAAAAAAAGAGAACTTCCTTTGATTCATTAGAATTTATACTCCCGCAATAAGATCACAAAAATACATGGAATATACAACACACAATCTAATTTACATATCCGCATTGTTACTAAACTAGAACCATATAAATAAACCACAAATTGAAAATAAATACAATCACTTGTATTAAACAACAATAAATGAAATAATCAGTACATAACAAGTACATAAATATCCCAGACAATAAATGAAATAACAACAAAAGTACTTATCATCGTTCTCCTTACCCTTCTCCTCATTCACCTCCAGTAGCCGCTTACCTCCTCGACTAGCAACACGTCGCACCTCCTCTAATTCCATCTTCATTCTCGGCTTTGTCTTACGAAGCTGGGCAAATCGGGCATCTACATCTTCAAAGAATGCGGGACCTAGCTGCAACGTTCATCTCCCTTGATAGACGTAGAGCTATTTCTCAAAAAAGATGCATTGTGTGATGCATGCATGTCTCTGTGAGCCCAAACCATTGACCATTTCTATCTTCTTACCCCAATGACTTATTTCCAAAGCTCATATTCCGACTGATCAAAATCGCCACCAAGGATTTAAACTCCTTTTTTCATAGCCTCCTTCAGCCGCTTGCACTCCTCTTGCCAAAAAAACTTATAAATGATAGTTAGAGGCAGAATTTAATTTCAGAATAATTACAATGATAAAAAAATTGCTTTGCTACTTACATGTGCTCTACGATCTAGTGTTGACCGATTGGTGGTCGGACTAATGGTGATGCGTACAAGCATGTAGCTTAGCGATGGTGGATACTCTTCCATGCTACAGTGTCTGTTAAGATAGGACAAAAATTTTTAAAAAATATTTTTTAATAAGATTTAATGCTCAAAATAACTCTTATCATTCTCCATTTGTACTCTGTATATAGGATCACCCCTCCATTGTGTAGGAAGGCACCCATGCTCTCACGATCCACATGTTGGTTTTATTTCGCATGTTGACATTTTTAACATAGGTAGGAGTGTCTCACGCTCTTTGCAATTGTATGTAGACGTCCTTCCTAAGCCACAAAGGGCATTGACCCATCTCGTGTATCTCAGCAAACACATCGCACCAACGGGTGAACCCTCTAAACTCAAAAACACTCTTAATATGTGCATGATGCTCGGGCTACCAGGAGAACTTCTTCTACATAACGAATATCAATAAGTTAGATGGAGAAAATTATATAATTTAAGATTAATGTTTTAGGTTTGCCTCAAACTTTATGAACCACTTATCCCGTAGTTTAATTAGAATCTCCTTCCACGATAAGTATAGGGTGTCAAACAACCAACACAAATGGATAAATCTTTAAAAAAAAGAAGATAATTAGCTTTATAATAAAGAAATTGTAATCTACATTACTTATGTTTTTCCGGTTAGCTCTACGTCGAATGTGTGAAATCCCTTAAGTAGAATGAAGTCAGGCTATTAAACATCATAGAAAACTAAATCAATTTTTGGAATTTTTCAAAACCCAAAAATCTCAAATACAAAAAATCTAAAGTTAAAATAATAATACTAATAACTTTTTGAAGAGTGAAAATCGAGTATACTTTTGATTTGAAAGTAGAAAAATGAAAATGAAAACCCGTTGAGTTTGGGGATTGAGTGTTGAGTTTGGAAAGGAATTGAGGTCGATTGCGTCGATCGGCTCAGAGCACACACGCACGAGGGAAGAAGAAATGAGGGGCTTTCAGTCTCAGTCTGATATATTAACACTAATTGACGACATTCTAACGAGGTCTGCTAGTCAGGTTTTAATGTATTAATAAACAACTGCGAGCCCCTGATCAGTTACCTATCAGTTTTAGTCCACAAAAAAACCTGTCGAGAGTGCGGTAAACAAATCAATGAGTGATCTAAATATGTAATGAATGTGGTAAACAAATCAATATAAGCTGTTGATATGTATAATTGTTTACCTAAATAAAATAAAAATTATTATTTGCTCATATTTTATTCGTAGTGAAGTCTTTTTTCTACAAATAAATAAGTTTAGGTGTGTGTGTGTATATATATATATATATATGTTGTATGCNGCCAAACCATTGGCCATATCTATCTTCTTACCCCAATGATTTATTTCCAAAGCTCATATTCCGACTGATCAAAATATCCACCAAAGATATAAACTCCTTGTTTCATAGCCTCCTTCAGCCGCTCGTACTCCTCTTGGCAAAAAAACTTATAAAGGATAGTTAGAGGCAGAATTTTATTTCAGAATAATTGCAATGATAAAAAAAATTGTTTGCTACTTACATGTGCTCTCTACGATCTAGTGTTGACCGACTGGTGGTCGGACTAATGGTGATGCGTACAAGCATGTAGCTTAGCGATGGTGAATACTCTTCCATGCTACAGTGTCTGTTAAGATAGGACAAAAATTTTTAAATAAATATTTTTCACTAAGATTTAATGCTCAAAATAACTCTTATCATTCTCCATTTGTACTCCGTATAT
>JXCR01081351.1:119930-132180 GCA_002079205.1 Phalaenopsis hybrid cultivar
TTGATTTATTAAAGATTTTTATTATGTAATAACTCCATTTTCTTTTAACATTTTTTAAAGTGGGAAAATAAAACTTAATTTTAAATATTCAAAATGTGATCTATGACTTGAGTCAGCACTCTCCATAAAAAAACTACAAAATTGTCAACTTGCTTTCCATCCAATACCTTTGTATTTGGAGGTCTAACAACTAAACTTTACTTTTTTTATATTTGTAGTTGTACATTGAAAAGGGGTTACACTGACAGAAGACTATGAGATCCACTTGTTCGACTGAATCATGAAAGACGACTGAATGATCTGAATCCAAGTCGTTCGATCAGAAATGAGACAAAGAGACATCCAAGCTAGCTTAGATGAAGAAACCGACCTGAGGAAAGTTTGGGCCCCTGAACATCTCCAATTTCACCATATCTCCCTCATATATTATCAAAGGTCGACAACCAAATAAACTCAGCTAACTGAACCTGTCCCGCTAACCCGAAGCCAATCAAGCTCAGCCGACTCGCAACGCCGAGTAAACCTAGCCGAACAACCTTACCCTACTGAGTCGAAGCCAATTAAGCTTAGTCGACTGAGCTAGAGAGTAACCAATTAATTGGCTCATATATGTAAAATATCTAGAATACCTTGTATATCATATATTAAAATAGCGACAAAAATTTAATATCACAATATTGTGCTCACTCCCATACAAATATGGAAATCATTTTATGAACACAATATAACAAAAGTAGTCAAAAAGAATTAAAAATGTCAACACAATTGATATGATTTACTGTTCATTATTGTTCATTCTTTTCTCTATCTCTCTATATGTCCATCTCCTTTCTTATGCTCTATTCATTGGGGTGTGATTAACGAACAAATTAAAATTAAACATCCTAAAAGTTGTAGTGAACGTGGCTCATGCCATAGACAATAAGAGGAGCAACCCACAGAGAAGAAACCACAACAGTGACACCAACAACATGGAGTGCATGAGAGAGTTTGTGAACCAACAAATCCTGAAGTTCAATGATCAAATGTTGGATGTTGTCCAAGACACGTTGGCTCGGGGAAGAGAGCATTACCCTGGGTGGAATGAACGACCAAACAATTGAATGACCTTCATAGCCCTAGAAAGAGAATGCAACTCCCAGTACATCAGTAGTGTTGGGTTGGCATCGCTCTATAGGCACTGATTCGAGAGTATTGAGGTGCTCTAATAATAAAAAAATATGTTATTTCGACAAATCTCCGAGGATATATATATATGTCAATGATCACCAATGCGCTAAAATGTTCTCTCTTCTTTACCACGCCAAGGAAGCCAACCCTCAGGCAGTTCAACACATTATCGATGAGAGTGATTGCATCATTTGGTGATTTTAAACTAATGTTTTTAGCAAAAATTGTTAGCCTGTAAAAGCCTCAGAAAAATTGGCAGACTCTTCTGCATAATCGATAGGGATAGAGTGAGAGCTTTCACTCATTCATCACAATCTTATAAAAAGAGATTTTTGGAAGTGTGGAACCTAGAGCCCGCAATAGCCGATGCCACCAAAGCTCAAGAGCTAAAGGAAGAACCCTTCTGGTACACATTAGGCTTTCAGAGACCAAAAATATTGGCCAAGTTATTGGAGCTATTCAATAACCACTTATTAGCTGAGGAGTACAACTCCACCCCCATTTCCTCCATAGTAGCGTCCACTATATGTTACCTGCAGAAGAACACTCCCCCAAACACACACAAAGCAAAAAGTGGAGATCAAGGCATGATTTGCGTCATTCCACCTATCCACGATATGAATACACTCGGTCGCCCCAGGATCATAGGGTGACCGACCGAACATACAACCATGGGAGTCAAGCATGATATCCTAATTGGCTCAATACAATGAGCATCCACTGCCCAACCACGAATTACCTAAGAAAACTGTGTTGAGGGTTTTGATGGTTCAGATAATGAAGGCCATCAAATATAAGTGTGTCCACGTTGAAAACCATAGCTTACCTATAGGACCCCAAGAATTATTGCTTCATACCTAATCCAAGAACGTGACCACNTCTTGTATATCATATATTAAAATAGCGACAAAAATTTAATATCGCAATATTGTGCTCACTCCCATGCCACCATAGCTCAGGAGCAAAAGGACGAACCCTTCTGGTACGCATTAGGCTTGCAGAGACCAAAGATATTGGCCAAGTTATCAGAGCTATCCAATAATCACTTAATAGTAGAGGAGTACAACTCCACCCCCATTTCTTTTAGAGTGGAGTTCACCATATGTCACCTGCAGAAGAACACCCCCCAAACACACACAAAGCAAAAAGTGAAGATCAAGGCATGATTTGAGTCATTCCACCTATCCACGATACGAATACACTCGGTCGCCCCAGGATCATAGGGTGACCGACCGAACATACAACCATGGGAGTCAAGCATGATATCCTAATTGGCTCAATACAATGAGCATCTGCTGCCCAACCACGAATTACCTAAGAAAACTATGTTGAGGGTTTTGATGGTTCAGATAATGAAGGCCATCAAATATAAGTGTGTCCCCGTTGAAAACCATAGCTTACCTATAGGACCCCAAGAATTATTGCTTCATACCTAATCCAAGAACGTGACCACTTTTCTCTTCTTAGGGATGGTTTTTCTTTTCAACTTCCAAGCGGTGCTGCTCCTTTGGCCTCCTAAAGGTAGCACAAAGCATATCTTTGCAAGGAGGGCAGACTGAGGGATTTGACGCATNGCTCTTCTTAGGGATGGTTTTTCTTTTCAACTTCCAAGTGGTGCCGCTCCTTTGGCCTCCTAAAGGTAGCACAAAGCATATCTTTGCAAGGAGGGCAGACTGAGGGATTTGAAGCATTCTGCATGACATGCTTGGAAGATGGTCGATTTAGATGAGAAGGAATTCAAAGCAAAAATGGAAAGCAAAGAGCCCCATCATGCATTATTTATAAGGACCAAAGATGCATAAATCAAATGAATTCAATTATTAAATCATTAATTAAGAATAAATTATATCTACTTTTACATTACATCCTCTTATTTTTATTGCAGTGTTCTTTCAAGACAAAGATGATTAAATAATTAAAATATATACATAAAAATATGTTAGTGTTGATCCTGAAGAGATCAAATAGTCCAGAGGTGAAGAGTACAACAAGAGAGGGCCCACTGACAGAAGACCATAAAACCCAATTATCCATCCGAGTGCAACTATCTAAACCAAAGCCAGTANGATTCTCTTATTTTTATTGCAGTATTTTTTCAAGACGAAGATGATTAAATAATTAAAAAATATATATAAAAAATATTTCAGTGTTGATCCTGAGGAGATCAAATGATCCAGGGGTGAAGAGTACAACAACTGAGGGCCCACTGACAGAAGACCATAAAACCCAATTATCCATCCGAGTGCAACTATCTAAACCAAAGCCAGTAAGGCCAAATCCGATCAAGTCATAACTGATGATCGAATGATCCGAATCTTAGTCGTTCAGTCAGAAACAAGACAAAAAAATATCAAAGCCAACCGACATGAAGAAGTAGTCTTGAGGGAAGACTCAGTCCTTAACACCTCTGGGGATGTCTAGAAGCTCCTGCATCAAAATCAAATTATTTTTGAAATGTGGTAGATCTTATTTTATCAAAATCAAATTATTTCTCTTCCAAGGCCATTTCTACACAATCTTCTATAAAGACAAAAAAAGGCCTTATTTGACTTGCTCTTTTTTTTTCTCCCTTTTCTGTTGCAAGTAATTTATGCAATGAAAAACTTAAGAAAAATTTGGATTTTATGANTCTCCCTTTTCTGTTGCAAGTAATTTATGCAATGAAAAACTTAAGAAAAATTTGGATTTTATGATATGAATAGAAGAAAAAGTTAGAGGAGTTTTAAACCTTTCAAACCAATAGCTGTAGAACATTAATAAATATATAAATTAGATAGATTTTATTATTAGTATTTTCTTTCACTTTCCTTTCACAAAAATAGACTCAGAAATCATAATTAAGAAAGAAAATGTCTTCTGTTGTCTTTAAATATGAAGGTTATTGCGTCAGCTTTCTCCTTGTTCTCTTTTCCTTAATATACACAGCATGTTTGTATATTTCTCTTTGATGTTATTGATATATATTAATTTTCCATTTAAAAATATATAAAAAAACAATTGTGATTGTGATCTGTGTTTTTCCTTCTAATTTTTAGTCTTTGATTTAAATTTATTTGAAGTGGGTAGCATTTCCAGTTTTGTAGCTGAACCTCAATTTTCTCCTCTTTCCAGCTGCATCATCGCCTCTTCGGCAAGTATATGCTCTATCACTTAGAGCTTCACTTGATAGTTATAGGAAAGAGTTTCTTTCTTTTGACCATAGNTTTGGGTATAGTATTGCTAATAAAATTTGAAGTGGAGCTATAAAATAAATGTTTATTTATGTTTTTTTTTAGGGTATAGTATGGCTAATAAAATTTGAAGTGGGTAGCATTTCCAGTTTTGTAGCTGAACCTCAATTTTCTCCTCTTTCCAGCAGCATCATCGCCTCTTCAGCAAGTATATGCTCTATCACTTAGAGCTTCACTTGATAGTTATAGGAAAGAGTTTCTTTCTTTTGACCATAGAACTAATGAGGTCCTCGCGAACGACACAATTCATGGATTCTAGATCGGGGATGGCTAGACTTATTGGGTTGACTACCTTCATGAAAATGTTGAGTTAAGATCCTAATAGTTTGAGATGATGGGTATGTGGTATCCTGACCGGCTACCTCTACATGTTTAGAAGATATCTCCCTTCCTGTTGACACCTCTTTTGATCCCTGTCTCTCTTTTTGCCTTAGTTGGTATCATCTCGATGGTCTGGTTACTGATGAGCTGCAGCCCGTTCGGGATACGATGATTTGTCCTCTCCCCTTATGGTCCGAATGTGTTTTGACGTATCGGGATACCCCGTTAGGATAATCTGATTAATTTGCAAGCTCTGTGTGTCAATGAGTTTGTTACCCATGCAGGATTATGAGAGGCCACTCTCTGCCTTGTAGCTTAACGGGAGTTTTGACAGCATCGGAGTATTCCCATGCAAAATAACCACCTGTTGATAGCCATGTGCTAGTTGTCAATTTTAATGTAAGCAAAAATCCCTGAATCAAGGTATTTTTGACTAACCCCAAGATGTAATTAACTAAGTGAGATACATCTCCTTGGGAGCACTCTAGACCCGAAAAGAAACGAACACACCTGAATTTCTGGTTTTGTGTAATCTACATAGGTATTATTTTGCAGATATTGGACCAAGGTGCATCCGTCCCGACCTGGTTTTCAGAGACATACTTGACATATCCATTTGAGATTTATCGCACGTAGACTCTCCATGTTTTCTTTTTTTTGTTTGTTGTATTTATCGTATGTCTTTCTTTTTCGGTTCATCTCTTCTCCTGATCATTCACATGATCCTGAAGAGAGACCTATTTGAAAAAGGAAAACATAAACTGATGGACAAACTGACGACTCCTTTAAAATTAAAAAGAGAAAGAAACAAAACTAATCATTACTTTGAATAATAAACTCGAGATATTTAAAACATCAACCTTTTAATGATTTGATCACCTATAGTTACAACTTTGCCACTATAGCTTCTACCACTAAAAATACATTATATGTGTTTAGTTTTAGATCTACTCAAATGAAAGCCTTTAGACTCCAGTGTAGACCTCCATAATTCAAGTTTATCTTGAACATTTTCTCTAGTCTTATCCAAAAGAAGGATATCATCAGCAAAAAGTATACACCAAGGTACATCCTCTTGTAAATGCCTAGTAAGAGCATCCGTGACAAAATAAAAAAGATATAGGCTTAAAGCAGATTCCTGTTGTAATCCAACTGAAATTAGAAAATACTTGTCAATTCTCCTTTTGTTCGAACATAAGTAAAAGCTCTAGTATACTTATCTTTAATAACTATAATATAAGTCTTATCAACACATTTTTTTTCTAGAATTCTTCGAAGAACTTCTCTTCGAACCTTATCGCAAGCTTTTCCTAAGTAGATAAAAATCATATGTAGATCCTCCTTAATCTCTTTGTACTTCTCCATCAAATCTCTTAATATATGTATATCTTCTGTGGTAGACTTGCCCGATATAAATCAAAGTGATTATGAGAAATCCTTATATCACATCTTCTTCTATGTTCAATTATCTTCTCTCAGACACATTAACTTAACTCCTCTATAATTTGCACTTTTGTGCATCATCTTTATTCTTAAAATGGTGACCAAAATACTATTTTTTCACTCCCCGGGCATCTTTTTAGTTATTAAAACAGTATTAAAGAGTTTAGTAAGCCAAGAAACTCCCAAATCTCATAAATATTTCCACACTTCTATTGGGATATCATCAAATTCTACTAATTTTTCACCCTTTGTTTTCTTTAAAGCCTCATCAACTTCATTTTTACTAATGATATGGTAAAAATAAAGAATTTATTATTCTTAACAAAATTAAGATTATTAAGGTCGATCGTATTTTAAGAAACTTCATTAAAAATGTATCAAAATAGCTAACCCACCCATGTTGAATATCTTCCTCAGAGTAAATCACATTTTAATCAAAAATAATAAAATATAAATCCTATTGTATAAAATTTGTCCACACTAACTTGATAGAAGGATTGCAATATGTGTCAACTGACTCATAAATGAGGATGCAACTTATGTCAATCATTGATGCTAATCTTGACTTTTGCGTTCTTATAACTATGAGGATTGTCAAACAGATGATGTAGGCTAGCAACTCTGATTGGTAGTTAGATAGAACTTTCAGACCAGTTCGACGAACTAGTTTGCCAAGACAGTTTGTCAGGTCAGCTCAACAACTAGCATAAAATAACTGACACATCACCAATTGAAGTTATTGGGTCACCCTAACAAGCCACTCCAATAAAAGTCGCGTCTTCCAGAGAGTTGGGTTAACCTAGACCCCCGAGNAGTCGACTCTATTATTATTTTTTTTAAAATTAAAAAAATTGTTGTGATGAACGGTGGAGATCAGAAACTTTATGCATTGCTGCATATGGTGTCCGTTTGGAATAATTTTTTCTAAAGCAGGGTTGTATACAAACCGAGCGTCGGTGGGCACATGCTTGACTTGTGTTTCACATGTTTGAAATTGGCCTATTTGAAATTGCTCGTGAATAATATATTCTTATTCAACTCGATTTACATATTATTGTTTGTGTTCTGCTCAAAATTGACTCGTATAAGTTAATTAGAAAAAATAAATCGTTGTATTTGAATCTGCATCATTCCTGTGTAATAAAAGCCGCACAAACACTTGATCACATGAGCTGTTATGATTTACACACACACACACACACACACACATACACACATGCATATATACATATATAATAATTCGAGTTAAAACGAGCCGAATATGATTGACCAAATGGTTGTTCCTGTTAGCTTCCTTTATAATTCGAGCTTAAAAAATTTGTACTTATTCGACTCACTTAAAGAACGATTCGAATACAAACTATTTAATGAGTCGAATACGAGTTATCCGCGAACATCATACTTTTCTGATAGCCCCAGCTTAAATGCTATTTGACTTTGCTAAATTTTCGTTAAATATATCAAGGCATAATACATGCACCATTCCAAATGTCTCTCTATCCAGCAGCAAAGAATTCCTTCAGCCGACAAGCTCTCCCATCTCAATTAAAATTTAATTGATGAGGTAATCGTAATTATTAATAATTAAATAGAAAATATTTTGATTTCTATTTAATTATGAAGAGATTTCAAAGGTAATTTAGGATTATTTTTATTTTTTTCTTCTTATATTTATAATTTCTTTATTTTATTTAATATATGTTTTGACATGAAATTATACATATTCGACATCTTAAAAATTGGTCGATTTTATTTTTATTGAATATCGAATGANGGGAGGGTCTCTTAAAAATGAATGAATTTTGAAATAATTTAGGATTATTTTAATTTTTTTCTCTTTTTTTTTTTATAATTTCTTTATTTTATTTAATATATATTTTGACATGAAATTATACATATTCGACATCTTAAAAATTGGTCGATTTTATTTTTATTGAATATCGAATGAGTTGATATATGTTGTGACTGTTATTTTAAAAAAATAATTAAAATGCTTTAAAATTAATAAAATTAGTTTAAAAATACACTTAGTAAATATACTTTTAAAAATAAAATAAAATAAAGTTAATTGATATTGATTTATTGATAGATTAATGAAAATTAATTGTTAAACATTGTAGAGATGCTCTTTANTAATGAGTTGATATATGTTGTGACTGTTATTTTCAAAAATAATTAAAATGCTTTAAAATTAGTTTAAAAATACACTTAGTAAATATACTTTTAAAAATAAAATAAAATAAAAGTTAATTGATATTGATTTATTGATAGATTAATGAAAATTAATTGTTAAACATTGTAGAGATGCTCTTTACCTAACATCAATGTTAATGAAAATATGGAGTTTTTATACCCATTTACACATATTAATTTATATTCATATGTATGACATTATGTTCTTTTAATTTATCATCCATTTCCAACAAAAAAAAAAATTGATGAAAATCTATTTAAGAAAATATAAAAAAAGTCTTATAATTCCTTAAAGTTTTATTCTNTTGATGAAAATCTATTTAAGAAAATATAAAAAAAGTCTTATAATTCCTTAAAGTTTTATTCTNTAATTTATATTCATATGTATGACATTATGTTCTTTTAATTTATCATCCATTTCCAACAAAAAAAAAATTGATGAAAATCTATTTAAGAAAATATAAAAAAAGTCTTATAATTCCTTAAAGTTTTATTCTTGCAAGGAATCAGAGATCATAGACAAAGCCAAACGAACTAAGCAATAATACTATAGAGACATTCCACATCATATAACATAAATGATTTTACATTTGAATTTATTGAAAACATAAAACTTCGCTTTAAAATCTTAAACATTATAGCATTGCCATAAAAAGTATCTAAAATAGCAAATATCATAGAGATAAATAATTGTATTATTTTAATTCATCTAACTTAAAGCCTTACACACACTTAGTTCTTCTCTCTCTCTCTTTCTCAGGTGAAGTCTTTTTTTTTTCCTTTTTCCTATGTACTTTTTAAAGTTTCTGGGAGAGTCCTATGTTTTTAAATTGCATATGATGTTTAAAATACATTGACAAAAATGACTGTAAGAGATGATGTAGGCTAGTGAGTCTGATTATCCACTTAAAAATTCCTCTTTAAGAAAATCATGCTAATTCCTTAAGGTAGAAATGTGAAATTAGAAACATCCTATTTTGATACCAACATTTCTCATAATCATAAGAAAAAAAAAACACATAAACAAAGTGTTTAACTATACAATATGATTAGGTTGTTTTATAAATTAGACATAAATTAAATTCACAAAATTTAATGAAATACACTAAGGTTAAATTTTATATGAGTAGATTATATTGGACTTTTATCCAAGCCAAACTCACAAAAAACTAGCAAATTAATTAAACATAAAATCAAATTTAAAAATTCATTTAAAATTTGATAAACATAATATAAATTTGCAAGTTTTATCAGATTTAAATCAAGACATTATAGGTAGATTGAAAATATAATATAAGCATTCATTCTATGGTCATCATTTTAGCTGAATATCACATTAGATGGAGACAATATATAGAGTAATGGTAGAAGGTAATCAAGGCCAGTGAGGATGATGGTTAAGAAAATCTCTCCTATTAACCATAGTTAGTCAATGTTTAAAGGTAATCAAAATGGTGCCTTTCTCATAATGAGTGGTACTAATTGAAATAAAACTAACAAGCAACAAAGAGTTATAAAAGCAATCATAATCCTANCAAAATATAATATAAGCATTCATTCTATGGTCATCATTTTAACTGAATATCACATTACATGGAGACAATATATAGAGTAATGGTAGAAGGTAATAAAGGCCAGTGAGTATGATGGTTAAGAAAATCTCTCCTATTAAAGAAGGGGAACCAAATTATCCAAAGTTTGTGGGAAAAAAAAACTCATAATACCTCCTCCCTTAGAAGGAGAAGAGTATGAATAATCAAGTCCATAGAGAACAAAAAGTGACTAAGATAATCCTCTTAATTAAAAAAAGATAACTAGATAACCCATAGTTAGTCAATGTTTAAAGGTAATCAAAATGGTGTCTTGCTCATAATGAGTGGTACTAATTGAAATAAAACTAACAAGCAACAAAGAGTTATAAAAGCAATCATAATCCTAATAATCTTTTAATATTTGATTTAGACATTTATGCATTAGATTTCCATATTTTTCAAATAATTTTTTGTTATTAATTATGGGCACATTACTTTATTTTATATTAATCATATTAATAATTTCATTTTAGGTTCATGGGTTCAGCTTGGGTTTGACTTGAGCCAAAGCTTATTATATCATGGATTATCATATGATGAATAATATTTCATTAAGTTTTTATTAAAATCATAGCATATCTCCACTCATAAAAATCAACCACCATCATTTTGCTTGATTGCTATTTTTAATCTCACGCCCTTGGATTCCAATTTTGTATCTGCACTACTATAACCATTAATGCAAGCCACCAAAATTAAAAAGATCTCTTGTAACTCAACATATGTCAGTACTGGTGCAATCTTCTCCTCATACTAATTACATTATTTTCATAATTTTTATTTGTTATAACCTTTTCTAGTTATCATTCTATGCACACAACAATGAGCTTCTAAGCTTTATGNCTACATGATTATATGTTATTGCTGGTGTTTAACACCGGCAAGAAGCATTGATTTAGTTGTTGATTATTAAAGTTTATGATGGCTCTTCGACAGACACTTTGATGGCGCTTTTCTTACGTNGTACATGATTTTATGTTATTGCTGGTGTTTAACACCGGCAAGAAACTTTGATTTAGTTGTTGATTATTAAAGTTTATGATGGCTCTTCGACAGACACTTTGATGGCGCTTTTCTTACGTCGGGAAGACAATTTACGATTACTTTCTAACAAGCCATTTTTTTTAGTAGCTCCTATCAATGTAATTTTTGACAGTTTAATGCTCGCGGTGAGTCGTTAGTTTAAGATTTTATAGTCATTGTCCGTCGGTTTAGGGATATCAATAGCTTGTTGGCTATTGGAAATTTTTAGTTGAAAAAAAAAAAGAGAACCTCCTTTGGTTCATTAGANACGGTGAGTCGTTAGTTTAAGATTTTATAGTCATTGTCCGTCGGTTTAGGGGTATCAATAGCTTGTTGGCTATTGGAAATTTTTAGTTGAAAAAAAAAAAGAGAACCTCCTTTGGTTCATTAGAATTTATACTCCTGTAATAAGATCACAAAAATACATGGAATATACAACACACGATCTAATTTAGATATCTCCATTGTTACTAAACTAGAACCATATAAATACAACCACAAATTGAAAATAAATACAATCACTTTTATTAAACAACAATACATGAAATAATCAGTACATAACAAGTACATAAATATCCTAGAATAATAAATGAATAACAACAAAAGTACTTATCATAGTTTTCCTTATCCTTCTCCTCATCCACCTCCATCAGCCACTTACCTCCTCGACAAGCGACACGTCGCACCTCCTCTAATTCCATCTTCACTCTCGGCTTTGTCTTACGAAGCTGTGTGGCAAATCGAGCATGTACATCTTCAAAGAATGTGGGACCTAGCTGCAAAGTTCATCTCTCTTGATAGATGTAGAGCTTTTCCCATAAAAGATGCATTGTGTGTTGCATGCATGTCTCTGTGAGCCCAAACCATTGACCATTTCTATCTTCTTACCCCAATGACTTATTTCCAAAGCTCATATTCCGACTGATCAAAATATCCACCAAAGATATAAACTCCTTGTTTCATAGCCTCCTTCAGCCGCTCGTACTCCTCTTGGCAAAAAAACTTATAAAGGATAGTTAGAGGCAGAATTTTATTTCAGAATAATTGCAATGATAAAAAAAATTGTTTGCTACTTACATGTGCTCTCTACGATCTAGTGTTGACCGACTGGTGGTCGGACTAATGGTGATGCGTACAAGCATGTAGCTTAGCGATGGTGAATACTCTTCCATGCTACAGTGTCTGTTAAGATAGGACAAAAATTTTTAAATAAATATTTTTCACTAAGATTTAATGCTCAAAATAACTCTTATCATTCTCCATTTGTACTCCGTATAT
>JXCR01081355.1:0-51564 GCA_002079205.1 Phalaenopsis hybrid cultivar
GGTTGTAATGATTTTGAGATTAAGAGATTTATTGGATCTAAGTTGAACTATTAATCCGAAAACTAGAGCTCTTATTTCAACGAGATTGAATTGTTAGGAAGCCTAGAGCGAGGTCTTGTGACGTAACAAGATGAATGGTTTCTAAACCTGTTTAAATGTGAGGTCTTCTAATCAATCAGAGCATCAAATCTAGTCTAAGGAAATGTAAGAACTGAATATATAACATGGTCGAATGGATGATTAAATAATGACCAACTCTACTAGACTTAAAATTTTGCATGGAAATGACTGCCGGCTAAACTTTTCTAATTTCTTAAATCATGAGGTTTGGCCACATGAAATGTTGAATAGGTTGGGTTGTTGACTATTAGAAAAATGTCTAATGATATTCTTGCAAAAATTAGATGGCATGGTTATGTTTAGATGCAATGTCGCTAATTAATGCAATTATTTTTGTTATATTTTAAAATTAAAATTTTAAATTTTGTTTGATCTAACAAAATGTCTGACTAAAGATGATTGATTTGATTTTGTTTTTTTTGGTTTTGTGTTTTTCTTAGAACACTAGGGAGAGGTCATGTAGTCCTTATTTACACATGTATGGAAAGTATTAAGGCTAAGTTGAGTGTTAAAGATAGATTTAACCCTAAAAGGGCGGTAATTCTCATTGGTGAGATTCACTCTTTTTGTGCAATGGGTGAACACATGAAGATAAGGAATAGAAGCAAAATAACTTATGAATTTTCTTGCTCATGTCAAAGCTTTGCTTCAATTAGTTTCAACTTGCTTTTATATTTTCTTATATACAATGCAATATATTTCTAGTGATGTGATTGATTTAATTCTTATTTTTTGTGTTCATTATTCTTTTGATTTAAAAGAAAAATTATGTCANTTCCTACACGAACCTGCACTCTCCGTCTTCCTTCCATATGACATGTACCATCCCTCTCCCACAATTTACTGTCCGTTCATAAGCTCGTTGAAGATAATAATGTTGCCATTCTATTTGATAAATTTTGTTCTCTTATCTTTAATCCATAGACTCACGAAATCCTACTTCATGGTCATAGCTCAAAAGGGCTTTACTTCATCCCTACTTCATAATGCCATCCATCTACTTCAATCACTCATTAAGCTTTGTCTACATCCACCCAGATGTTTACATTGTGGCACAAAAGGCTTGGACACCCTCATTTGGATACTCTATATCATCTATCCTACTCTCAAGCGGCACTTGGAATATCTTCTTATTTTTCTTTGTGTAATAGTTGCAAATGTAGTGGAGTCATAGACAATCCTTTCCATCAAGCTCTTCAAATTTGTTTTTTTCTAACTTATACATTCTGATGTATGGGATCCATCCCCAATATTATCAAATCAAAATTATCGTTATTATTTGATTTTTATTGATGAGTGCTCTAAGTTCTGTTGGTTATATCCACTCCATAAAAATTCAAAAATTCCCCAAATATGCTTCCAATTCCTACAAATGCTTAAGAATCAATTTAATGCTACCATTAAAATTTTCGGATCTGATAATGGAGCTAGATATGCCAACTATGAGCTCAAACTAAGCCTTTCATCAATGAGGAATTATACTCTAATTCTCGTGCCCATATACTCAGCAAAATGGAGTGGCCGAACGTAAACACCACCACTTAATCGAGACTACCCGAACCTTATTATATGATGCATCTCTTCCACTCAATATTTGGCTTGAAGCACTTCTGACCGCTATGTATCTTATCAACTGTATGCCCTCCAAGATCACTAAATGGCTTTCTCCTTATGAAATCCTATACAAGAATCCTCATACATACGCTCATTTAAATGTGTTTGGTTGTCTATGCTTCCCATGGTTGGAACCAATGACACCGCTCAAACTAACCTCCCGCTCCACACCATCTATATTTCTCAGTTATCCTCCAAACCACAAAGGCTTCATGCGCTATGATCCTAACGCATCCAAAATTATCATCTCTTGTCATGTAGTTTTTCATGAAACCACCTTTCGACATAGTTAAGACCCTTCCCCAATCTCACCTCAAATCAGTTCTTCACTAAACCCACTACTCATACCTACCTCCTTGAATAATCTAAGGTCTCCTCTTCCAACCCACTTCTCTCACGAATCGCACATCACACAGGGTGTTGCGGCAAACACACAACAGCACATACCTGCAACTAATTTGTCCGCAGGTCCTCCATAGACGGATACTTGCATGTTTGATTGTTGCATCCTTACAACCAGACTCACCATGTCGAACAGGTACCTACTGTGTCCACCTTCACGCAACTCCATCCCATGATAATTACCACCAAAACAAGTACTCTAAAACCCATTCAACGTTTCAGTCTACTGCATCATATTCCACCAATACCTCCCATATCCTACTTGCAAGCGGTAAAAACATGAACACCGGAGAAAAGCAATAAGTGCTGACTTCCATGCACTCCAAGCTCAAGGCACATGAGCACTTGTCTCCCCTCTATCGAACACCAATTTTGGGTTGTTGATGGACATATTGCACCAAATATCATTCAGACGGCTCAGTGACACACTAAAAAATAAGGCTAGTAGCATTAGGATTCAATCAAGAGTACAATATAAACTATTATGAAACCTTTAGCCCAGTGGCGAAAATGCCTACTCTCAAAACTCTTTTAACAGTAGCTTTCAATAATCAATGGCCTATCCTACAGTTTGATGTGTCCAATGTCTTCCTTCATGGCACTCTTTAGGAGAAGATCTACATGAGACAACCAAGTGGCTTTACGGATTTGCAATTCCCACAACATGTGTGCTTACTCAAGAAGGCTCTATATGACTTAAAACAATCTCCTAGATAGTTGTACACTACCATATCAAAATTTTTACTCCCGTTTGAATTCATGGTGAGACAGACCGATCCATCTCGACTTATCCTTCGCAAGTCCGCAGGTAATATCCTCTCCTCTATGTTGATAACATTCTGTTCACAGGAGATTGTATGGATACTATGAGTGAACCAACCACCAAACCCTCTAATCACTTCCAAATCAAGCAACTTAGGGAGATAAATTCTTGGGTATTGAAGTCTCCCGAACAACACACTCATTGTTTTTTAGCCAAAAATCATACCTTACCAACATCCTTCAAGAGACGACAATAATGGGATTCAAACATATCTCCACTCTTCCAAGTAAGAAACTAGAGTTGCCGATCACTCAACCTCGCATTGAAAATCCAACGGAGTATTGAAGGGTTTAAGGAATTCTACAATACCTTACACTTACCCGACCATATATCTCATTCTCAGTGAATCAAATATGCCAACTCCTACATAAAACAACAATGCATCACTTCCAACAACTTGAACGGCTCCTCCGTTATTTGCTTGGTATACTTGACTATGGCATTCTCATCACCCGTGGTGAGCTTATTCTTGGGCAAGAAATATTGAGAACCGAAAGTCTACTATAGGGTTCTAGTCGATGTTGGGTAAGACACTTATTGCATGGACAGTAAAGAAACAACAAACCATTTCAAGGTCATGGTAGTGGCTACAAATAACATTATATGGCTTCATTGTCTACAAATGGAGCTTGGTGTCCCTCAATCCCAACGGATGAAACTATTTTGTATTAACATCTCAGACATGACACTATCAACCCGGTTTTTCATGGCAGGGCTAGGCACATTGAGATTGACCAACATTTTTTTCGAGATTATCTTCAACGTGGTAAGATCAAGATTCACTACATTCTTACTCAAGACCAATCAAGTGACATCTTTACTAAAGCACTTAATAAACCCAAGTTCAATTATTTTCTATCCAAGATTCAGGTTCTCCCCAAGAACCATCATCTTGAAGGGGGATCACAAAAGAAATATTCTCAGGTATGTTCTAACGCACCATGTGCTAAGGAGCAGCAGGTGGAATGCACTACAATTGTAATTACCTAGGGGGTATTTATGTCTTATGCTAAATATAGCTAATAGAATATTCTGCCCTTATTCATATACTCTCCATGTCTGCTTCAGTAATCCATCTTTGTATGGGAGCTGGTGTTGCTGCTTAAAGAACCACTTGTTTTAATAATTTACTTTTTTTGTTTTACAATCAGGGATCAGTCCTTTATTCTGTATGTTCTCTGAACCCCCGATACCTTTTATTTGGAAGGTTTATTTTTAGTTTATTACTTCATCTAGATTGGACCTTTGTGGCATTTGAGTACAAGGATTTCCTGATGAGTTAGTTTAGTACCCTTTTAGTTTTTCTATGCAGTGTTTTTTGCAGTACTGTAGTGATATTAAGTTTTATGTATATCATCTTTGTAGGGCCCTCCATTGGGGGGCAAGTATGATATGGGTGCTATATGTATGCAAGAGCATGCTGACAAGCTTCAAAGTCTAGTAAATGATGCCTTGGAGAAAGGTGCTGAAATTGTAGGCAGAGGAAGCTTTGGAAACCTGGGGGAAGATGCGGTGGATCAATTCTTTCCCCCAACTGTCATAGTGAATGTTAACCACACAATGAAACTGATGCAAGAAGAGGTAACCGTGACTACATATTTTCTTAGTTGCTATTTACTATTGTGATATGATCGCGTGCTTACTGGACAAAACCTAATTGTTCTGCAGGCTTTTGGGCCTATAATCCCTATTATGAAGTTTGATACAGATGAAGAGGTTATCAAGCTTGCAAACGATTCAAACTATGGTCTTGGCTGTGCTGTATTTTCTAACAACCGAAAACGTGCTGTTGATATAGCTTCTCAGATACACTGTGGAGTTGTTGCTATTAATGATTTTGCATCGAATTACATGTGTCAGGTGGTTAGAAATTTCTAATAATTGCAACTATTGTTTTTCATTTTAATTGCTTTCTAAGCACTATTTTTATTGCAATTTGGGTTCTTTATTCTTATTATTGGGAACGTGTCAGGTTCTTAAACTAAAGTGAGCAAAACGAGCAAAAATATATATTTTGTTCATCTCTGCCTTGCAATGAGCTCGTTTCTAGCTTTTTAGTCTGTGCAACCACACCCAAACATTGGATCTTATTTCTTTCATATATTTTATTTTTTTCAATAGTCATTGCCATTTGGCGGAGTAAAACACAGTGGATTCGGAAGATTTGCTGGAGTTGAAGGATTGCGAGCCTGCTGCCTTGTGAAGTCCGTGGTTGAAGATAGATGGTGGCCTTATATCAGAACAAAGATACCCAAGCCCATTCAGGTTTGTCTTGTGGGCATAACAAACAACTGAGCAAAATTTTGGGAGTGTATTAACACCATTTCATGTTTGTTCAGTATCCAATTTCAGAGAATGGATTTGAGTTCCAGGAATCTCTGGTTGAAGCTCTCTACAGCCTGAATGTGTGGGATAGGCTTCGGGCTTTGGTCGGAGTGCTGAAGATGATTTCTGAGCAGAACTCTACCTCTCAGACAGATAAAAGATCGTAAAATATCATTGTAATAATGATGTTTCAGCTGCGTATATGTTTTTAAATCTTCGCCTGATAACAGCTTGCTATCGTGATTTTCCCATTGAGCATCAAAAAGAAGCTGTTGCATCTTTCTTCTTGATGATTATTGAATCATAGAAACAAATGCTTACTGCGCGATGATCTATTTCTGAACACTTTTCTTTTTGTGATGGTGTAGGCATGGTCTTGCACAACACTATCATGTATCAATTCACACGCGCACGAGCGCGCCCACACACACACACACACACACACAAATATATATAGATATCTGCTCAATTGGTGGTCTGTTTGTTAGCAGCTTCAGCGTAAGTCTCCTCTATGTTGGGTTCCAATTCATCTGTGTTGAATTAGCACATATGGGGTGGATGGACGGATGATGTCGTCCATCTTTAAGCTGAATGATAAAATCGGGCTTTCTTGCTTTCTTTTATTTATTTATTTATTTATTCTGTTATTTAGTAAATAAGAAAAAAAGAGTAAGTACTTTAAGAGTATTACATGTATCAGATTAATCTAATATTTTATTACAATATTGAATATAGTATTTATTTTGTTGTTTACTTTTGAAAAATTTCCTCTAATTAAATAAGCAAGATTTAAAAAATAATAATTTCAATATAAAAAATTTCATCTGCACTGGAATATTATATATAATTATAGATCAACGAGATGTTTTCCTTTTGTTGATATATTTGATGTGATGCTTTATTTTAAACATCACTAGTATGTATTTATATATACATATGTATTACTGTAGATACGTTTAGTTTTGGTATTGAAAGTTGGCATTATTTTGCTTCTTCATGTGCTCGGCTTTATATGTAATTACAACATTGTATTTTGTTTTGCAGTGGGTTATATTTGTATGCAATATGGTAAGGAAAAATGATGAGGGATGAACAAGGAATGGCCTACAGTTTCATGCTCTGGAAAAAAAGAAGTAAGAAATAAATGAACATGGATTTATATTGCCTGGTTTGAGCATTGCTGTTTCAAATGAGGGTACGGGCAATTTTGTTTCTACTTTTATTCGGCAAGCGAATTGTAGTTGATCTTATTTTTGTGTAAAATGTGTTCAAGTTTTAGGGGAGTGGCAGCAGTCAATATGTATGATAGAGGTTTTTTTATTAGGGTTGAGATTGAGTCTCTAAGAATTCAAAGTTAAAGTTTTCAATATTACTATTTGGAAATTTGTAATTAGGATGGTTCAACTAGGAATAGTTCTTTCCAGACTCCAAAAGGATAAATTAGGAAATGCTAGATACTTTGAAGTTCAAAAGCACTTTCATTATCTTTCTATTTGGTTGTAATGATTTTGAGATTAAGAGATTTATTGGATCTAAGTTGAACTATTAATCCGAAAACTAGAGCTCTTATTTCAACGAGATTGAATTGTTAGGAAGCCTAGAGCGAGGTCTTGTGACGTAACAAGATGAATGGTTTCTAAACCTGTTTAAATGTGAGGTCTTCTAATCAATCAGAGCATCAAATCTAGTCTAAGGAAATGCAAGAACTGAATATATAAAATGGTCCAATGGATGATTAAATAATGACCAACTCTACTAGACTTAAAATTTTGCATGGAAATGACTGCCGGCTAAACTTTTCTAATTTCTTAAATCATGAGGTTTGGCCACATGAAATGTTGAATAGGTTGGGTTGTTGACTATTAGAAAAATGTCTAATGATATTCTTGCAAAAATTAGATGGCATGGTTATGTTTAGATGCAATGTCGCTAATTAATGCAATTATTTTTGTTATATTTTAAAATTAAAATTTTAAATTTTGTTTGATCTAACAAAATGTCTGACTAAAGATGATTGATTTGATTTTGTTTTTTTTGGTTTTGTGTTTTTCTTAGAACACTAGGGAGAGGTCATGTAGTCCTTATTTACACATGTATGGAAAGTATTAAGGCTAAGTTGAGTGTTAAAGATAGATTTAACCCTAAAAGGGCGGTAATTCTCATTGGTGAGATTCACTCTTTTTGTGCAATGGGTGAACACATGAAGATAAGGAATAGAAGCAAAATAACTTATGAATTTTCTTGCTCATGTCAAAGCTTTGCTTCAATTAGTTTCAACTTGCTTTTATATTTTCTTATATACAATGCAATATATTTCTAGTGATGTGATTGATTTAATTCTTATTTTTTGTGTTCATTATTCTTTTGATTTAAAAGAAAAATTATGTCAAGTGTTATTAAATAGGCTGAAAAACTATTTTAAGAGCCTATTACATAAAAAAAACATGCTAAGCACAATAACAATAAACATTTAAAAAACATGTAATTCTAATTGTCCAAACATAGAATGCACAGTGGAAAAACATAATCAAAATATGCAAACCAAACCAAAATGGCTGAAGTAAAACTAAAAATGTCTAGTAAAATCGGGCATTATTATACACCTCAAGGAAAGAGAATGGTGGGGAAGTCGAGCATGTGGCTCTTGCAACAGCTGCTTATTCGCCATCAAAGGGTCAAGAGCTAATCAACACTAGTTCTGACTAAGAGATTTGTGACCCCTCCTCTGTTTTCTACCATTAAGATGCCTCTTCAAGTGGCTTCTCAATGTTAGAACTAGAAAGAGAGACATTTGTGAAAGATAAGAGGTCAATTTCTTGTTCTACATTCTTAGGGTATGTAGCAACTCAAATTCTCAAACATCAATGTATTGTTCGCTTTGGCTAAATTTCCTCATGGTTTAACCTCATTGGTTTAACCTCCCAGGAAGACACCCATCCTAGGAGCACTCAAATGCGAGCAAATTTAACTGTGAAGTTTCTAATAAAGTTTCACCGTTACACCAAAAACCACATCGATGTTTAAGAGTTTGACTTTAATTTACATAAAAGGATAAGCTCATAAGTTCCACTATTTTGAATAATCATAGTGTAAGGATAAATAAAGTGAATGTTTTATCTAATACTTGTGGCAACATGGTTGAGAGTCCCATTTCGGCCCTCCCTAGTTGAGCTCAACTCAATCTCCTCATCAATAGTATCTATAAATGCTTACTACTTAGTGATATCCTTGAACATCTGTAAAGCTAGCACCTTCCCCAGAAGGGGAGCTTTGATGCAGTTGAGCACATTGAGCTCCATATTCGTCATATGCTAGACACGTTTGAGCCCTGCATGTGCCAGCTTTGGCACCTCCTTCTCTATGGGACAGTGGACCGACCTAGTTTCAGTTGACCACCCCCTTTAAAATGAGTGAAACAATTTTTTTTTTTCTTTTAATTGTTCACATTGTTCTCAAGTCCACATAACCAAAAAATTTTTCCAAGATGATCCCCTTTTATTTAGATCAGATGGAAAATATCATTCTAGAATAGTCTTTCAACCAAAGAATCTTCATCTATTTCATATATGCCATCAAAGTTATGATAGTGGCAAATACACTCGGCTTCATATGTGTTGCAAACCCTAAAAAATATGAAGATATCAATCAACTATTGACAATGGAGCATCATATCTTGAGTCTTATGAATGAACAATAACTCATTATTTTAAAAGGTGTTCAGCCTCCTTCTCAGGCACCATCAACCAAATAAAATAGTAAAACATACATCAATTAGAGCTCTTGAACTTGCTCGTAAGTCATCTTTGATGAGTCAGAGCAGCACCTATGACAATAGTCATGGGGTTAAAGCAAGAGTGGGTAAACATAGACAAAAATGATAAAAAAAATAAAATGATCATAATGAAACCTCTTTTTTAGGGCCAGTGAAGTCCCCTGTGAAGTGAGAATCTTGACCAGACCATCCACTAGAGAACTCACCTCAAGGATTGTTGCCTGGACCAAAGCTTTCGCAGGAGTCTTCCTTAACATATCCTCTTATCCAGAAAACAAATTAGCCTTCCCTTATTTCACTGCCACTTTGTGCCCTCTCTCGCCCTCTTTATTTTTTTGACTGAACATCCTTTGCAATAATTCCTTTTTTATAATGTGCATTTTCGACTGATTGCGATCCACCATGGAGGATCATGAAGAAAAAGGATTATCATATCTTGGCTGAGAAGAGAGGATGTTGGAAAACAAACTAGTTCAAGAGATGTCTCATCATTCTATTTATAAGGGCCAGAATCCAAAATTCATTGAGGTATCCACATCATAAGCATTAATTAAATATCATGTTTAATTATTACATTTAATTCCATCATTTTTATCACATCGTAGTTTTCTAAAAGACAAGAGAGTCGGGTAATTAAATATATACAACCAAAACCTTCTACCTGGACCAATAAGGCTAGAACAATTTTTGACCTTTCTCATCCCAATGCAAATTGATATAAGGATGAGCTCAAGATATTGGTATGAATATTGATATGAATATTGATGAAGGCAAAAAGATTTAACCATTCCTCATCTTTATTTACGTTGACATGAAGAGGAGATCAGAGATGCTATCTCAACTTTTATGATGTTTGACAAAAAAAAAAAGCTATGTAATCATCGAGGTCTAAGACATAATAAAGACTATTTTTCATCTTCTTAGAGAATTCCACCTCTATAAAATGGGGGTATTAAATGTAAAACAGATTCCAATACTTTAGATTCAAAAACTTCTGATTATTGAAATATGGATCATTCATTCATCTATCAAGCTTCTTCTCCTCTCTCTCCTTGCCCACGCTCTACTCCTTGTGTGTGATTCTTGGACAAAAGAAGATCAACATACAAATATCTTGATGTCCAAAGTGATTGTTAATAACAGCGTTGTGAATCTCCAAACTTATTTTTTGTCATCTAAAACACCAATTAATAGCCTGAACTCATTGAAAATTGATTCAAGTCTAAAATAGCAGAAAAATTTTGCTGCTGCAACAATACTCGCGAGAACTTACCTTTATGCAAGTAAATTAATAAAAAAAAAATACAATATTAACTAAACTAATGAATAATCAACGTTGTTAGCACAAACGGGCCTCCAAATTAAGATCTAAAATTTTGTTGGTACCATAGAAACTCTTAGCAATTAGAACTTAGAACTCATCCTCTGAACGGTTGATACAATTGGGCCTTTGTAATGCGTCCGCCCTCCAGATAAGACAGAATCCAATGATATTTATCATATTAAAAATATCGATTATATATATATATATATATATATATATATATATATATATATATATATATATATATATATATANACCCTCTATTTTTTTGACTGAACATCCTTTGCAATAATTCGTTTTTTATAATGTGCATTTTCGACTGATTGCGATCCACCATGGAGGATTATGAAGAAAAAGGATTATCATATCTTGGCTGAGAAGAGAGGATGTTGGAGAGCAAACTAGTTCAAGAGATGTCTCATCATTCTATTTATAAGAGCCAGAATCCAGAATTCATGGAGGTATCCACATCATAAGCATTAATTAAATATCATGTTTAATCATTACATTTAATTCCATCATTTTTATCACATCGTAGTTTTCTAAAAGACAAGAGAGTCGGGTAATTAAATATATACAACCAAAACCTTCTACCAGGACCAATAAGGCTAGAACAATTTTCGACCTTTCTCATCCCAATGCAAATTGATACAAGGATGAGCTCAAGATATTGGTATGAATATTGATATGAATATTGATGAAGGCAAAAAGATTTAACCATTCCTCATCTTTATTTACGTTGACATGAAGAGGAGATCAGAGATGCCATCTCAACTTCTATGATGTTTGACAAAAAAAAATAGCTATGTAATCATCGAGGTCTAAGACATAATAAAGGCTAATTTTCATCTTCTTAGAGAATTCCACCTCTATAAAATGGGGGTATTAAATGTAAAACAGATTCCAATACTTTANGAATGTCTAGTAAAATCGGGCATTATTATACACCTCAAGGAAAGAGAATGGTGGGGAAGTCGAGCATGTGGCTCTTGCAACAGCTGCTTATTCGCCATCAAAGGGTCAAGAGCTAATCAACACTAGTTCTGACTAAGAGATTTGTGACCCCTCCTCTGTTTTCTACCATTAAGATGCCTCTTCAAGTGGCTTCTCAATGTTAGAACTAGAAAGAGAGACATTTGTGAAAGATAAGAGGTCAATTTCTTGTTCTACATTCTTAGGGTATGTAGCAACTCAAATTCTCAAACATCAATGTATTGTTCGCTTTGGCTAAATTTCCTCATGGTTTAACCTCATTGGTTTAACCTCCCAGGAAGACACCCATCCTAGGAGCACTCAAATGCGAGCAAATTTAACTGTGAAGTTTCTAATAAAGTTTCACCGTTACACCAAAAACCACATCGATGTTTAAGAGTTTGACTTTAATTTACATAAAAGGATAAGCTCATAAGTTCCACTATTTTGAATAATCATAGTGTAAGGATAAATAAAGTGAATGTTTTATCTAATACTTGTGGCAACATGGTTGAGAGTCCCATTTCGGCCCTCCCTAGTTGAGCTCAACTCAATCTCCTCATCAATAGTATCTATAAATGCTTACTACTTAGTGATATCCTTGAACATCTGTAAAGCTAGCACCTTCCCCAGAAGGGGAGCTTTGATGCAGTTGAGCACATTGAGCTCCATATTCGTCATATGCTAGACACGTTTGAGCCCTGCATGTGCCAGCTTTGGCACCTCCTTCTCTATGGGACAGTGGACCGACCTAGTTTCAGTTGACCACCCCCTTTAAAATGAGTGAAACAATTTTTTTTTTTCTTTTAATTGTTCACATTGTTCTCAAGTCCACATAACCAAAAAATTTTTCCAAGATGATCCCCTTTTATTTAGATCAGATGGAAAATATCATTCTAGAATAGTCTTTCAACCAAAGAATCTTCATCTATTTCATATATGCCATCAAAGTTATGATAGTGGCAAATACACTCGGCTTCATATGTGTTGCAAACCCTAAAAAATATGAAGATATCAATCAACTATTGACAATGGAGCATCATATCTTGAGTCTTATGAATGAACAATAACTCATTATTTTAAAAGGTGTTCAGCCTCCTTCTCAGGCACCATCAACCAAATAAAATAGTAAAACATACATCAATTAGAGCTCTTGAACTTGCTCGTAAGTCATCTTTGATGAGTCAGAGCAGCACCTATGACAATAGTCATGGGGTTAAAGCAAGAGTGGGTAAACATAGACAAAAATGATAAAAAAAATAAAATGATCATAATGAAACCTCTTTTTTAGGGCCAGTGAAGTCCCCTGTGAAGTGAGAATCTTGACCAGACCATCCACTAGAGAACTCACCTCAAGGATTGTTGCCTGGACCAAAGCTTTCGCAGGAGTCTTCCTTAACATATCCTCTTATCCAGAAAACAAATTAGCCTTCCCTTATTTCACTGCCACTTTGTGCCCTCTCTCGCCCTCTTTATTTTTTTGACTGAACATCCTTTGCAATAATTCCTTTTTTATAATGTGCATTTTCGACTGATTGCGATCCACCATGGAGGATCATGAAGAAAAAGGATTATCATATCTTGGCTGAGAAGAGAGGATGTTGGAAAACAAACTAGTTCAAGAGATGTCTCATCATTCTATTTATAAGGGCCAGAATCCAAAATTCATTGAGGTATCCACATCATAAGCATTAATTAAATATCATGTTTAATTATTACATTTAATTCCATCATTTTTATCACATCGTAGTTTTCTAAAAGACAAGAGAGTCGGGTAATTAAATATATACAACCAAAACCTTCTACCTGGACCAATAAGGCTAGAACAATTTTTGACCTTTCTCATCCCAATGCAAATTGATATAAGGATGAGCTCAAGATATTGGTATGAATATTGATATGAATATTGATGAAGGCAAAAAGATTTAACCATTCCTCATCTTTATTTACGTTGACATGAAGAGGAGATCAGAGATGCTATCTCAACTTTTATGATGTTTGACAAAAAAAAAAAGCTATGTAATCATCGAGGTCTAAGACATAATAAAGACTATTTTTCATCTTCTTAGAGAATTCCACCTCTATAAAATGGGGGTATTAAATGTAAAACAGATTCCAATACTTTAGATTCAAAAACTTCTGATTATTGAAATATGGATCATTCATTCATCTATCAAGCTTCTTCTCCTCTCTCTCCTTGCCCACGCTCTACTCCTTGTGTGTGATTCTTGGACAAAAGAAGATCAACATACAAATATCTTGATGTCCAAAGTGATTGTTAATAACAGCGTTGTGAATCTCCAAACTTATTTTTTGTCATCTAAAACACCAATTAATAGCCTGAACTCATTGAAAATTGATTCAAGTCTAAAATAGCAGAAAAATTTTGCTGCTGCAACAATACTCGCGAGAACTTACCTTTATGCAAGTAAATTAATTAAAAAAAATAGAATATTAACTAAACTAATAAATAATCAACGTTGTTAACACAAACGGGCCTCCAAATCACGATCTAAAATTTTGTTGGTACCATAGAGAATCTTAGCAATTAGAACTTAGAACTCATCCTCTGAAAGGTTGATACAATTGGGCCTTTGTAATGCGTCCGCCCTCCAGATAAGACACAATCCAATAATATTAATCATATTAAAAATATCGATTATATATATATTAATCTGCATGGAGAATTGAGTGACATGTGCCCAAAATTTAATCAAACGTTTACTTTTTATTTTTCCTTAGATCAGGAAATCCTACGGTCTTTCCTCAAAGATTTGTTCCAGCTTCCAGCAGATGTGTTTAATTTGGAAATTATTTAAAATTTAGCCATATACATAACGACAAAAGTTAAAAATTGAATGTTTGAGCCGGCATTTTACTATGGAAAAATATTACATCAGGACTCCTAACTTAGAGCTGCGTTCGGAGTCTAATGGAATGATGTCAGGTGGACGTGACAAAAATATTAAAAAAAATCATTTTAGTGCAGGGGAATATTCCATCTGTGTTATTCTGTAATTTTTAGGTGTTGTTGTGGTGGTATTCATGTGTTATTGTGTTCTGGGAATATTCCCGGTGTTATAATAACACAATAACACATCCATACCACCACAATAACACCTGAATAATGCATAATAACAACAGGAGAAATACTCTTCTGTGTTATCGAACCGGATCACAGGAAAGCGAGCGCTTTTCCTTGAAGCCACGTGTCGGCATATCAGTGAACTCCGAACGTAGCTCTACATTGGGAGTCCTGATATAATATTTTTCTTATATTAAGATACTATTTTCATAGGATTTTAAAAAATCTCTTATTTATGGGTGAAAAATATAAAAATAATCATAACTAAAAATATCTTCATGATAACAAAGCTTTTAGAAGGGATACAATTTTGTTCCATGAAAGCATGCTATTTTTAAATAAAATTTGTATATATATTTTCTGTTTATTCAGCCCAACATTGTTGTTTACAATAGTTAGAGCAAGATAAATATTAAGTTCGAAACATTTTTTATTTATGAAACCATTAAAATGTTGAAACTTTTAAAATAAAACTGATATTTTATTTTAAATTAAAACTAGTGTTCATAAGATTGTTCATCATGCGGCTATTACTTCGTTGGAACATTTCAAATTGTTGGGCTCTATGGTGGATTTTCCAAGTGGCACTTTTCCTTATGTAAATCACGTACCAACAAATTTTAAACAGCTTTGAGTAAAGAAATTCAGAATGTCCCTTTCGTTCGTTCTTCTCTATGCTTCCAAATCTCTTGACTTAACCGAATATTTCGATCTTTATAATATTGACATTTGTCCTGTTCTTGTTTGTACAAAGAAAACATTTCTTTAACCTATTATTGATGCAATGCATGTAAAGGATTACAGAATATATGTTTATATCTGTTGCATGGCACGCTATAATCAATAAAGATATACTTTTTGTCGAATCCAAATTTGTCCACTACTGTTGAACCCAAATCTGTCATTTGGCTCATGCCTAAAAGCTAGAGCGCGGATTCTGAGGGAATGTGAAGAAGGGGACCAGTTTCGTTTTACATAGGGGTTGAGAGAGGGAGCCTAGGGACCCCTTTTTACATCTAAGGATCCTCTATTTATAGAGGGAGAAAGAGGGAAAATGATTATATTTATGCCCCTGCTTTAAGGGGAGCTATAAGGGTATCATGGTTCTTTCCCTGCTTAGACCTGTCTCCATGGTGCGCTCTCATCGTTGGACTCGTCGGCATCAGGTGGCCGGTCTAAGCTACCGGTCGGTTGGAAATGGTTGAAGGCCGACCCAGATGATCGACCAGAAGGGGATGGTCAACCAAAGTGCAGACATGTTGAGGATCTATTGGTTGATACCCCTTCCAAGTGCAACCACACACGGTGACTCATGCTAGTGGATGTGTCATATCAGTAATATCAGATTTTAGAGTCCGGAATGTCGATCCCGTAGGGGGCGAGGGAAATAGACTTAGGCACAGGGACTCACGCAAGTGGATTTGTCGGGTGTAGAGAGGTGCTCCCGGGCTCTTTGACTTTTTTTGTTCTACACAATTTGGAGGTTAGAAGTGGGAAGGTGGGGAAGAGTTTCCTTTTACATGGGGGATCAGAGAGAGAGCCTAGGGACCCTTTATACATTTAAGGGTCCTCTATTGATAGAGAGAGAAAGAAGGAAAATGATTACATTTATGCCTCTGCTTTAAGGGGAGCTACAAGGGTATCATGGTCCTTTCCCTGCTTAAATTTGTCTCCCTGGTGCGTTCTCATCATTGGACTCGTCGGCATCAGGTGGCCGGTCTAAGCTACCGGTCGGTTGGAAATGGTCGAAGGCCGACCCAGATGATTGACCAGTAGGGGATGGTCGACTAAAGTGACCGACATGTTGAGGATCTGGTGGCTGATGCCCCTTCCAAGTGCAACCACATACGGGGACTCACACAAGTGGATGTTTCGTATCAGTAATATCAGATTTTAGAGTCCGGAATGTTGATCCCGTAGGGGGCGAGGGAAATAGACTTAGGCACAGAGACTCATGCAAGTGGATTTGTCGGGTGTAGAGAGGTGCTCCTGGGCTCTTTGACTTTTTTTTGTTCTACACAATTTGGAGGTTAGAAGTGGGAAGGCGGGGAAGAGTTTCCTTTTACATTGGGGATCACAGAGGGAGCCTAGGGACCCTTTTTACATTTAAGGGTCCTCTATTGATAGAGAGAGAAAGAAGGAAAATGATTACATTTATGCCTCTGCTTTAAGGGGAGCTACATGGGTATCATGGTTCTTTCCCTGCTTAAATCTGTCTCCCTGGTGCGTTCTCATCATTGGACTCGTCGGCATCAGGTGGCCGGTCTAAGCTACCGGTCGGTTGGAAATGGTCGAAGGCCGACCCAGATGATTGACCAGTAGGGGATGGTCGACTAAAGTGACCGACATGTTGAGGATCTGGTGGCTGATGCCCCTTCCAAGTGCAACCACATACGGGGACTCACACAAGTGGATGTTTCGTATCAGTAATATCAGATTTTAGAGTCCGGAATGTTGATCCCGTAGGGGGCGAGGGAAATAGACTTAGGCACAGAGACTCATGCAAGTGGATTTGTCGGGTGTAGAGAGGTGCTCCTGGGCTCTTTGACTTTTTTTTGTTCTACACAATTTGGAGGTTAGAAGTGGGAAGGCGGGGAAGAGTTTCCTTTTACATTGGGGATCACAGAGGGAGCCTAGGGACCCTTTTTACATTTAAGGGTCCTCTATTGATAGAGAGAGAAAGAAGGAAAATGATTACATTTATGCCTCTGCTTTAAGGGGAGCTACATGGGTATCATGGTTCTTTCCCTGCTTAAATCTGTCTCCCTGGTGCGTTCTCATCATTGGACTCGTCGGCATCAGGTGGCCGGTCTAAGCTACCGGTCGGTTGGAAATGGTCGAAGGCCGACCTAGATGATTGACCAGTAGGGGATGGTCGACTAAAGTGACCGACAGGTTGAGGATCTCGTGGCTGATACCCCTTCCAAGTGCAACCACATACGGGGACTCACACAAGTGGATGTTTCGTATCAGTAATATCAGATTTTAGAGTCTGGAATGTTGATCCTACAGGGGACGAGGAAATTAGAGTTAGGAAAATGTCTAGCTTATTGAATTTGCTTCTAGCCTGTAATTTAGTTTGTGTTAGAGTCCTACGTAGAAATCCTAAAGTATCAAAAGCAATTATAAAGTGTAAATTCTACAAAATCCTACTTAACATGTTTTGAATTGATGAATATGAGATTCTAAAAATACTCTCCATTGTAATGATGTAGGTGGAGTATAGGAAACGTAAAGTGCAAATTATAAAATATAATAGTGACATATAGGAGCAACACTCTTCTTTACCCTCTCCCTGGTGCATAAAAAAGATTGGTTAAACTGACTTTAATTCCTTTAATACCATAATTAACTTGTCAAAGCATATTTCCCTAACATTTGTGTTTCCCTACAAGGCATATCAACCTATACCCCATAGTTCCATGTGATTATTCTAGTTGATTCTACCATAGCTTTCTCAAGTCATTATGGTTCATAACACATTTTAACATTTCACTAGGCCATAATAAAATGTGAATGAAGATCCGAAGGTTAATCATCACATTCAATAATTAAAATTAATTTAAAAGCAATTTCCAGTCCTATACATCCTACTTAATCATCACAAGGTAAGGTAAATAAATATATTCAAAAAGCATGAGAAAGACACCACACATATTCATTGAAACAAGAAAAATTCACTATCCAAATGTTTATAAATAAAATACAACAGTAATGACAACAAGAATTATCTTCCTCTTTTCTTAATGACCTGAAGATACTTAACCAAGACTTCTCCTGAAATTGGGCTGCTGATCCTGAAGGCTCTCCTTATCCTCTACATTAAAAGAAAAATAAGAATTCTACAGCATGCTAACCCTCAAAATAACCAACTCATTAATTCCTCCACATTCATCAATCCATCTAAATCCTAGATACATGAATATATATAGAATTTATTACATAGCATAAAAATCACTCCACAACCTCCTACATAATTCCACAGGACAGGCTGTTTGAACTGTCAAAACTACTTAAGACAGTTGCTGGCATCTAGGCGCCAATCTCTTTGTGTGTTGTAGAAGGCATGGCCGCTTAAGGGTCATGCACCTAGGCGCCAGTATCGTTGTGCCTAGGCGCCCAGTGGTTGACGCCTAGGTGCTAACCTCTCAGGTTGTCCAAGTGAGGGGCTGGCGCTTAGGGGCCTAGGGGTTTGGCACCTAGGTGCTAGTCCTTATTATGCTCCTTTGCTCCAAATCTCCTCCACGTTCCCTCAATTTCATTACCTGTTGTATGATACACCTAAAATATATAGTGTTTTTATACACATTTTTATACATATTTTTGAGATATTGCACTTTAATGAAAGGTATTTGTGTTTTTATTTCAGGTACAATCAAATAAATGAAAATTGTTAAAAGGAGTGAAAAATGGTCAAATTTAGAGCCAAAATGAAGAAAGGTGCAAAAATAAACTGAGGCGCCTAAGCGCCCAGGATTTGCGCCTATGCGCTAGTGAGCCGCGCCTAAGAGTCAGGTACTTTGCGCTTAAGCTTTAGAAATAGTTATGTGATGATTTATTAAATTTGAACAAATTTTTGAAGAGGTTTTTGAAGCAACCCTCGGTAAAAACGTGGGAAATATCTCATAGACTCGAAAATTTGTTCAATTGGCTTTTGAGGAGGCAACTTTTAGAAGATTCATTGAATGGAGATATCTTGTTGAAAAGACGCCATGGATTTTTATAAGAAAAAACTTTGATTATCTAAGAGAAGAGGCCAGCCACCCATCAGATTTTACAGCTATCATTCATCCAAGTAACCACCCCCGCTGTCGCCCATCTTCGCCGTAACCGCCCATCTCTATCTTGAGTGTTAGTTTGTATTATGAGTGAAGGAAGAAAATTCAAAGGAACTTCAAGACATTTGGTGGAGATAATTGAGATAAATGTTTATCTTTGTGATGAGACGTGGTTTTAATCTATATTTCTTATTTGTGTGCATGATTTCTACTTTTAAAATTAAGTGTGATTGTGTTCTCTTCATGGATTATGAGTAGTTTTCTTTATATTTTCCTTAAAATGATAAGTGACTAAGTGTTTAAAGGATGTTGTGTGAAGTATTAGACTTCAATGTTGGAAGAAGTTATGATGATTTGAAACCTTGCACTTCATTTACTTCTTGATTTGACCAATCAAGATGTTAGCACCTGTTGTGAGAACATGTAAGATCCGAGATGGTATTGTCTCAGTCAACAAATGATAAGAATCACATATTGATTTCATGATTGAGAATGTAGTTCATGGGGTTGAGGAAAAATAAATAGGTAAATAAACATTTCAAGGGTGTAGAATTAGAAAACTTTATAGTGACAGACTAAAGCCCCCAATTTGATTTATAGTTTTAGGTTTTGATACGAGATGTTAGCCCTCTAGGTGGAGGAACTCCAGAGTGAGACCTGGTATCTTCCCTACCTAATCGATCTTCAAGTCTATTCAAAATACATATTAATTAATGTTCTTTATAATATCTCTGGTAAAGGTAAAAAATATAATTGCTCCTATTTAGCACAACACATTTATCATACTTCCACAACATAATTTCTATATTTATTACTGATTCATGATAAGGAAAAATATATTTTATTTATATAGTCTTCATCTTGCAAGAAGTTAGTTAAGTTAATTAGTTGCTTACTTTATTTTCATAAACCAAAAATTATAAAAAGAATCAAATTTTCATTCATATTATAGCATCTTAAGTTTAAGTAAGAACATTTTATTAAGTAGATTTTTTTCATCTAAAAATTCTAAATTTCTAAAGTGCATATTGCTATTTTCCCTATGGGTTCGATATTTGGGGCTTAATCAAAAAGTCCTATATTACTTGATAACGATACGTATACTTGCGTAGTATCCCATATTTAAATATTATAATTTTATTCTTATTTGTTTCATAGTGGAAAACTTACCTAGCTTTTGCTTTGGCCCAAGTGTTTGATTTGTTGCAAATGAAGAATAACTGTTAAGGAAATTAAGTATATAATCACATACATCACATTTTACTTCTACATAGAAAGTCGGGATCATTGTACTTGCAAGGAAAACATAAAAATATCATTCTTTAAATTGCAATCTCATCTATAAAATTATGTAAATCATAAAAAATATTAGCATACTTTTCTACACATCAGTGGCCAGCCTAGGTGGTCGATCAAAGGTTTCTATGGTAGGCCAAGTTTGGCCTGCTTCCTATGGTTGGCCATGATTGGTTGGTTGGAGGTGCATATCCTTGGTGGTCGGCCCGTGGGGGTCGGCTGGCTGCTCTCTGTAGCCGATCGACCGAGAGAGGGTGGCTGACATAAATTCTGGCAATGACTTCCATTCAGCTTAGTGAGGGTTGTACAATAAGAGTGTCAGAACCTACTCGTAGGACCAGCAACATGTAAGAAAAATATAAAAAAAAAAGAAATAAGAAGAAAATAGCATCAACACTACTAAAACAAGTTTTTGGTAGTGCTTAGTTAAAGGAGCATTTAAACAAAGGCCGCTAAATATATTAAAAAAGCACATAAAATAGTTAAAACCACTATTAAAAGCTTTTTCACTACCTGCAATTGCCTTAAGGCTATCAAATTTCACTAGAATTAGTTTAAGTGTCAGTGAATCTCCATAGAAAAATGACTTTGGTCATGTATTCATAGAATTTAGGTGCTATAAACAAATCATATATATATATATATATATATGAGTCATGTAGCCAATGAAAATGTTGCCAAGAAAATAGGGGTATACTTGGACATGTTTGACTAGTGGATATCTATCCTCTGAAGTTTCCACCTTGGTATCCAAGTAATCTACATGCTAAAGAAGCCTCTAATAGATAATATGTTGATGAATGAAACATATTTTAACAGGTAAAAATGCTTTTTTCCTAAATAGCATTATTTGGCTCTCATTTTATTAACACAAAGAAAAATGACAAAACCGGGAAAGAGGTCCTAACTCACACACCCTACAAAACACCAATAAAAAAAGACCTCTTTCCAAAAAAGAAAAATACAACATACCCACCAACTAAAAATATAAAACACCAAAGAAAAGATAAAAGAAAAGAAAAAAATAAAAAAACAATTAAGAAATATCCAAAAAAGCAAACTGCACCAAAAGAGCAGTAATAGTTTTGGAAATCACAACATATATCAAATTAGATCCAAGCTTAGTTGCCCAATGAGCCACCAAGTTCCCTTCTCTCTTAGTATGATTCCATATGATATGTAAGTTCTTGGACAAATCCCTAATTCTTTTCATCTGCATATTAACACTTTAATGATGCTCATCCTGAAATCTACAATACTTCCATAAAATTAAAGAGTCGGTTTAAAAAATAATAAATTTTCATCCAATTTTCTTTGCCACCTGTTGACCTCATTTTTAGTTGAGGTCTAGCTTTTCCTCTTTAGTAGCCTAGGGTCTAGCCATAAGACTTTTCTATTGACTATTCGTAGAGGACTAGAGAAGGAACCATCACCATTAGAAATTTCACTCTTCTCTACTCAACTTGAAGTTCCACGTGTTGGTCATAACCTCTAGCACTCAGTAGGTGGGGTTAGTATGGAGGAGCTCAAGAGTTTCCCATGGGATGGTCAAACCTTAGGACTAACCCTTGGTGATCTGTTCTTGGATTAGGCTAGCTTGCACACAACACACTTTCTCACACATCCCAAACCCTAGGACCTCTTTAATTTGGTCTCCTGACTCCTTTTGGGAAGCTCTTGTGGATGGACCTAGCCCCTAGTCCCTGACTAAGAGGGTTAGGACCAACATTTTGAACATCCAAAATGAGTCCTCATATGACTCCTATTGTTTTGACATGACTCCATGGCTTACTTGCCCATTCTAGCCCAAAATCACCAAATTACCAAAATACCCGTACAACACTAATTTTTGCCAAAAAACCCAAAATTACCCAAAATACCCAAATTTTACCAGAAGTCATTTAAAATCACTCACCACTACCTAAATTGACCAAAATTTACCAAAATCACTAAATTTCCAAAAAACCCCGAAATTGTCAAAAATTACCAAAATGCCCCTCATGACCCAAAAATTCCAAAAATTTCCAAAATCATCCAAAATATTCCAAATTTCAATTTTTAACCATCAAATTGACCCAATTTGACCAAAAGCCCCAAATTGTCCTTAAAGGCCTAATTAGACCCAATCTTGCCCAATTTCAATTTCAAATCAAAATTCAGTACCCCCAATCCCAATCTAAACAAATTTCAAGCCGAATTTGACCCAATTATAAGCCCAATTTCACCTAAATCAAAATGCCCCAATTTTGACCATATAACTGAATCTACCAAATTAGCCCTCTAATTCAATTCAAAATCACTTGAAATCCTTTCCAAACTCTCCATGAAATCTTCATATACCAAATTTAACATTCATTTAGCCCAAATTTTAGCCCAAATTCACCCCTAATTTTAAAAGCCCAAGCCCACCACATCTAATTCCAAAAGCCTAAATCCAAAGCCCGCATGATAATTTCTTTTCTCTTCATCATACATTCAATCAAAATGACTCCCTAAGTCTTAAGTCCATGATCAAATCATTCTAAATCAAGCCTCATAACAAACACCACCAAAATATCCCATAAAATTCAAAATTTTTTCTCATGCAAAAGAGCCAAGCCACATGCAAGCCATGAAGGCACTCCCAAGCCATAAGTGAGCCATATGAGCCTTTCAAGCATNTGAAAAAAAATTGTTCATGTTCGTCTCGCCTACTTATCGAACAAATCGAACACAAACTCATTGACGAACCGAACACGAACTGTTCGAGAACAATGAGCTTTTTTGACAGCCCTAGTTGAGAGTCCATGTGAATTCTATGTTAGAGTTTTGGATAATCAGGACACAAGTAGAGCCTAGCTTGTTACATTTGATAGGCTTAATTGCGACATCACTTGCAGTTGCAAGAAATTCAAAATGACAGGTCTGCTTTGCTCTCACTGTCTACGCGTCCTTAATGCTAATAATATAACAAAGATTCCCGAGAAATATTTGTTATTCAGATAATCTGCTAAAGCAAATAAATATATCTATAATAGTTTTGGATACAAACATATGAAAAACTCTCGGGCTCAAATTTCTGGCACAACATCCAGAGGAATCCTATTTCGGTCACATGCTCAAAAGTTTGCCTACCTATTAATTAATCAAGCTAACAGAAATGAATGTGCCGAGACATATATAATTGAATTATTGAAAACAGGGTCTGAAGGTATTGAAGATATATTAGATGGGAAAGATCCTAAATCAAATAGGCCAAACAAAAAGAGGAAATCCCATAACAGTGACTGCAATGTGAATGATCCTGCAAAAATGAGACTGAAAGGTATTTCTAATGCGAGGTTGAAAGGATACTGGGAAAAAAACAACCGAGCTAAAGGTATATATCTCTACATTACATATATTTACCATTCTATGTTCCATATACTAAATATTATATATAAAATTAATTGTCTTATTATTTTACCACTGTTCGCAGGAAAAAATCAAGAAACATATATGACACAAGAATCGCACAGGAATTACGACCCAAACACGTTTGCGGTGTCAAACTCTCTGAGTCAAGAAATTGTCACAACAAATCCAACATGCTCTGTGCCCAATATAATTCACATATTATAACGTGTTATGCCCACATTAACTCATCTGTATCAATGTACAAGTTCATATAATATTATTCCAATTAGAAGTTGTAGATATATGGTTTGTAATTTATCTGTCTGTTGAGTACAGAATAACCCCGATAATAACCTGAGAATACCCCAAGAATAACCTTAAAATACCCCACAATAACCAGGGAAAACCCCAAGAATAACCTGACAATACCCAGAGAATAACCTGATAATACCTCGATAATAACATGACAATACCCCGAGAATAACCTGAGAATACCTCGAGAATAACCTGAGAATACCCGGAGAGTAACCTGTTAATACCCCGAGAATACCTGACAATATCCCAAGAGTAACCTAAAAATACCCCAACAATAACCTTACAAAGTAACCTAAAAATACCCCAATAATAACCTTACAATACCCCGGGAATAACCTGATAATACCCCAAGAATAACTTGACGATACCCTGATAATAACCTGAGAATACTTTGAGAGTAACCTAAGAATACTCCGATAATAACATGAGAATACCCGGAGAATAACCTAAGAATACCCCGAGAATAACTTGAGAATACCCCGAGAATAACCTGTTAATACACTGAGAATAACCTGAGAATACCCGGAGAATAACCTGAGAATACCCCAAGAATAACCTGAGAATACCCCGAGAATAACCTGTTAATACCCCAAGAATAACCTGAGAATACCCCGAGAATAACCTGTTAATATTCCGAGAATAACCTGAGAATACCCGGAGAATAACCTAAGAATACCCCGAGAATAACCTAAGAATACCCCGAGAATAACCTGTTAATACCCCGAGAATAACCTGAGAATACCCGGTGAATAACCTAAGAATACCCCGAGAATAACCTGAGAATACCCCGAGAATAACTTGTTAATACCCCGAGAATAACCTGAGAATACCCCGAGAATAACCTGAGAATACCTCGAGAATAACCTGAGAATACCCCAAGAATAACCTCAAAATACCCCAAGAATAGCCTGTTAGTACCCTGGGAATAACCTGAGAATACACCGATAATAACCTAAAAAGATAACAATACATCAACAATAACCTACGAATAACCTAACATAATAACAATACATCAAACAGATAATACATTTAAACAGATATATACAAAATAACAATATATCAAACACTTAGTCCTGTAAGATAAACCTGCACAAAATAACAATATATCAAACAAATAATACATTTATTCTCCAAATAATCTATATCTGCAGATTTCATATACTATCTCTGCCCTAAACCAAGGCATCTCATCCTGCTAGTCTTGAAAATCTTTCCAGTTAATCTTGCCTTTCTGTACAATTGTCTCCATATATTTACAAACAAATATACTGCAGTCGACGCTATTATTGGCCACCTCAACATACGAGGTCTGGCGTCAGGATGAGCCGGGGCTATCACAAGTGTGCGCTCATAAAACCGCAGTTGCATAAACACGATTAATAAATCAGAAATTAATATAACCCAAATAAGATTAAAAAAAGTTTTTCTAATTGAGGTTGAGCAATATACTAACTGCTAGAAGAAAAACAAAGTCGTTCATGTATCCCAATAGCTGACCAATCTTTATTTTCATCACGCAAGCATTGACCTGCTCAATTAAGTGGTCACATACTATTACGACCCAATTAAATGAAGCAAAACTATCTACATTCTCAGCAAATGAATAGAGCCCAGTGAGCACACTATAATTGCTAGAAGGAAATAATAAATTAAACAACAAAAAATTAATAATAAGTTTATCAAGACTAGCAGATGAACTCTCCAATAGTTCACTCTTTGCTCGCCTTGCATCTACGTCATTGACGGGTTTTTTAGCCCAAGTTGCTGTAGGACCTCTGTTGGGCATGCCAATCAACAAAACAACTTAGTCTGCATCAAAACTTAGCTCTTCCCCCCTAATCTGAAAGCCAATATATTCATATCCTAACAATTCAATATGTGCATAGTTATGATGTGATCTTGAGGATTGGGGGGCAGATCGAAAAATTGATTAAGCTTCATTATTTCTAGAGTTGACCACATCTCCCAATCAACAATTGGCCGAACCTTATCCAACACCTCTCTAACTGCTGATGGTCGGCATCTACAATTCATTGATTGTTTATTCATCAACCTATATGAATAAGATGCATGTTATTAACACTGGAATAACTAAAGAATTTTAGTCATCAAAACAATACACTAAAAATAACGTACAAATAACCTACGAATAACATGGCAAAACCTAAAAATGCCCTAGAAATAACTTATGAATAACCCGCGCATAAACCTGCAAATAACTTAAAAATAACCCAGGAATAACCTATGAATAACCTAAATATAACTTTAAAATATCCTCAAAATCAGCCAGGAATAACCTACAAATAACCTACTCATAACTTAAAAAAAAACCTACGCATTACTTCAGAATTAACAAAAAAATACACTAAAAATAACGTACAAATAACCTACGAATAACATAGCATAACTTAAAAATACCCTAGAAATAATCTATGAATAACCTATGCATAAACCTGCAAATAACTTAAAAATAACTAAGGAATAACCTAGGAATAACCTAAAAATAACTTAAAAATATCCTCAAAATCAGCCAGGAATAGCCTAGCAATAACCTACTCATAACTTTAAAAAAAACCTATGCATTACTTCAGAATTAACAAAACAATACACTAAAAATAACGTACAAATTATAACCTACGAATAACATGACATAACCTAAAAATACCCTAGAAATAACCTATGAATAACCTGAGCATAAACCTGTAAATAACCTAAAAATAACCCAGGAATAACATAAAAATAACTTAAAAATATCCTCAAAATCAGCCAGAAATAACCTAGCAATAACCTACTCATAACTTAAAAAAAACCTACGCATTACTTCAGAATTAACAAAACAATACACTAAAAATAACGTACAAATATTCTGTAACCTAAAAATACCCTAGGAATAACCTATGAATAACCTGCGCATAAACCTGCAAATAATTTAAAAATAACCTACGCATTACTTCAAAATTAACAAAACAATACACTAAAAATAACTCAGGAATAACCTGAGAATAAACTAACAATAACCCAAGAGTTAACTTAAAAATAACTCAATAATAACCTACGAATAACCTGAAAAATAACCTACAAATAACTCAAAAAATAACCTTAAAAGTAACCTACAAATAACCTAAAAATAACCCAGGTTTAACCAACAAATAAGATACGCCTAACTTATAAATAACCTACGAATAATTTAAAAATAACACATGAATAACATGGAATAGCTGCCAATAAGTACTACGTTTCGGAGTAACTCAAGAATAACCCAATAATAATCAAACTAATAACCTAAAAAAACCTGAGAATAAAACGATGACAATTATCAGGACAAGTTTTCCTCTTCAATGCCCTCCTTCATCCTCTTCGCCTCCTTCTTCCTCAATTTCTTTGACTTCATTAGCTGTTCAACCTCTGTCTTCTCAGCCTCTTCTAATACTGTTCTTGAGCTCTCTTCGGCCTGTGCATACTCTGGATCATCAAATGCCATCGTCTTACGACTTCCAAGTTAGCAAACGAGGGAAATGTGAAACCCTAGCAGAGCGAGTGGCGAAAACGTAGAAGAAAAACCACTGGAGAGTGTTTTCAAATCGTCTTCCTCGACATTCTAAAATGCGCGGTACTAGAATAGACGCGGGCTCGTACATCGGGCCAGGTCGGCCTCAGCGAATTTTTTTCTTTTTTTTTTAAATTACGTGGACAAGCGGGTCCCACATTTTCCACGCGGCAAAATTTTATTTGGTCAGCGTATCATGCGGACCGTCAGGTCTCCTGACCGAAAAAGTGCTCTTTAATTTTTTTTCTTTTATCACTTTCGTTCTCCATGTATGAAAAATAGGGTTGGCTACTATATGATTGAAGGCAAAATTGGTGTGACTCCGCTCCTCTCTCATCTTGTGCTTTGAAAATCTCATTCTTCTTAGTTTCCTTTTTTTGGAACTAATATATTACTTTAAAAATTTCTTTTCATTAATAATATTTAACTTTGAATGCTTTAAAAATATAAAGATTACGTGACTAACTTCTTTGGGCTCTACATAGTGAAAGACAGAGATATTATTGACCCCACTTTTGTCACATTTGCATTCACAGAGTCTTACACAAATACTAGCTTCAAGAAACTTACACATACTTACTAAATCATATTCAACATATATATTAGGTTTGATGTGTTTTTGTTCTTGTTATCTTTTCATTTTTTAAGGAGTCGTCAGCTTATTTATCATCATATAATTCCCTTTTTCGAGAAAATCTCTCTTCTGAATCATATGGATGATCTGAAGAAGAAATGAATCAAAAAAGATGTGATATAAAAAGAGAAAGAATGTGATGAACTTTCATAAAGTAAACTTTGCTTGATAGCCCAAGAACGTACATCTAAACAAGATCAGATTAAAAAATGTCTTGAAAAAATATTCATGAAGAAGACCCCACAAAAGAAACTGGCAACCAGAGATTCAAATGTGTGTGCTTCTTTTTGGGTAAAGAGCAACTCCCAAAGGTATTTATCCCTTTAGTTATTTACATATTAGGGGATGCATAAGATTACTCTCAATTAAAGGAATCCTACTAACATTTGTACACCGATTAGTAAAAGGTGTCACAAAGGATGATTATCAGAAATGAATCGAAAAAGATGTGATATAAAAAGAGAGAGAATGTGATGAACTTTCATAAAGTAAACTTTGCTTGATAGCCCAAGAACGTACATCTAAACAAGATCAGATTAAAAAATGTCTTGAAAAAATATTCATGAAGAAGACCCCACAAAAGAAGCTCGCAACCAGAGATTCAAATGTGTGTGCTTCTTTTTGGGTAAAGAACAACTCCCAAAGTTATTTATCCCTTTAGTTATTTACATATTAGGGGATGCATAAGATTACTCTCAATTAAATGAATCCTACTTACATTTGTACACTGATTAGTAAAAGGTGTCACAAAGGATGATTTTCTCATAGGAGTTTCTCGATGCCTTCAAAGCTCGTGCCAATGCATATGGTTAGAGAGTGAAACTCTCGCAATCCCATACAGATGCAAATTATCAGTGATCGAGGCCTATGAAATAATTAGGTCAACTTGTAGTGTCCACAATATGCTTTCAAGGCCTACCAGGCCATAAGGGCAAAGGGTGAATCATCGTATCCCAAATGGGCTGTGACATATGCATAATTAGGGCCTAAATCATGACATCGATGAAGCTTCAAAGGCAGTGAGAAGCTCAAAGTGGGTTCACAACAGAGGGGTAGAGTGATCCTAGTCGGGTAGAGATAGCCAGGCCAGAATACCATGGGTCCATCATTCTAAGCTACTAAGATCCCAAGGCTATCTGGTCATGAAGGTAGTTGACCCAATATAACCAGAGATTTTTTGTAGCAATCCATGAATTTTATAGTCCAAGGGGACCTCAGTAGCTTTAAGTTTAGGAGAAGGAAGCTCTAATCTTATGACCCTATGTAGGTAGGGAGAGCAGAGGTGAAACTTATACCTGCCAAAGTGGCGATGCTGCTGCTGGAGTGAGTTTAGGGATAAGCTAGAAGATTGGCATATGTTTTGAGAGGGTCGTCATTTCCTGCCCCATCATAATGATCCAAAGATTCTAAGAGGTGTCATTAGATGCAAGTGTTGAGCTCTTAAAAAAAATTGACCTCATGTATGATTTAAGCTAGAAATGCAAGTAATTTCAGAATAAATTTTGAAAACATCATGCATATAAAATAAAAATATTAATTTGTATATTTTAAAATAGGTCCTAAGAAAGGAAAAGCCTAGTGGTACCTATTAGACCCCTTGGAACTTTAACACAACATACACCTGCTAGTCACAGTGTGATAGCTAGTATTGCCCATTAAGATATCCTTGTGGGTAATACTAGTTGCCGCATCGTGACTAATAGAGAGCCACTCGACTAGCATGCTAGTTTTGTTGTCGAAACGATCGAGGATGCACATGTGGATGCAAAATGATCCATTACATAGTGACCGCCTCATAGAAGCTGAAGTGATCACATGATAACATGTATTCATCACAAGTATACAATGACACATACTAGCAATGAATATGTCGAAAGTGAAATGATGCACAAGCAAGGAATGACAAACAAGCAGAATTGTGCTTGGCGGCCTAGGATATAGGACACCATTGGGGAGAATTACACCTTGCTTTAATAATGAAAAAACACACATGAAAATGACACACACATGCAAAGTATTGTGTACCAAATAAGCAGACAAGCAAATGCATGCTTCATGCAAGGACATGCTCGTGACAATGTAGGGTACTGTCACAGGGAGAATGGGCAATATGACTCATTTGTCAGATGGTTTAGGAGGCTGAGGAGCCTGACTCAAGCTTAATGAGAGCCATATACCCAAGAAGGATGCCTACAAGAATCTAAAACAGTGTCGTAAGTGGTAAAAGAATGTGGAAAGAGTAGTGTCTGAGAAGGGTGAATGTGAGAGGAGAAGTGACTCATAAGGGGGACACATGAGTGTCGTGGTTAAGTGTGCGAGGAACAGTGACTTGAGAAAGACACATGAGTGTCGGGGTGAATGTGTGAGGAATAGTGACTCAAGAAGTTACCTACCACAAGAAAATGGGGGCATATACGAAGGATGTGATGCAAGACAACACATGAGAATGTCAAGGAATAAGCACAGTGTTGTGCCCAAGTAGAACATAGACCCACCACAAGAAAATGGGGGCATATGTTCATAGGTACATCAAGGGGTGCAGGAGTGAATGAGTTCATGCAAGCAAAATGAAACAGACATTTAATCATGCAACATTCAAATGAAGTCAATCAATATGATTGAACTAGTGGAGGTCAATCGGTCCAGCCAACGAAGTAGGTCGATCAGACTGGCGTAGGCGGCTAATCAACAGGAAAAGTTTAGTCAAACCACTTAGTCCAGTGGTGGTCGAACTGATTGATATGTGGTGGTTGATTGGTCGATTCAATGAATATGTTCAATTGGACCAGTGTGGGTGGCTGATTGATTGAAAAAATGTTGGCCGAATCGATCAGATCGGTGATGGTCGATCGATGTCGATCGATTTAGCATATGAAAGTGGTTAATCAAGCCGGCATGGGTGACTAATCGACAACAAAAGGGTCAATCAAACTGATCAGACCAATGGTGCTCGATCAGTTGAAATGATCTGGTTGATGGTGGTCGATCAATCGAGCTGACGAAAGTGGTCGATCGAGTTGAGGTGGGCGACAGATCAGGAATGCATGAAAAAATGAGTTTTTTCGATGCAATTTAAAAATTCTTGCCAAACACGCCAATGCAAATGCAAACTATGCATGAAATGAAAATCCGTTCAATTTGACGACGAAGCCGAGCTCAGATATTACGAGATTTTAAGGGTGAAAGATGAAGTCGTAGGTGCAAATATGTTACTTGGTAATGAAGCCCCTACCTCTAGCCAATCGGTAAGAATGAAAGACATTTTCATGCGAGAGAATCTTCATGAAAGTAAAGGATTTCTCGTATAGACATAGCTTTCGTCATCTAGAGAATGAGGATTGAAGAAATTCCTCATTCTTTAGCTCAAGATGGTTTCATCACATTTGTCAAGTGATGAAACCACAGAATGACCACGAATTTGCTAGTCTCTCGAATGATTGGGCAGGGTTCTAGTGAAATGGTAGGTTCGTTCTTTAGATTCAGAGGGATCGCAAAGCACCTAATCTATGAGGTTTTATCTAAGCACAAAATAAAGCCCTAACCTAAATCCTCTAAAATCTAGATTGATGGGTTGTAGGAAGAAAATTACATAAGTTTAAAAGTTTTCTCACCGTCAAAAACTTTGGGGATGCACTCTCTTTGTTTGTCTGAGCTCCAAAAAAGTTCTGGTGAGATTTCGATGAAGCTCCAACATGGTTTTCTCCACTCCTTCTACAAAGAGTGAAAAAGCTCTGCTCTAGAAAGAGAGTTTGATGAGGTTCCAACAAAATTTCCAGGTTCGATGAAGTTTTAGCTATCCTTCCCCAAAGTGTGAAGATGCTCTCATTTGTTGTAGGAGATTTGATGCCTCACTTCTTTGTTAGCATAGCTCCTTCTCAAGAAAATCTCCTCACGCACTCAAGGAAAGTGGTGGAGGAAGATGAAGGAGATGAACTTCTTGTGGAAAATGAATAAGAAGAAGAATAAGAAGAAGAAGAAGAAGAAGAAGAAGAAGAAGAAGGTTGTAGGAAGCCAAGACTTCTTGGTACCTTTTTCCCAAGATCTTCACCACGAGTCCTTTAAAATAAAACCCTAGCTTTTTATCCAGTAAGAAGAGGAAGAGGAAGCAGCTCCAAGCCCTATCTTGGATGCCAAAAATGCTGAAGAATAGTGATTATGAGAATCTAAGAAAGAAAAGCCAACCTCAACCCAAAATTTCCACCTTTTTTTGCCCAAAAAGGGGTTGCCACCTCACCTTCAATCCTTCTAAAAAGTTTTTAATCAGCCCTTTTGTCTCCCCCCAAGCAAATCTCCCCAAGGATTAAGAAATCATGTTATTTTGTCTGCCTAAGGAAGTGTGTCGGGGTCAAAATGATGAAATTTGCTAGAAAAAAAATTGGGTCAAAAAATGACCTGACCTACTTTCTGAGGGCTCAAATTGGAGCTATGTTTTTAGGGCTGGACCAAGTGCCTACTTTCTAGTCTCTCAGGTAGCAAAATTTTTTTTTGAGCAGAATCATGTGTTCAGGCGTTAGGAGCAAGTGCCCAGGCGTTCAGAGCGTGCGCCTAGGCCCCAACATGCTAGTGCCTACTTTTTTTTTTCTCTATTTTAAGCTTTTTGGGTTTTTTTTTGCCGCTTAAGCGCTCGAGATTGGTGCCAAGGTGCTGGTCTAGCCCCAAAGGCCCTGGTTTCCATCAAAGATGTCTCATGAAGGATTATTTCAATCCTTAAGCTATAGGTGACTAAATATGATTAAAATATATTCCTAAAACTCCATAAATGAATATTTTTATTGATCATTCATCAGGGGATTCGTTGTCGATGGTTACCCTAGACCATGACTTGGGTAGGTGATCCCGACTTTCTATGTAGATGTAAAATGCGATGTATGCGATTATAAGCTTAATTTGCTTAATAAAGATTCCTATTTTGCAACAAAGTCAAAAATTTGATCCAAAGAAAAAACTAAATAAATTTTTCACTAAGAAGAAATAAGAATAAATTTATAATATTTAAATATGGGATACTACGCAAGTATACGTATTGTTATCAAGTAATATAAAACTTTTTGATTAAGCCCCAAATATCGAACCCACAGAGAAACTGACAATATGCACTTTATAAAGCTAGAAAGTTTAGATAACAAAAATCTAATTAGCAAAATATTCTTAGTTAAACTTAAGGTGTTATAATAGGAATAAAAATTTGATTCTTTTTATAATTTTTGATTTATGAAAATAAAGTAAGCAACTAATTAACTTAACTAAATATTTGCAAGATGAAGGCAATATAAGTAAAATATCTTTTTTCTTATCATGAATCAGTAATAAGCATGAAAATTTTGTTGTGGAAGTATGCTAAATGTGTTGTGCCAAATAGGAGCAATAATATTCTTTACCTTTACTAGAAATGCTATTCAAAACATTGACTAATCTATAGTTTCAATAGTATTGAATACCGGTTAGGTAGGGAAGGTACTAGCTCTCACTCTAGAGTTCCCTCATCTCTCTCCACCTAGGTGCTAACATCTCGTATCAAAATCTAAAACTATAAATCAAATTGGGGGCTTTAGCATGTCACTCTAAAGTCCTCTATTTCTACACCCTTGAAAGTTTGTTTCCCTATTTATTTGCACTCAAATCCATGAACTACATTCTCATCCATGAAATCAATATGTGATTCTAACCATTTATTGACTGAGACAATACCATCTTGGATCTTACATGTTCTCACAACAGGTATTAACATCTTAATTAACAAATCCAGAAGTAAATGAAGTACAAGGTTTCAAATCATCACAATTTCTCCCAATATTGAAGTCTAATACTTCACACAACTTATTTTAAATACTTAATTACTTTTTATTTTAATGGAAAAGATAAAGAAAACTTCTCAGAATTCATGGAGAAAACACAACTACACATGAGTTTAAAAGTAGAAATCATGCACACAAACAAGAAATCTAAGTTAAACCTAACGTAATCACTAAGATAAACACTTATCTCAAATCCTCTTCACCAAATGCCTTAAAGTTTCTTTGAATTCTCTTCCTTCACTCACAATACAAACAAACACTCAAAATAAAAAGAAAGTGGTCGGCGACGGCAGCTACTAAGATGAATGGTGGCTATAAATGTCTAATGATTGGCTTCTCTTCTTTAATGATCCAAGTCTTTTTTATGAAAATCAAAAAGGTGTCTTGGTGTCACTTCAAAATGTGTCTCAATTCAATGAATCTTCTAAAATTTGTGCCTATGAATGAATTTTTGTGTCTATGGACTATTTCCCACGTCTTTGTTAAGGTTGCTTCAAAAACCTCTTAAAAAATTTGTACAAATTCAATAAATCATAAAATAACTACTTCTGATGCTTAAGCGCAGGGTACCTGGTGCTTGGGCATGACTCTCTCTGTGAATAACAGACGCTTAGGTGCCAGTCTTGGGTGCTAAGGTGCCCTTGTTCATTTTTGCACCTTCATCATTTTTGCTCCAAATTTGACCCTTTTTCACTCTTTTTAGCATTTTTCATCCATTTGATTGTACCTAAAATAAAAACACACAAATACCTTTCATTAAAGTGCAATATCTAAAAAATATGTATAAAAATGTGTATAAAAATACTCTATATTTTAGGCGTATCAATAGAGCATTCCAAACCCTAATTTAATTACAGGCATCTAGAAGGGCTCTGTGACTTTCCTTGACCATGGGAGGCTCCAAATGAATATGTCGTAGTCTTTAGACACCATATTGGACACCAAAAAAATCACATATCCTGAATAAGCCCGTTCAATAGTGGATTCTCCATGTCAGGGTCAAAACATTGGGAATCCTGGGTTCGAGCCCCAAATACATGCCAGAAAGTCTCAAATGGGTGTCTTGAGCTACAACAAGCTATAAACAAATACAAGATCATCCCGAGTCATTCATATGGATACCCTACATGTTTGACATAAAAAATTGTCGCCAACATGATGCACATAAGTCACCCTTTTTTTGTTTGGTATCCAATACACTTTGAGTTAACATATAATAACACAATGATGAGCATAAAGGTGAAAACCTTGAGAAATAATTCTAATGATTATTTTGTTGGAGTCACATAGCTCACAAAAAATGGGACTATATGCCAATATATAATATAAGAGTCATTAAGACTAGCTTCGAGAAAGTTTAAAAACTGCCTAAATTTATTTCGAGTCATAGAAACTCAACACCATGTCATTAATATCACATGTCATGTTACATTACTCAAATTTTATGTTCATATGTTACACCAACAAGATTATAATTTGTAATAATTATCTCATGGTCGTCTCATTCTATTGATTTCAATTATTAATTATTTTCATTTAGTTCATCCTCTATTCTATTAATATAATAAAGAACATGCTCAGGCATTTCGTATATGTCAAACCCAACAAAAATATTCTTTTGTTTTTAATTGATTTGCATCATATAATAGTATAATTATTGAAAAAAATATATTTTATTGCAAAACTTATAAAGAGTTAGATGAAATTAAAAAATCAAATAAAGATCATATCACTATCTTTACCTAAACCTATAGGAAAAATTGGAACAAATATTTTGAACAATTTGATAGTTTATTAACGACCAACTTTAGCCAACATAATTTAATATATAGATTAGAATGAGATCATGTAAGAAGTTTTGTTAAACTTAGGAGTGTAAATGTTGGAAGTTGATCCCGACAATATGTGCATGCTTCATGTGTAATTACTTCAATTTCAGTTCCAGATAACAACACTAAAGACTTGACTCACACTACTCGTGTGTGCTTGCACCATTAATTCCCAACTGAGTGCTATTTAACAAATAATTCTCATTTTTCTTCACAATTCAATTTTACACACTGAGACTACTACGCATGTGCACATATTGTTCAAGTAATATAAAACTTTCTTTCAAAAACCCTAAGTGTCGATTCCAAGAGGAAAGGGGTTAATTTGTAACGACTTTAGTAAAATTTCTAGTCTACAATAACTAGCCTTAGTCTAAAATTTCGAAAAAGTTTGATTTTCCTAAATTCACTACTTTACTATAAAATTAAAGTTACGTAAATTAAATAAAAACAAAATCTACTGAGTCTGGTTAAATTTTGAAAAGTTCTTAAATAATCAAAATCTTTTCATTCTTGTAATGAAAATAATGACAGAAGCGGTAGAAGAATTTATAGAATTATGTATTAATTTTTGTGCAAACAAGGAACATATTTCTACCTACCTTCTTTCGAGTGTATAGATAAGCTTAATATTCTATTAGGTTTACACAACTGACAGAGATTCGAAGGTGGTTAAAAAGCCTTAAACTCATGGTAAGGAACCCATTAACTTACATCAATTGTCACCTAGAAGCTTCTAATGGAAACAAATCATGAAGTATATTTCCTTTAAAAGTTGCATCCTTGCTTGATAACTTCATCATAACCAACCAGACAATGTGAGTGCACTCAGGTTGTGAAGTCACCACTCTTCCAGGTTTTAGTCTCAACTTATAAAAGATTTTTACATAACTTATGGCAAGTATGTTATGTAATGAAGAAACAAAGATATTACTTATCACATGAAAATTAAAATTATTCTATCATAAGAAAATTTTTCCTACACATGTCAGTACTTCATAACAAGAGGAAAGAGTAAGAAAAACTACTCACTAAGCATGGAGAAAACACGTGGATTCTTCATTGCTAATGACATTGAAACCATTCAATTATATTGCAATAATTCAAAGAAAACAGAAAAAAGAGTTCAAGACTTATCTCTACAGAAGATTCACGCCCTCCTTGCATAACAAATATTAATTCCTTACACTCCTCTCCAATCTCTAAAAGATAAAAATAAGAAATGAAGAAATCTCTCAATTCCTTCCTTTCTCTCTTCTCTTAAGTGTCAAGAGTCACTAAGAGCTCTAAAAGACACTTCCCAAATGAAGAGACTCCAAGCTCCCTTCAAAAATCCATCCAAAAGGCTTAAAAAAATGTCAAGTCGGTTTCTGATGCTTGGGCACCCAACCATGGCTCCTAGGCGCCAGGCTTCAAGAGGCATGAAATAATTTTCTAGCGCATATGCGCTAGGACAAAATTTTCTTCTTTGCTCCAATTGTCTCAAATTACTCTATTTTCGCTTCATTTACTACAATTGCTTAACCTATTTTAACTTTAATAAAAAAACAAAGAAATACCTTCTTTTAAAGTGTAATATCACTAAAAATAAGCATTAAATGTATATAGAAAAATAACACATTTTCAGGCATGTCANGGTAGAAAAATATAAATTTCAGAATTAAGAATTCTATTTTGAAAAGAAGTTTATTAATACATTTTGAAAATAATTCAAGTTAAGGATTGTTCCTATGTCTCCTTTTTCATAAAGATTCAAGTGAAATCAATTTTTAATTAGGTCATAATCCTCAAGCTTCTCCTCCTTTTTTCATACTTTTACTTCTCTTTTCTTTTTCTTTTTCAAGATCTCTTTAATCCATTACTTCTATTTTTAGGTGAAGATTATTATATTTGGATATACCTTTAATGATTTTGAATTTCACTATTCCTTTTCTAAAGTCAAAAATTTATTCTCTTTCTTTAACTTAAAATGTAGCATTAGTTTTTGAAAATGAATTTTAATAGAGTTTGAATTCTTCAAAAAGTATTGTCATAAAAATCCTTAATTTTTCAAAAATTAAAATTTTCCTACTATAAATAGTAAAATCATTTTCTTACTAATTTATACTAAATATCTTAACTCTAGTTTCATCATTTTAATTAAAAGTTTCTATTGAGTTTTTCTATTATATTTCTATAATTAAAATTTTAGTATCCTTAAGATAACTCCACATAACTAAAATCATTTTTTAAATTAAATTTATTTGTAGTCTCTTTAAGGGCAAATAAAGTTTAACTTTGAAATTCATTTTTCTTCCTCCCCCAAACTTGATTTTTAAATAGTTTACAATCAGTACAGATAAATATAGTTACAAGAAAAATTAAAATTCATAAATACTTGCTGAAAATTAAACTAAACTAAAAAGGAAGAATAATCCCTAGTACAAGTACTATAAATAAAAATAGACATATATAAATTTCTGGTTCACAATTTAATTGTGAGAATTGTTATATATTAATAAGGCATGAATATAAAGAAGGTCTGATTACAATGAAAATCCATGTTCATTCCATAAAAATAATGGTACAAACATAGTTCAAACACATAAAAATGTATATTAGTTTTAAACAAACAAAGAAACATAAATCCTACATAAACTAATAAGCAGATACAAACAAACACATAGACATGCAGACACGCAGCCACCTACAAATCAGATTTTAACTCATAATAGCCACCACTAGCTGTCATCAGCGATACTATCCTCCTCTATATTCTCATCATGTAGGTCTCATTATCCCTTAATAACCACACAACTATAAGACTTTACAACATCAAAAAACATAAATCAATCCATACAGATAACTATGGGTTGCCTCCACAAAGCATTTGGTTTAACGTCGTCGACCCGAAGTATCCAATGTTAACTTTAGTTAACTTAACATCAGAATTTCATTCACCTCAGGCATGTTGCTGCCTCGATAAAATTTTAGTGTTTTCCCATTCACTTTAAACACTCTATCCATTTTTGGATTTTTAGTATCAAGTACACTAAATGGGTAGACTTTAATTATAGTAAATGGCACCATCCATCTAACCTTCAGTTTTCTTAGAAATAATTATAATCTTCGGATCATGACAATTTCTCTTTTTTTTCTTATAAATTTTGCATTCTCATAAGATTCATTCCTAATTCCCTCAAGCTCATTTAACTATAATGATCATTTCTGGCTAGCATCTTTTAAATTATAGTTAAATTCATTAATACACCAATAAGCCCGTATACTTCAATTCTACTAGCAAGTGACAAACCTTTCCAAATATGAGCTTATATGATGACATTCCTATAGGGGTTTTATATTCAAACTTATAGGCCCATAATACTTTATCAAGTCTAGCATACCAATACTTTTTCACCACTTCTTTCATAATTGGATTCAACCTCCTTTGAGGATCCGCTCCATGCTTATGATTTTTTCCATTAAGGTCCTATGCATACATATTGAAGGACTAATCCCTTTAACTTTGCTAGGGTCCATCCAAAAGCTTTATGATAATTTCTAATAGTTTTTCTTCTTTTGATTGAGTCAACTTTGAAGATATGATGATAGGTAAAGTAGATGAATTCCCTAAATAAGCATATTTTAAATTTGTAGGGAATACCTACATCTCTAGTTTCAGAGGTTCTTCAATAGATAAAATTAAAGGTTTACTACTTTCTGTTACATCCAACATCTCAAACTTCTCTTGAACATAATTAGTGTCTTCAGTAAACAACATCATCAACTCATCATGAAATTACACTTCAATCACATCTTTTAACTAACGTGTTTCATTCTTATGATACACCAACAAAATATTCAATTTTACATATATATTTAAGGCTTATATTTGGTGATATCGCACTTTAAAGAAAGATATTTTCATGTTTTATTGCAGGTATACTAAGTCTAGGAATTTTGAGCTTAAACGATGCAAAAGGAAGAACTTTGGAGTCAAAAGTGGCATTTAAAAAAAATGAACTGGCTCTTAGGCACCATAATACAGAGAAGGCGACGCTTAGGAGCTTGATTTTAGCGCCTAGGCGCTAAAGATAGTTATTTTTACAAATGCATTGAAATTGGATGGATTTTGAAGAGGTGCCTATGGAGACTCATCGGAAATTCGTCCCTACATTATAAAAGAGTGTTTTTATGTCAGAAAAAGTGGTGTGTGTGAGTGAGGCATGAGAATCAAAGCGTGGGAGAGTGTGGTAAGTGAATCTACGAGTTGTAACAGGAGAAGGAAAGTGATATATTTCTTCTTCTTTACATTTCTAAGAGAGATTTGAGTATTATTGTAAAGAGAGAAAGAGATTCAAAGGAACTTCAAGGGATTTTCTTGGGAAAGAGATCGAGTTAAGTTATTTTACTTTTCTTTCTTATTTTGTAAACTTGTTTATATATATATAATTTATGTTTTGTTGTATCTTTCTCATGAATTTTGAGTAGATATTTTTGTTCTTCTCTCTACAAAGAGAAATGATCATGTGAAGAATCAAGATTGTTGTGCAATATTATAATTTCATAATTGGGACGATTCAAACTTTGAACTTTATTTACTTTTCAATCCAGCCAATTGATTTGTTAAAATTTATTGTGAATCATACGATCTGATAGGGCTATGATTTGTATAACAAAGTAAGAATCACATTCAATTTCATGGATGTGAATGTAGTCCATGAGGTTGAGTGCAAATAAATAGGGAACTATTCATTGATAGGCGTAGAATTGGATATTTTAGGGTGACAGACTAAAATTCTCAATTTGGTCCAGGTGTTAGCCCTCAATCGAAGAGAACATGGGAACTCTAGAGTGAGAGCTAGCATCTTCCCAACCTATCCATGGATTTAGAGACTAAACATTGGATTAACCAATGTTCTTTATCGTTTGTAAAAAAGGATAAAAAATACAGCTGCTCATATTTGACACAATACAATTTTCTTCAATTTGATAATTCACAGACTATAATTTTGTTATAAGGGGAAGGATTCTTTCTTAAATTTGAACTCTTCATCACAAAACCTAGTTTAGTTTTTAATAAATTTAGCTTTAAAGTTTAGAGATTAGTGAATTAAACGTAGTTTTCTTTAGCACATTAAACAAATTTCATTATTTTTTATTACTTAACTTTTCCATAGTTTAAATATTATTATTTTGTGTAATTTCCCTAATAAATTTTCACCTCCTTGTAGGATCGATACTTAGGACTCCATTAGAGCCCTTTATTACTTGAGTGATACGTATACTTGCTTTTGCAAACTAGTGACGATTTAAAATTGAAAGTACACCTTAATTCATTAAGAGTGGAAGCTTTAAATATTTTAAAGTAGAAACTTATTATACTGAAGTAAGTTTTGTTGTGATTAATCTACATATTTTTTAGTATAGTTGTCTTGTGTGTCGTGGTGTTGAAAAACATTTATAATGTATAACAAAAACCCATATCAAGTTTTTGGCGTCATTGTTGAGAAGGCTGCAATAAATTAATTAAATGAATTTGTTTGAACTATAAATCTTATTTTAAAAATAACAAAAAATATATATATAAAAAGAAGAAAAAAACAAAAAAAAATGTACGTTCTTTTGTGTGTGTTTATTTTTATAATTGTTACTTGTATTTGTGTATGCAAAGATTAGGATCTAAAGGATTAGTGCCTTACGATTTAGAATTAGAATGAACTATAAGAAAATTTGGAAAACATAAATAACTTAACATGATGAAACACAATTTAAATAACCAATGCATGGAAAATGAACATCAACAAAGACCATTAATAGACTATGCTAACCCTACAGTAGATGAAATTCAATTGACTATACAAACTGTTGTTGTAGCTGCTAATTCATTTAAGCTTAAATATGCTATTATGCAAATGGTACAAAATAATTAGTTTGGGAGAATACCATCTGAAGATACAAATTTTAATATTGCTAGTTTTCTAGAATTGTGTGTTGCATTTAAATATGACGGAGTGTCCAATGATGCCATCAAACTTAGACTTTTTTTTCTTTTTCATTAAGAGACAAAGCTAAGATGTGGTTAAACTCTTTAGCACCAATATCAATCAGAACTTGGGGAGAATTATCTCAGAAAATTTTTGCTAAATATTTCCTAACATAACAAACTGCTAAGCTTAGAAACGTTATTACATCTTTTTGTAATTTTGAAGGAGAATCAATATATGAAGCTTGAAAATGATTTAAGGATCTCCTTAAGAAGTTTCCACACCATGATTTATCAGATTGGTTAATAATTCAAACATTTTATAATAGATTAGTGGGATCTCTTAGATTTATTATTGACGTTGCTGTTGGTAGATCATTAATGTTAAAACCATTCGATGAAGCATATTCATTAGTTAAAGAGATGACTACTAACAATTTTCAATGGCCCTCTGGTAGGGTAAATCCAAAAAGAGTAGCCATTGTTCATGACTCTGACACAATTTCTATGTTGGCTTCTCAAATTGTTGCAATATGAAAGAAGTTAGATCAATTTGGAATGAATATATCTCAAAAACCACTAGTAGTTAAGGAAAATTCATCGGACAAATGATAGATTCTCAATTATCATATGAAAATTTGAGTGCAATAAATGATTGTCCTAATAATCTCCATTCTAATAATTACAATCCTGGTTGGAAAAATTGCCCTAATTTAAGCTAAAATAATAATAATTTTAATGGTGTAAATCTACAATGGGGGAACAATCAAATATAAACCTTTGGGAAATGTAAATAATCAAGGAAATATTAACTATAAACCTTATTATCCTTCCAATTTTAATAGCAATTCACAATTTAAGGAGAAGAAATTTTCTATGGAAGAATTGGTTTTACAAATGGGTAATCAATTACAAAGTTAGTGAGTAACAATTAGAAAAATTTAGAATCAATTGGGACATATTGCTATTGTACTTAGCAGTAGGTCTCAAGGAACTCTTCCTAATAATATTGAGATTAATCCAAAAGTCCATAATAAAGAGAAAATTAAAGCTATGCAACTAAGAAGTGGAAACAAAAGTTTAAAAAGAGATTGAAGTTGAGAACGAAGGGGTATAAATTGAAAAATCTGAGAAAGATATTCATCATGATTTAGAATATTCTATTGAATCAATTAAAATTACTGTAGAAAAACCACCACATCCATTTTCTCAAAGATTGAGATAGTAAAAATTGGATAAAAAATTCTCAAAATTTTTAAAAATATTTAAGGAACTAACCATAAACATTCCATTTGTTGAAGCCTTAAAACAAATGACGAGCTATGTAAAGTTTACAAAGGATACACTTAATAGAAAAAGGAAGTTTATAGATAATGAGATAATTTCACTTAGTGAAGAGTGTAACACTATAATTCAGAAAAAAACTTCTAAAAAAACTTAAAGATCCTGGTAGTTTTACTATTCCTTGTGCTATAGGCAAAAATTGTTTTGGAAAAGCTTTATGTGATTTGGGAGCCATTATTAATCTTATACCTCTAACTATTTTTAGAAGGTTAAGATTAAGAGAGATTTCCACTACTACAACAACCCTTCAGTTAGATGATCGATTGATCACCTATCCTAAAGGGGTTGTATAAGAAGTATTGGTAAAGGTTGATAAATTTATCTTTTATGTAGAATTCATTGTGTTAGATATGGAGGAAGATAAGGAAATTCCAATCATTTTAGGGAAACCTTTTCTTGCAATTGGAAGATCTATGATAGATGTTGAAAAAAGTGAGTTAATCATGAGAGCCAATGATCAAGAAGTTACATTTAATATATCAAAATCTAAGAAATACCCAGCAAAAGGAAAAGATGATGAATGTTTCAGGATGGAAATTTGTGATTATTTGAGTAACGATCATTTTACGAAAATTTTTGAAGAGGAAACAGAACAAGAAGATTTAAAACTTGAAGATGAGGATAAAATTTAAGATAAGTTCATCGAAATATGTAATGAAGATATAGATTATGTTGAAGAAAAATCTGAAATGTTAACACTGCAAAAATAATAAAGCTTTATTCCTTCAATTGAAATACCTTCTAAACTTGGTTTGAAAGTACTCCCTACATATTTAAAATATATTTTTTTAGGAGATTTATCTGCATTACCTGTTATAGTATCCTCAGAGTTAATTAAATTACAAGAACAAAAATTATTAGAGATTTTAAGAAAATATAAAAAAAGCCTTTGAATGGACATTAGCTGATATCAAAGGAATCAATCATTTGATTTGTATGCATAGAAACTTATTAAAAGATCATCATGAATCGAAAGCTAATCCTCAAAGGAGATTAAACCCTATAATGAAAGAACTGGTAAGAAAGAAATTTTAAAATGGTTAGATGCCAAAATCATATATCTCATCTCAGACAGTGCTTGGGTAAGTCCAATTCATTGTGTTCCGAAGAAAGGGGGTGTGACTGTTTGTGTCAATGAGAAAGAAAAATTAATACCAATACGGCAAGTCACTGGTTAGTGAATCTATATTGACAATAGTAAATTAAATTCTGCCACTAGGAAAGGTCACTTTCTTTTATCTTTTATGGACCAAATGTTGGATAGACTATTTAGGCACAAATATTTTTGCTTTTTAGATGGATATACTGGTTATCATCAAATTCCTATTTCTCTCGAGGATTAAGAGAAGACAACATTTACTAGTTCTTATAATCTTTTTTCTTTTATATAATGGCCTTTGGTTTATGTAATGCACCTGCAATATTTCAAAGATGTATGATGTCCATATTTTACGATTTAATTGAAAAAGAAATAGAAGTTTTTATGGATGGCTTTTCAATATTCAAAACTTCATTTGAATCATGTTTAAATCATTTATAAAAAGTCTTAGAATGATGTGAAAAGACAAATTTAGTAGTGAATTAGGAGAAATGCCAATTTATGGTTATAGGAGGAATTGTACTTGGACATAAAATTTTTGAAAATGATATGGAAGTAGATCTGATGAAAATTCAAGTTATAGCTAAACTACCTCCTCCTAATACAGTGAGAGGGGTTAGAAGTTTTTTAGAACATGCTAGTTTCTACATGTGATATATTAAAGATTTTTTAAAAATTATTAAGTCTCTATGTTAATTGTTTGAAAAAGAAGCAAAATTTGATTTCAACCAAAAATGCATTAATGCCTTTGAAATATTAAAAGAAAAATTAATCACTACTCCTATAATAGTTTCACCTCATTGGGAGAAACCATTTGAGCTAATGTGGGATGCTAGTGATTATGCAATTGGGGCTGTATTAGGGCAAAAATATGACAAAATTTTTAAACTTATATATTGTGCAAGTAGAACTTTGATTGAAATTCAAATTAATTGTACAACTGTTGAGAAAGAGTTATTGGCAATTGTCTTTTCTTTTGTTAAGTTTAGGTCATATCTCATTGGAGCTAAATGTATTGTGCATGTTGATCACTCAGCTATAAGATATTTGATACAAAAGAATGATGTGAAACCAAGATTAATTGGATGGATCCTTCTAATGCAAGAATTTAATTTTGTGGTTGTAGATAGGAAGGAATCTGATAATCAAATAGCGAACCAATTATCTAGGTTGAACGAGAAAAATCATTTAATTATGAAAGTAAAATTAACGAAAAATTTTCCTGATGATCTATTAATGAATGAAATGTACCATGGTATGTGAACATAATGAAATATATCATTAATGATCTTTTATCGTATGGATCAACACCGTAACAATAGAAACAAATTAATTCATGATGCAAAATTTTACTTTTAGGATGACCCATACTTATATAAACAATGTAAAGATCATGTTATTTGAAGATGTGTACCATACAAAAAAATTTAAAAAAAATTATTCAAAAATATCATGATTCTGAATTTGGGGGATATTTAAAAATTATACAATCTGGATCTTATTGGCCTACTCTACTTTGGGATGCCAATAGATATATAAGAACATGTGATCGATGTTAGTGAGTAGAAAACATTTCAAAAAGGAATGAAATGCCCCTAAATTTTACATTTGAAGTTGAAATTTTTTATTTTTGGGGATTGGATTTTATGGGACCATTTGTACCCTCTTTCAGAAATTTATACATATTAGTTGCAGTAGACTATGTTTCTAAATGAATCGAAGCAGTTGATTTACCTAGATGCGATGCTCGGAGTGTTTCAAAATTTTTAATGAAAATTATTTTTACAAGATATGAAATTTCTAAAGTGATCATTACAGATGGGGGATTTCATTTCAGGAATAAAAGAATTGAAAATTAGTTGGAAAATATGATATAGAGCATAGAATCTCCAATGCTTATCATCCCCAGACTAGTGGTCTAGTAAAATTATTTAACCGTGAAATTAAAAGAATCTTGGAAAAGACCATAGATCCTAAAAAAATGGATTGGTAGATTGGATACTGCATTATGGGCTTACAAACAAACTTATAAAACTCCTATATGAATGTCTCCATATAGACTTATTTTTTGAAATACTTACCACTTAGCAGTAGAATTGAAGCATAAAGCTTATCGAGCTATTAAAGAATTTAATTTTAATTTAAAAGACGCTGATGAGAAAAGATTATTGCAACTGAATGAGCTCGAAGAAATCAGAAATGAATCTTACAAAAATGCTAAGATTTATAAGGAAAAAATAAAAAATTGGCATGATCTGAAGATAATAAGAAAGGATTTGAACCTGAACAAAAAGTTTTGTTGTATGACAGAAGATTGAAATTATTTACTGAAAAACTTAAGTCCAGGTGGCTAGGGTCATTTACTGTTACAAAAGTCTACCCATATGGAGCTGTATATTTTGAAAATCCAAGAACTAGAAAAATATTTAAATTTAATGGGCATAGGTTTAAATTTTGATTTGATGGACATAGACTAAATTTTAAAGAGGTTTTAATGTTGGGCCACCCAGAGTAAAAATTGAGAATGTCGGGCTGACGATGTTAAACCAAGCGCTTTGTGGGAGGCAACCCATAGTTATGTGTGTAACTATTTTCAATTTGTTTTATGTAATATAAGCTCTTGTGATTAAATTATATGTGATTTGGAGACTTACATGTTAAGAAAATACATAAAAATGTTTTAATTATTCAGTTTATTGTAAGGTATGAGTGTTATTTTGGACCTTAGATAAAACGGTGCAAAAAAAACTGCACTGGTGCCTGTTTCACAGAGCATTGGCACGTAGGCGCTAGAATTTGGCACCTAAGCGCCACTTTCCAAAAGCTCGGCACTAGAATTTGGCACCTAAGCGCCACTTTCCAAAAGCTCGGCGCTGCAGTTGGAGAAACCGTCCCAAAACCTTCTATTGACGGTTTTTTGTTAAATTTTCTCGATGTAACTCCTAAAACCTACCATTTGGAGTTAAATTAAATTGATAGAGAGAGAGAGGATTCACTAATCTTGTTCCTATGGCCTCCAACTCCAAGGAAACTTCTAAATAAGAGATTTTCAACAGGAGAAAATTCATCAGTTTTGAGGCGCAGAGGTTGCATGACAAAGTCCTTATGAAGAAGAGGTTGATTAAGAAATGGGGTTTCGTGAATTGAGGATTCAATACTCCTGGTACTATTGTGGAAGAATCAATGTCCAAAGGCAATGTGAAGTACTATGCTACACAACTGAGGTCGAAGGAATTCCTGTTGCGAAGGAATTTTATGTGAATCTTAATGGGATAAATCAAGGAGTTGTCTATGTTCGAGACAGGTGGGTACCTTTTACTCCTTTAAAAATTATGATTTGTTCTTGATCGAGAATGTTCAAATTTGTCATTATGCCAACTTTCCCCCTACAAGAGACAATATGAATGAAGTTTTTAAATTCTTGACGGATAAAGTTGGAACGTGGGAGATAAGAGATAAAAATATTGTAAGTTTTCCTTCTTCATTTTTAAATTCCGCACCAAAGCCTTGACATATCTTTATTTCGGCAAAATTGCTCCCTACTACAAAAATCAGCAAAGTAACGATGGAAAGTGCTATATTGAACTACTGTATTCAAACTGGATTATCTATCGATGTGGGTGTTATAATTGTAAAATATACTCGTGGTTTGATTCTAAAGAGATCTAATCTTGGTCTTGGACAACCATTCACAATATTTTTGCTTTGTAGCCAATCACAAGTTCCATATGAAAATTGATAAAAAGTGCTTCTTCCCTAGAAGCCCATGGACCCAGTATTAAACTATGATTACTTAGAAAATGGAGAAGTGGATGACAGAAATATTTTTATGGATCAATCATCTCAAAATTCATCATCTATACGACCCAAATTTCTGAATAGTTCATTTGTTATTTTGAAGAAGATTAGAAAGTTGGAGAATGAGATGATTAATATTCTGAATGCGATTAGTAGCATTTTCGATCAGTTCGACCATATAGATTAGAGAATTAAAGACCAATTTGATCAAACTGGACTTTGGAAGAGTTTGTGGTGCAAATGTATAAGAAAGATGTTTGAATCGAAGAAGACTCGACTGATGAATTTCCTCACCATCCTTTCTATAAATTATCCGTGCATCACCAATCCATGGGACATATTAGAGAAGATGATAGTACTGAAGATGAAGATGTGTAGCAATGCTGAAGTTTGGAATTTGGTTTATTAGAGCTTATTTGAGTTTATTTATGTTGGATTTCCTTAGTTTCGATATCAGACTTATTCTGTGTATTATTAGTATTTGAAGTTTAGTTCTCAGCATTAGGATGTGTTGGTGTGATTTTGATGCGGAGTTTATTTGTGATTTCAGAATAATTGTTTGTAAGTGTTTGTATTTATATATAAAAATATGAAGCTGTTTGTTATTTGTGAAAATTTGATGTTAGTAAATTACTTAATTATGAAAATTAAAGTTAATTTAAACTAATTAGAAGATGGAGTGCTTTGGTGTACAACGCTTTTTATATATATAAAAAAAAGAAATGAAATTTAAGCATTGGCTTATAGGCACCAAAACCACTAAGTCATTAAAATCATGAAAATGAAGTGTGCCAGCCATTTTTCTACTTTGAACCATCTTCTACCTTGCGACTAAGGGCGAATAACAAACTAGGGATTCCNAATGAAATTTAAGCATTGGCTTCTAGGCACCAAAACTACTAAGTCATTAAAATCGTGAAAATGAAGAGTGCCAGCCATTTTTCTACTTTGAACCATCTTCTACCTTGCGACTAAGGGCGAATAACAAACTAGGGATTCCAAATACTCGAATTTGACGCAATTTTTGGGGCTAGAAATTCTTGGATTTCATCTTCTCTTGGTAAGAGCTTTACTTTAAGCTAGAAATTTTTTATTTTAACCATGGATTTCTCCTACATTATGTGGAAATTAAAAATTAGAGATTTTGGAGAAATTTAGTGAAGAATCAATTGGAGTGAAGTTTCATAGCATTGATTTTGATTTTAGAGGTTTACTTTATCTTTATAGCAAATTTATGTGGAAATATTTTGAATTTTTATAACTCATAGGAGGCTTGTGANAAAATTAAAAATTAGAGATTTTGGAGAAATTTAGTGAAGAATCAATTGGTGTGAAGTTTCATAGCATTGATTTTGATTTTAGGGGTTTACTTTATCTTTATAGCAAATTTATGTGGAAATATTTTGAATTTTTATAACTCATAGGAGGCTTGTGACATGAGAAAATTATTAAACATCAAGGCCCGACATCATTATAATACTCACTCACTTCAAAGAAACTGATTCAGGAATGAGCATTTTACAAACCCGGTGGTCCTATGGAGGGATTGATTGTGGCGAGCAATTGAGAAACTTTTTTTGCTATTTCAAGGTTGTAGCAGTTGTCTCAATCGTCCGAGAATTCTATACAAACCTTCTGCAGGCCTCAGATGATTACGTATTTGTTCGAGGTAAGAATGTTGAATTCAACCTGGAAAGAATAAATGCAATATATGGGTTGAGGGACAAATTTCATTGTGAATATACTACATTTGATACTTCTGATTCTGCACTGGATGAAGATTTATATTATCTGGTCGATGGAAGAGGAGTTTGGAAAATGATGAATGATCATAAGGCAAACTTCTCCACCTCTATGTTAAATGCTCAATCTAAAGCTTGACATTATTTTATTTATGCTTGACTTCTTCCAAAAAATCATCTGAATGAAATCACTAAGGAGAGAGCTACTTTAAATTTCACTATTCATCAAATGAAGAGAATAAACATTGGTGCTCTCATCTATTAGAATGCCCATAATTCTTCTAGAGATGGGACTAATGGAGGTTTATGATACCTAGCCTTAACTTTTTACTTTATGTGATCATTCATAAGTGGGGTATGATAGATCTAAAAAATTAATACAACCTCTTAAACCTATTAGTAAGCCCAGTATTCATACATATGAGTTGCATGCTGGACAGAAAGCTAGGGGTAGAGGCAGTGATATACCTTCTACTTCAACTTCTGGACCATCTACATCCCGCACTGCTTCTTTAAGGAATGTTATGGAGCAGCTAATTATTCAGCAGGGTGATATTTTAACTCTCAAGAATCATATGAGAACTATGGAGGTGATGATAAAGTATTTGAGGGGAGATCATAATGTAGAATTCCCTATTTGCTCCCGTTTTATTATGAGCCTGAAGTAGAATTTGAAGAAGAAGATGAAGATGATAATGAGGAGGAGGATGATGAGGAGTTTACTTTCATGCTTGTTTTATGTAGTTTGATTTGTTTTCATGTAAACTGTGTTAAAATTTTTATGTTTAGATGTAGATTGTTTGTTTTCATTTCAGTATGTTTGTTTTAGCAATTTGTTGCTTATGTTTAGAACTCTCATTTACTTAGAAAATCTTTTTGATATATCATGTTTTACATAATGCTTTATACCATATTCTTTTTAATTGGTTTCTGCAAAGTTTCAAAGCCAAATTCCTCTACATGTTAGTTTTATTTAAATGCATTCAATGTTTTCTTTCTACCTTCATTTTTGTATTAAATGTTGTGCATATTAATAATTTAAGTTTAGGGGGAAAGAAAATTTTTTTTCTTAAAAGAAACTAAACTTTATTTGTCCTCAATAAACTATATATTTTAAAATTATTTTTAACATAACTTTTGATATTAAAGGCCAACTTGAAGATAATTATATTTTTGATTTTATAAATATGTGTGTTTACTTAAACAAAAATATTTAATATTGAAGGTTAGCTCTAAAAGTTAAGATATTTAGTATAAGAGTAAAAGGTTATGTCTTTACTATCTAAAGTAAAGGAAATTATGTTTTTGAAATATTAAGAAAGTCTTAGTTATATAAAAAGAAAGGATTGAAACTTTATAAAAAATCTATTTCAAAGCTAATATGCATTTATAAGTAAGATATGTATGAAATTTTTAACTTTAAGAAGAGGATAGTGAAGTTCAAAATCATTAAAGACTATCCGGATATAGTAATCCTCACATGAAAAAGAAAATAAAAAAAGGGGGATTGAAAATGATTCTAAAAGAAAGAATAAAAAGAAAAGAGAAAAAGAAAAGCAAAAAGAATACATGTGAGGAGAAGCTTGAGAAGATGCCTAATAAAAAATTGG
>JXCR01081355.1:52637-77942 GCA_002079205.1 Phalaenopsis hybrid cultivar
ATATATATACAATTCATGTTTTGTTGTATCTTCCTCATGAATTTTGAATAGATTTCTTTGTCCTTCTCCCTACAAAGAGAAATAGTCATAAGAAGAATCAAGATTGTTGTGCAATATTTTAATTTCATAATTGTGATGATTTAAACTTTGAACTTCATTTACCTTTCGATCTGGCTAATTTAATTGTTAGAATTTATTGCGAAACATACAATCGAGAGGGTTATGTTATCTACAACAAAAGAATCACATTCAATTTCATGAATGAGAATATAACCCATGGGGTTGAGTGCAAATAAATATTCATTGATGGGCGTTGAATTGGAGATTTTAGGGTGACAGACTAAAATTCTCAATGTTTGAAAACTAAAGCAAGATGTTGAACCTCAGGCGAGGGGAACGTGAGAACTCTAGAGTGAGAGCCAATATCTTCCTAGCCTAATTGAGGATTTAGGGACTAAACAATGGATTAGCAATGTTGTTTATCGCTTGTAAGAAAAAAAAAGAATATAATTGCTCTAATTTAGCACAATACAATTCTCTTCAATTTGATAATTCACTGACTATAATCCCGTAATAAGGGTAAGGATGCTTTCTTAAATTTGAACTCTTCATCACAAAACTTATTTTAGTTTTTAGTAAATTTATCTTTGAAGTTTATAGATTAGTGTAGTAAACGTAGTTTTCTTTAGTGGCATTAAACAAATTTCATCATGTTTTCTTACTTAAGCTTTCTATAGTTTAAATATTGTGCTTTTGTCTAATTTCCCTAACAAATTTTTACCTCCCTGTGTGGGCTCGATAATTAGGACTCCATTATAGCCCTTTATTACTTAGCAATATGTATACTTGTGTTTGCATCCTATTAACAATTTAAAATTGAAAATATAACTTAATTCCCTAGGAGTGACAGCTTTAGATAGTTTAAAGGAGAAAACTTATTATACTGAAGTAAATTTTATTGTGATTAATCTACGTATTTTTTAGTATAGCTGCCTTGTGTGTTGTGGTGTTAAAAAACATTTATAACGCATAAAAAACCCGCATCATCTTACTTTCAAAGTTTTCTTGGAAATAATTACAACTTAAATAATCCATTATCTCCATCCGAAAACATTCATCATCTTTTCCTTCAGCTAGATATTTCATAGACTTTAGAATATTAAAAGTGATTTCTTGGTCATTGAATCTCATAGTTAACTCACCTTTTTGTACATCTATCATAACTTCTCCCTTAACAAGGAAAGGACTTGTTCCCGGTTAAATATATTTGTGTAAAATTTATAAAGTTGACTTTGCTTTATAACGGTGCCAAAAACTTGATGTGAAATTTTAGTAATAATAACATTATGCTCTTTAGATTGGGATTCTATGCAAGTATATGTATCGTTATCAAGTAACATAAGACTTTCTATTTAAGTCTCAAATATCAATCCCACGTAGAAGGTTTAAATTTGAAATGATAGACTAACTAGGAAATTTATAGAAATCAAACAAAATTACTATCACCAATTTTGAATGTTTAAGATATTATCAAAGCTAAATTATTTACTATTAGCTGAATTTAAAAGCAGTTTTTAAAATTAATAACTACTAAACTATGTTTATGTGATGAAGTTTTCTAATATGAAAAATCATCTTTCTCACTACAATGAGTTTTTTGTGAAATAACATGAGATAAATGGTTTAAATTTGTATTATTCCAAATAGGAGCAATTTTAATTCTCTACCTTGATTCAGTGTTTTAGAAAATCATTGGCTAATCATATGTTTAGTCCCTAAATCTGGGGCTAGACTAGGAGGATACTGGCTCCCACTTCTCTTTCCCTGAAGGCTAACTCTCGCTTTAGTTTTTAAACACTAAAATTGAATTGGGGATTTTTAGTCTGTCACCCTAGAAATCTCTAATTCTACAACAAACAAAGTATATTTCTCTATTTATTTGCACTTAATTCCATGAATGAAATACTTCTTCATGGACCTAAATGTGATTCTCACTCTCTTGTAGAACTCATACTCCATCTCCCGGATCATATGTTTCACAACATATTTTAACAATTCAATTGGTCATATCAAAAAGTAAATTAAGAGCGGAGTTGAAAAACCATCACAATTTATTTTAAATTTTAACATTATCTCATCCACATTATCTCTTCATTTCACCATATCTCAGAGTAGGGAGAAAAATAAAGGAATCTACTCAGACTTCATGAGAAAGATACAACAAAATAAAAATTTCATATATAAAATAAAGTTCATACAATAATAATAAACAATAACACTTTTTTGAAACTCTTTCTCAAAGAAAATCCTTTGTAGCCTCTCTTAGGAAATGTAGGAAGAAGAAATATCTCACTTCTCTTTCTCTCCAACACTTCATAGAGAAGAATTTACACTTAAAATCACCACAAAAGCTCAAAACTATAAAAATAATAACTAACTAATGGTGTGGAATGATGTGAATATATGTGTGTGAAGAAGAAAATTGAAATGAGTGGAAGAAGTTGAAATGGTCCGAAGAGGGGGGGTTCTGATCAAATTTTGGCCCTAAATAGTGCCTAAGTCGGTTCTTCAATAGGTGCATCCAAAAACTCTTTAAAAAGAATCCAAATTCCACCGACATAAGCGTCGTTGGCGCCCATCCTGGTGTTGTTGGTGTTAGTGCTCCGCTAATTAATTTCTAAGTCTTTGTCAAATGGCACCGTCGATGCCCAGTCTGGTGCCATTGGTGTTGATTCTTGTTCTGCATCCTTTCTATAGATCTGCATTGTCCGATGTCCTTCGGCCGCCGTCGGCGCTGAGTAATTCTTCCAAATCTCCATTTTTGCTCCAAATTCCATCTTTTTTGCTTCAAGTCCCAAAAAACAACACCCTGTAAGAAAAAAATTAAAAATACCTTCCACTAAAGTGCAATATCACAAAAAATGGGTATAAAATATGGGTCTAAAAATGCATATATTTTTGGTGTATCAGGTCTCCCTAAAATTATTAGTATTTCGTTCTCTTCCTTCATATCTAATACAATAAAATCTACAGGGAAGATAAATTTGTCCACCTTTACTAATATATCTTCTATAACCCCTTTTGGATAAGTGACCAAACGATCAGCTATCTAAAGTGTTACAGTAGTGAGAAAAATCTCTCCTAAGCCTAACCTTCGAAAAATTGATAAGGGCATGAGGTTAATGCTTGCCCCAAATCACATAAAGCTTTCCTTACAAATCTTTCTCTGATTACACAAGGGATAGTAAAGCTACCAGGATCTTTAAGTTTTTAGGAAGCTTTTTCTGAAGTATAGTGATGTACTCATCACTCAGTGTAGTTGTCTCATAATCCCCAAAATTTCTTTTCTTGTTTAATATATCCTTTATAAGCTTCACATAACTTGGCATCTATTCCAAATTTCTCGAATAATTCCATGAACTTTAAAAAATGTCTATCCAGCTTCTACTATCTAACTCTATGATGGAATGGAGGTGGTGGTCTTTCTAGATTAATTTTAGTTGGAGAAATTTATTTTTTCAGATCCTTAGAAATATTTTCTTCAGATTATTCAGTTTTTTTTGTTTCTCTCTCATGTACCTTTTCTTTACAAACCACATTCTCCATTTATTTTTTACTTCTTAATTAGACAGCTTTTACTTTCTCTTTAGTGTTCCTATTAGGGTTTATCTTGGTGTTGTATAGATAATTTTGCAACTGGTTTCCCATTTAAATATGTTAGCAATTTATCCTAGTTGATTCTCTATATTTCTTATAGCCACATTTCAATTTTGCAACTGGTTTCCCATTTATAATACTACTTCTTCTATAGATAGCTTCTTCTTCTTAAATTGTTGATTATTGTTAAAGCTTGTCGGATATGAAGTTCTATAGTTCACATTTCTTTGGTTATTCCAACTTCCAATAGGATTTACTTGATTATTTCTCCATTGTTGCTTTCCACCCTAGAAGTATTATTCCAGTTAAAGTTAGGATGGTTCTTCCAACCTGGGTTATAATTGTTAGTATATAGGTTGTTGGGTCTATTATTAATTACATCTAAAGGCTCTAATGACAAATTAGAATCAACCATATGTCTTAGTGAACTTTTCTCAATTACGAGACTAATTTGAAGTTGGTTCATTACAATTTGATCCAACTTTCTTGATATTCGTGCAAATTGAAATGCAAGAATTGCAATCACTTCAATATCATGAACACTGATTACCTTTTTAGGATTCACCCTTTCAGAGAGCCATTGAAAGTTATTTGCAACCATCTCTTTTATTAACGCATATGCTTCATCAAATTGTTTTGACATAAGTGATCCACCAACAACATCAGCAATGATAGATCTAAGGGATCCTACTAACCCATTGCAAAAAACTTTGAATGATTAATTAATCGAGCAACGCATGATGTGGACACTTCTTAAGAAGTTCCTTAAACCTTTCTCAAGCTTTGCATATTGATTCCCCTTCTTACTGGAGAAATGAAGTAATATCATTTCTATGTTTAGCAGTTTTTGAAGGTGGAAAGTACTAAGCTAGGAATTTCTGAGCTAATTCCCCCCAAATTATACAAGAGCCAAGTGCTAAAGAGTTTAACCACATTTTAGCTTTGTCCCTTAGTGAAAAAAGAAAAAGCCTTAATCTAATGGTTTCATTTTACACACCATTATAATGAAAAGTAACTCAAAGTTCTAGAAAACTTGCTAAGTGTAGGTTTGGATTTTTTGATGGAGTTCCCACAAACTAGTTATTCTACACCTNTAATAGGGAGAAAAATAAAGAAATCTACTCAGACCTCATGAGAAAGATACAACAAAATAAAAATTTCATATATAAAATAAAGTTCATACAACAATAATAAACAATAACTCTTTTCTGAAACTCTTTCTCAAAGCAAATCCTTTGTAGCCTCTCTTAGGAAATGTAGGAAGAATAAATCTCTCACTTCTCTTCCTCTCCAACACTTCATAGAGAAGAATTTACACTTAAAATCACCACAAAAGCTCAAAACTATAAAAACAATAACTTACTAATGGTGTGGAATGATGTGAATATATGTGTGTGAAGAAGAAAGTTGAAATGAGTGGAAGAAGTTGAAATGGTCCGAAGAGGGGGGGGTTTCTGATCAAATTTCGACCCAAAATAGTGTCTAGGTCGGTTCTCCAATAGGTGCATCCAAAAACTCTTTAAAAAGAATCCAAATTCATCGAATCTCCTAGAAATAGGGCTTCCACCGACATAAGCGTTGTCGGCGCCCATCCTGGCGTTGTTGGCATTAGTGCTCCGCTAATTAATTTTCAAGTCTCTGTCAAATGGCACTGTCGATGCCCAATCTGGCGCCATTGGTGTTGATTCTTGTTCTGCATCCTTTCTATAGATCTGCATTGTCCGACGTCCTTCGGCCGTCGTCGGCGCTGAGTAATTCTTCCAAATCTCCATTTTTGCTCCAAATTCCATCTTTTTTGCTTCAAGTCCCAANCAGAATCGTACGGCACTAAACCTACAGATCCAGAGTACGAATAAAAACAAAGTAATAGTTCAAAAGTGATTAACCACACTCTCAAAAATACTTATATTATTATTATTATTATTATTATTATTATTATATATTATTTTAATCAAATATTTTTAACGCACAAATAAGCACTTTAACAAATAAGAAACACTACATTTTTTTCAAGTCTAAGTCTAATTAGTCCAACTAAAATTTTACTTAAGTCAAATCAATTTCGATTCCCCAGCAACGACACCAACAACTTAATCTCGACAATATGTATGTGCTTCGTGTGTAATTACTTCAATTTGATTTCCAAACAACGGTGCCAAAAAATTGACTCACACTGCCCGTGTGTGCTTGCACCCTTAATTCACAACTGAATGCTATTTAACAAATACTTCTTGTTATTCTCCACAATTCAATTTTTCATACTATAGATACTGCTCAAGTGCACGTATCGTTAAAGTAATATAGATCTTTCTCTTAAAAACCTTGAGTATCGATTCCACGAGGAAAGATGTTAATTTGTAATGATTTCAGTAAAAGTTCTAGTCTACAGTAACTCGTCTTAGCCTATAATTTTTGAAAAGTTTGATTTTCCCAACTTCACTACTTTACTCTAAAATTAAAGTTAACTAAATTAAATAAAAATCTAATATATAGAGGTTGGTTAAATTTTGGAAAGTTCTTATACAATCAAAACACATTCCCTCTTGCAATGAAGACAATGACATAAGCAGTAGAAGAATTTATAGAATTATGTAATAATTTTTGCCAACAAGGAACACATGTCTACCTACCCACTTCTGAGTGTATAGATAAACTTAATATTCTATTAGGTTTACACAAGTAGTAGATATGTGAAAGTGGTTAAAAAGCCTTACAACTCATAGTAAGGAACCCATTCACACTCATTAATTGTCACCTATAAGCTTTTAATAGAAACAGATCATGAAGTATATTTTCTTTAAAAGTTGCATCGCCGCCTGATTACTTCATCATAACCAACCAGCCAATGTGGGTGTACTCAAGTTGTGAAGTCACTGCTCTTCTAAGTCTTAGTCTCAACTTACAACAAATTTTAACATAACCTATGGTTAGTATGTTATGCCAATGAAGCAACAGAGATATTACTTATCACATGGAAATTAAAATTATTCTATCATAAAATAAAATTTTCTACGCATGTCACTACTTCATAACAAGAGGGAAGAGTAAGGAAAACTACTCACTATGCATGGAGAAAACACATTGATTCTTCATTGCAAATGACATTGAAATCATACAACTATGTTGTAATAATTCAAGACAAATACAAAACGAGTTCAAGAGTTATCTTTACAGCAGATTCACACCCTCATTGTACAGCAAATAACAATCCCTTACACTCTAAAAAATAAATACAAGAAATAAAGAAATCTCTCAATTATTCCCTTTCTCTCTTCTTTCTAAGTGTCGAGAGTCACTAAGAACTCCAAAAGACACTTACCAAACAAAGAGGCCCCAAGCCCCCCTTTGAAAATCCTTCAAAAAGGCTTAAAAAATGTAAAGTTGGTTTTTGGCGCCCTGGTGCCCAACCGTGGTATCTAAGCGCCAGCTTTCTAGAAGCATAAAATAATTGTCTGGCTCCTAAGCGCCATATCAAAATTTTCTTCTTTTCTCTAATTGACTCCAAATTACTCCATTTTCACTCCATTTACTTCAATTGTTTAACCTATTGTACCTGTAATAAAAAAAACACAAAAATATCTTCCTTCAAAGTGCAGTATCACTAAATATAAGCATTAAATGTATATAGAAAAATAACACAGACACAAATTAAATTTTTCAATGATTTTCTCAACTTAATTTTATTTGAGTATGGGATCAACTTAGACAGTTTAATAAAAGAATCTTAGATAGTTTTCTTATAAAAGCTAAAATATATCATGATAAAAAAATTTTAACTTGTAATATCTTAGCTTCATTCTAAAAGTGTTAATTGATTATATAATCATTGTGATGCTATTAATATTTCTGTCTCAATAAAACTAAGTATCATTCATCCATTGATCTCCATTTTTGTTATGCAGTTAAATCTTTGTCATAGTCATAGCAGAAAAAATAATTTTGACACTTACCATAGTAATGAGTAAACAATACTAACTTCAATAACAGGAAAACAAGATGTTAAAATATAGCCCTTTCTGGCCTGAATCATTTATTCTGCTACATTTTTTATATTTTATAAGAACTAAAATTATATGTCATCTATAATGTAATAAGTTTCTAAATTATTATCAAGAAGTACTAAATGTATTAAAATATAACCAGTTGAATATAAATGTGCCTTCCTAATTAACTTATCTATATGAAATACACTAAAAAAACTAATTGGACTTAAACATATGACATAAAAAAAATTTAGTGTTTATCCCCATACAATGATTATTGAGCTATTGAAGTTGCATATCAATGATTGTGTAAAATATTTCAACTTTAAAATGATCAATGAATATGTCATGTCTGTAACTCTACGATGAGAGCATCCACAAGCAACTCACTTATTATTCATAGATTGAATAACTATTTTTTTTTCTTAATCATAAACTAAAGATATTTTGTTATTAAAATCTCTCGCTTTATATCTCTAATATATTTTAGTCTTATTCTTTATAATTTAACAAAAGACATATCATTTATAATATATTAATCATTTCTTTGTAATACTTGCAATGGTCTAAGAATAATTCCAAGAGCAACTTTCATTAAATGAAGACTAAAAGTGAACTCAAAATATTTGGATCATTTCTAGTAATATGTATCCCTTACTCGTCTGTAAGTAATCTATTGATTTAAGGTCTTCTCTCGTTATATATCTCTGAGTTGATTTTAATATTTACATGAGAAACCAACAAGATCTTTAAATCTAAAATTATGGTAAATAATATGATAAATTGAATATGATTCTTAGCAATGAATACTAAAGTTAATTGAAGTTGAGGTTAGGAAAAATATAATGAGCAAACTTATTTTTATTAAAAAATAATGCATCTAATCCATTAGTTTTTATTCCTCTTATCACTGGCCTAATCATAACATTGACCAAAAGTCTTAAGTGCTTGAATCATAAGTTTCTCAATTATTATTTTAAGAGAACTAACTGATATGTTAAAAATACATATAATTTATAAAAAATAGTTCAATTGTTTGACCTTGATCCAGATAGTGCAGCATGATAAGTCATTTTTTTTCTTTTGGAGATATATCATGGGCTTTATCATTTCAAATAACAAAACAAAAAAAAAATCCACAATAAAATTCTAAGTAAAAAATTTATTTATTTATTCTTTTGAATAACATCATAGTAAAAAAATTAAGATATAATGTTCTCTATTTTAATTTAAATATTTTGTTTATGGTCATCTAATCAAAATCAAAAGTCTAAAATTAGATAATATTTGGACTGGCCGATTCTTTATAAATCTTACAGATTCGTCGGTTCAATCTTGTTCAATCTAGGTTCTATGCACGAACAATTTTATGTTTGGACTTAACTGAATGAATAATCAACTCACAGTTGAACCAGCCAAATCGGCCAGTCAGTCTGATTTATTAAATGATGACAATATGGGGTGTAAATAGCGAGTCTGACTATGATAGAGCGAAAGCACAATCAAACGAGACCAACGGGCATAATTAATAACGGGAAAGATAATTAGCATAATAAAATGATAAACCATAAAAATTTTTTATTAAATTTATTAATAATACCAAGGTATTCTGAGTGTAAATAACCTACTTTTGGTATTAGATTCGTAAATAAATAAGAATTATGTGATATGTATATAAATTTCCCTTAAATCTATTTTCAAGTTAATATAGTATTAAATTTTGAAAATATTTACTTACATACTAGGTCGTATTTAGGGTTGTAAACGTGTCGAGTGGAGCTCGAGCCACTCAAGACTTGAGCTTGATTAATTAATCTAGTTTGAGATTGAGCACAAGTTTAAGACTACGAGCCGACTTGCTTTTCATAAAAGTGAGGAAAAATTATTAATTTAAGAAAGTGTTATGATCAAACCAGAAATTAATTGAGCAATTAAAAAACAAAAGGTACCACATCAATTCATATAAAATATAAAATAATATTTTAAAATATTTTTAATAATATAAAAATAAATCCTTCAAATTTAATATATAATGAGTACATTTTCTATTAATATTTTCTTAACGAACCGACTCACAAGCAAACGATTTGAATCGGGTGACTTGAGCATAACTTATTAGCTGGTCATACTCAGCTCAAAAGCTTTTTATTGAACCGAGCCCGAGCTAACTTACAAGCAAACATAGCTCACTTACACCCTGGTTCATATCTAACATATAAACTTTAAAATTGAGTTCACGAATACTTAGTACTCTAGAATCACATTAAAATAGGTATGAAAAGTCAAATTTTAAACCCTAAAGTTTTAATAGTACTAATTTTTGTAATGTTAAAGATTTAAGTCTTATATAAAGATTATTAAAATTTAGGTAAATGTATAAATGCATAAAAATGTGTGATACATATGCAAACCTCTCAAAATTGAATTGTTTTTTTAATATAAACCGATTTTAAAGTAAATTAAATGACTATGAGTCTTGGGCAGCACATAAACCGGCAAGGCCTACAACAAAGAAAATATTATGTCCGGACAACAGACACGATACACCCGAAGGAAAAAAAAATCAGTTGCATCACGTCCATTATAATTAGGGGTGTAAACGAACCGAACACGAACGAACAGAGCTTGTGTTCGTGTTCGGTTCGTTTGAAATTTAGTTTGTTTCAAATAAGCTTGTGTTTGAAGTTGTTCGTGAAGTCACTGTTCGTATTCGTTTCTTAACGAACAAGCCGAACACGTGTCGAACAAGAGCTGTTCGCGAACAACAAGTCAGTTTGGCATCCCTAATATTAATATATATAAATTAATTGTATAACTTATATTATATAAATATATAACATATATATTATATATTACTAATATAGTATATTAATATACTATTATTATTATTTTACTATATATTATAATTTATAAAATTTANTTTAAGACATAATATTCTTTATTTTAATTTAAATATTTTATTTATGGTCATCTAATCAAAATCAAAAGTCTAAAAATTAGATAATATTTGGACTGACCGATTCTTTAGAAGCCTTACTACAGATTCGTCGGTTCAACCCGGTTTAATCTAGGTTTTATGCACGAACAATTCTATGTTTGGACTGAACTGAATGAATAATCAACTCACAGTTGAACTAGCCAAACCGGTCAGCCGGTCTGATTTATAAAATGATGACAATAGGGGGTGTAAATAGCGGGTCTGCCTATGATAGAGGGAAAACACAATCAAACGAGACCAACAGACATAATTAACAACGGGAAAGATAATTAGCATAATAAAATGATAAACCATCAAAAAAATTTATTAAATTTATTAATAATACCAAGGTATTCTGAGTGTAAATAACCTACTTTTGGTATTAGATTTGTAAATAAATAAGAATTATGTGATATTTATATAAATTTCCCTTAAATCTATTTTTAAGTTAATATAGTATTAAATTTTGAAAATATTTACTTACATACTAGGTCGTATTTAGGGTCGTAAACGAGTCGAGTGGAGCTCGAGCCACTCAAGACTTGAGCTTGATTAATTAATCTAGTTTGAGATTGAGCACAAGTTTAAGACTACGAGCCGACTTGCTTTTCATAAAAGTGAGGAAAAATTATTAATTTAAGAAAGTGTTATGATCAAACCAGAAATTATGTGAGCAATTAAAAAACAAAAGGTACGACATCAATTCATATAAAATACAAAATAATATTTTAAAATATTTTTAATAATATAAAAATAAATCCTTCAAATTTAATATATAATGAGTACATTTTCTATTAATATTTTCTTAACGAGCCGACTCACAAGCAAACGATTTGAATCGGATGACTTGAGCATAACTTATTAGCTGGTCATACTCAGCTCAAAAGCTATTTATTGAACCGAGCCCGAGCTAACTTACCAGCAAACATAGCTCACTTACATCTTGATTCATATAACATATAAACTTTAAAATTGAGTTCACGAATACTTAGTACTCTAGAATCACATTAAAATAGGTATAAAAAGTCATATTTTAAACCCTAAAGTTTTAATAGTACTAATTTTTGTAATGTTAAAGAATTAAGTGTTATATAAAGATTATTAAAATTTAGGTAAATATATAAATGCATAAAAATGTGTGATACATATGTAAACCTCTCAAAATTGAATTGTTTTTTAATAATAAACCGATTTTAAAGTAAATTAAATGACTAGGAATGTCGGGCAGCACACAAACCGGCAAGGCCTACAACAAAGAAAATATTATGTCCGGACAACAGACACGATACACCCGAAGGAGAAAAAAAATCAGCTGCATCACGTCCATTATAATGGACGCTGCCTGCGTCCTTTCTCCTACTACAAGCAATGGTTAGGGCTGCGAGTGAATATTAGAAAGCAAAACATTTGAACTCATAAAATTCACTATACAATTAAATGAGTCATCTTCTAACAATCAAATAGATTGCCAAATTTAGTTCAGAAACACNGCGTTTGGTTCATTTAACTAACCGAACGAAAAAAATTTGTTCATTTTCGTCTCATCTACTTATCGAACAAATCGAACACAAACCTATTGACGAACCGAACACGAACTGTTCGCGAACAACGAGTTTTTTTGACAGCCGTAATTATAATGGACGCTGCTTGCGTCCTTTCTCCTACAACAAGCAATGGTTAGGGCTGCGAGTGAATATTAGAAAGCAAAACATTTGAACTCAGAAAATTCACTATACAATTAAATGAGTCATCTTCTAACAATCAAATAGATTGCCAAATTTAGTTCAGAAACACATTAATTTTTATTTGTTTTCTGCCGCAGCTCCAGTGCTCTTTCCCTTCTCCAGCTCCAATACTCATATTTATTCCAGCATCTGATGGTGGTGCCTTCAGGTTAATCAACTGTTTCAAGGGCTCTCGCATAACTCCATCTCCTGCACACAACCAAAGAATTTAAAAACTANAGCTCTAGTGCTCTTTCCCTTCTTCAGCTCCAATACTCATATTTATTCCAGCATCTGATGGTGCCTTTAGGTTAATCAACTGTTTCAAGGGCTCTCGCATAACTCCATCTCCTGCACACAACCAAAGAATTTAAAAAATAAAATAAAATTAATATATTCACCATATGGAAAATAACCTTCAAAAAATGTGAGGGATAATATATATATATATATATATATATACCCAACTTTGAATAAAAACATAAGGCATAAAAGAAATAAAGTTATATAATAATACCTTCCCACAAATAGGGCAACTGTCACTTCTTTCCATCCACTCATATATACAGCTTAGATGAAAATGATGGGAGCATTTTGTCTTGATTTTTGGATTTTCTGGGTTGTATTCTGTAGATGAGATTACACAGCAAAATTAGAACCCTCTGCCCCCCCTACTGATTGTTATAATATGCAAAATAGTAATTTTTCATAAAACTAGAGGAATGTTCAGAAGAATATCCTTTACAGTTACAATTTAGGAACATTTACATATATACCACTCAATCCTTTTGTATTTACATATCTAACAACCAAACTTCAACTTTTATGTAAATGCCACCTTCCCCGTGCATGAAAAGTTATATTTCACATTTTAAAAGTCAAAATGATGGTATTTTTTATGTGATATGAAAGATTTGTCTGGTGTATATGCAACAACTAAAGTTATTTAAAGGCATAAGAATTGGGTGATATGTATGTAAAATGTCCATATTAATAAACAAGTAATAATGAATAGATTACCTTCCAGACATGTGGGGCAAACATCTTCATCTTCTAAACTTTTCAGCACATATGCTTTAGCTGACGGATTATTCTCCATTTCAAAATGACCAACTTTGGATTCTTCTTCACCATTTGCATTATTCCGTTTCTTAGCACTGCCCAACTGCTCGCGCCTTGAGATTAAACCATCACGCTGCGAACGAGAATGTAGACCGTCGCTCTCAAATGTCGGTCTAATGACAAGAGGATGAGTATCGGTCAAAGAGGCATCAGCAGAAGTGGTGATAACTGCAGCTGAAGCCAAAGATGTGGCTGCATTTGAAGCAGAAATTCGCCCATCAACTCTATGAAATGTTGGACCAAACTAGAGCAGAAAATGTAATGTGTGAGCGAAACAAATGAACATCAAAATACAAGTCTGTAAAATAAAAGGATATATTTGAAGTGCGTTTAAAGCTAGCATAAGATGAACCAAAATTGAAAGATTAGCTGAAAGCTATGATACCTCTTCATTAGAAATCATAATTCAAAATGAAAGAACCAAAATCTATTAAAAAGGATATGATAGAGGTCAACCAGAAATAAATCAGTGTATTTAGTAAAAATAATTGTTACCCCATAGAACAGTTGGTGCAGAAAATATCTCAGGCAGATGCAATGTCTGTATATAGAATTGCTTGGATGAGTGTATTCTTCAAAGTCCTCCCCACAAGGACAGCAGCAAAAAGCGCCCATTATCAGTCAATCGCCAGAAAATGTGCGGTGGATCGATTAGAGATTTTGAATAAGAAGCCAATGGATTTTATAGCAGCTGAAGAACTTCTAAAATCATAAAAACAAAGGCATGCAGATTTTTCAGAAATCCCAACTTCAATAAAATAAAATAAAATAATATCAAAATCATTATTAACGACCGCTGTGAAAATGAACTTCTGACCTTAATGATAGAATTGGCGAGATAACGATTCAAGTAAATCTTGTCCGAATGTATGTCACAACTTCATGGACCATCCACTGCCAAAATAGAAATAAAAAATGGTTAATCAAGTGAAATGCTAAATTGTACATATACTTTGACCGGTCTGACATAAGAGCGTTCAGGATTACAATATCTTAAAACTTTTTTTAGAGAATGGAAATAGCGTTGAGATGTTAATATAAATTTTTACACCAATCTTGAATGCAAAATCAAAATCTACGAAAACATACAAAGAAATAGATGTCCATTAGTCTAAAGTGAAAAATAAGATAGATTATAGTTTGATGATAACACAGGTGATAACACAGGTGGATCTCATCAAACAATAAAAACTCTCTTGTTATCATCTGTGTTATTGTAGATTATTTTTCTCATTGCCATAACAGTCATTGTTCATGAGAGTACACTTATTACAAATAACCGATAAAGCTTTCGATTCAATGGGAAAAGTGAGAACAATGATGTACCAAAATGGGCAATGAGGATCAACTCAATCAATAGCAAGGATATCCTGTACTAGCAGATATGAATCGAGGATTACTTCTACAAGAATAAATTATATCTGTAACTTTTTATCTTAAAGCTAAAATTATGAGCCAAGAAAGCTGCACCAACATAGGCAAGCATAAGATGTTGCACGTCCATCATTAACAAAGGATGCTGCTTTCAACATATTGTATAAGAGGATCATAGCTAAAATGATGATAGCTCAATCAAATACGTATGAGAAGCCTTCGGTAGTAAATTATGCAAGCATGACTAAAGAAAAAAGCCTTTTTATCACAAAAAAATTTGCAAATGCTTCTATTGTAGTATATATATCAATGAGCTCAATTTGATCATAAATATTTTCGCTAAAGTTTGCATCAACTTCAATAACAATTCATGTAATGATCTCGCTATTACCACTATTAGAAAACTAGGCAAGACTCTTTGCAGCTACAAACAATTCATATAAGTATATGAAATTGAAGCTCATTAATGTTTATGATCTGATCCCTAAGTGAAGAGAACCAGAGATAAGAATCAGCTGAAATTTCTTCTTTTGTTGCATTAAGCCAAAAGAGCAATGAAAGAAGGGCAATAATAGACAACGAGGGAAGAATATCTAAACCTTAGAAGAGGAGTCAATAAAAGGTCATGATGGGGAAGTAGACAAGTAAGAATGGCACAGTTAAAAAACTGTCCAATAATCTTAAGGAATTAATGAATGTTTAAAGAAAAGAGCTAGAAAGCACAAACACTCCCAGATGCCTTCCGTGTCCACCATAGACATGTAACCACTTCAACACATTCCAACATATGTCTAAATTCATAAATTGTGTTATTTTTTGTAGTGTTGAATAAGAGCCGAAGCAAGATGGACACGTCGATACACGTGAAGGAAAAAAGTAGGACATGTAGTTAGAGGACTCCAAACAGAACCATTTGTGTAAATGAATAATTGACGCAGGCGCTAACAGCGCCCTAATACAGGCGCTAAAACAACGCCCCCGGAGGTTGAATGCACCCCATGGGATCGAAGGCCCCGCAAACTCTCGCGGGAACAGTGGGGCAGGCGAGAACTGTGATCCCTCGGAAAGGCGGGAGGCAGGGATTACGAAATTTCACGATTAGTGGGGATGCAGCGCGATCTAGGGAAGCTTCGCAATATCTTCTAGATTCCTCTTGCCTTTTCATCCATTTCCTTTTGTGTAGAAGTTTCCTCTGAGGCTATAAATTGTTGTCCTCTATTTGTGGGGAGTCAGAATTGGTTGTGTTTGTTCTCAAATTCTTGTGTGAATTTTTTTCCCCTTTGTGGGATGTACATGAGGAGTTGGTGTTTCGACTGTATCATCTTCGAGGTGGTGATTGTATCGTCCTTTTTTACCCTAAACCTTCTCTTGCCCACTCAGTCGCCGAACTCTCCCTACATCATCCCGACACCCAGTCATTCCCCCTTCCTGTAGGTTATCACTATTGTCCCGCCTCCCCAACTCCTTTCATGCTTCTCCCAACAACCACACTACCGTTGTCGACCATCTGCAACCCTTCCCATTTGTTGTCTCCTATGTGTAGGAGGCCGTTCTAGTGGAGTTTTTTTCTAATCTCCTTTGTGAAATCTCTTCCCATTTGTTAGGGCTGTATTCGACGATAGGTGGTGCTTTGGTTGTATCCTGCTCTGAGACGGTGTTGTAAAAGTCCAATCTCCGTCGTTTCTTCTCAACAACCTCTTTTACTACCTTTCCCCTAGTTGCCTAACACCCCCATACGCCTCCATCACTCTACCGCCACTCATACTTCCCCTACAACCTTGCTTCCCTACCTACCTACAACCAACCAAACACCATCACAACTACTCAAGCAACCCCCCAACATCTCCCATCTTGCCCTACGGCCGCGCCAACGGCACCTCCGCCTTCGTACATCTTCCTACATCCTAATTGGGAGATTCACCCATTATTGTATTCCCTTTCTNGTAGTGTTGAATAAGAGCCGAAGCAAGATGGACACGTCGATACACGTGAAGGAAAAAAGTAGGACATGTAGTTAGAGGACTCCAAACAGAACCATTTGTGTAAATGAATAATTGACGCAGGCGCTAACAGCGCCCTAATACAGGCGCTAAAACAACGCCCCCGGAGGTTGAATGCACCCCATGGGATCGAAGGCCCCGCAAACTCTCGCGGGAACAGTGGGGCAGGCGAGAACTGTGATCNATAGTGTTGAATAAGAGCCGAAGCAAGATGGACACGTCGTTACACGTGAAGGACAAAAGTAGGACATGTAGTTAGAGGACTCCAAATAGAACCATTTGTGTAAATGAATAATTGACGCAGGCGCTAAAACGCCCTAATACAGGCGCTAAAACAGCGCCCCCGGACGCTGAATGCACCCCATGGGATCGAAGGCCCCGCAAACTCTCGCGGGAACAGTGGGGCAGGCGAGAACTGTGATCCCTCGGAAAGGCGGGAGGCAGGGATTACGAAATTTCACGATTAGTGGGGATGCAGCGCGATCCGGGGAAGCTTCGCAATATCTTCTAGATTCCTATTGCCTTTCCATCCTTTTCTTTTCGTGTAAAAGTTTCCTCTGAGGCTATAAATTGTTGTCCTCTATTTGTGGGGAGTCAGAATTGGTTGTGTTTGTTCTCAAATTCTTGTGTGAAATCTTTTCCCCTTTGTGGGATGTATATGAGGAGTTGGTGTTTCAACTGTATCATCTTCGAGGTGGTTATTGTATCGTCCTTTTTTACCTTCCCCAAACCTTCTCTTGCCCACTCCTCAGTTGCCAAACTCTCCCTACATCATCCCGACACCAAGCCATTCCCCCTTCCTGTAGGTTATCACTATTGTCCCGCCTCCCCAACTCCTTTCATGCTTCTCCCAACAACCACACTACCGTTGTCGACCATCTGCAACCCTTCCCATTTGTTGTCTCCTATGTGTAGGAGGCCGTTCTAGTGGAGTTTTCTTCTAATCTCCTTTGTGGAATCTCTTCCCACTTGTTAGGGTTGTATTCGACGACAGGTGGTGCTTTGGTTGTATCCTGCTCTGAGGCGGTGTTGTAAAAGTCCAATCTCCGTCGTTTCTTCTCAACAACCTCTTTTACTACCTTTCCCCTAGTTTCCTAACACCCCCATACGCCTCCACCGCTCTAGCGGCACTCATACTTCCCCTACAACCTTGCTTCCCTACCTACCTACAACCAACCAAACACCATCACAACTACTCAAGCTACCCCCCATCATCTCCCATCTTGCCCTACGGCCACGCCGACGGCACCTCCGCCTTCGTACATCTTCCTACATCCTAATTGGGAGATTCACCCATTATTGTATTTCCTTTCTATTTGAATCGTGTTCTAATCCTCTTTCTACATTAATAAAATTTTATTTTTGTGCTTCACTGTTCTTGCTACTAGTTCCAGTATCATTTGGTATCAGTGCTAGCTTAACCCTAGTCCCATCCTAGAGTCTTCTAGCATCTGCCCCTACCCAAGCCACCTCCATCAAAATTTTTCCTGTCGATTCCCAAACCTAAGCATTTCACCACAAAGAGGTACACCAGACCCGGCCCGGGGAGATTCAATGAGAAATTTGTCATATGCAATGGAGACTAGCAGAGTTGCATGATGAAGACCAGTAAGAGATTACCTTAGAACGTAATCAAGAAAGTCGAGGGGAAGGCAAGGATGAGGAGATGAATCCGTTCCACAGAGAAGATCACCGTGATGAGAAATATCGACCACACTATTTTGGTATTCAGTATCAAAGGAGGCCGAGAGGAGAGGTTCCTTATAGAGGCCAGCGGGATTTTGGCATCAAGATGGATCTCCCAGAGTTTGAGGCATGGAACGCAACGAGTTTATTGACTGGCTACAATCAGTCGAACGAATCTTCTAGTATAAAGATGTACCAGAGGATAAACTAATCAAGCTAGTTACAATTAAACTAAAGAAAAATGCATCCTTATGGTGGGAAAATCTACAAAGGTAGAGAACGAAGTGAGAAGATAACTAAGTAGGAGAAGATGAAGTAGGCAATGCAGAAGAAATACCTCTCACCGCACTATCGCCAGGACATTTTCCTCAAACTCAACAATTTGCAGCAATAAGATCTATCAGTTGAAGAGTTCACAACTCAGTTCGACCACTTGCAGCTAAAGTACGAAATGTCAGAGCCAGAACACACGATCGCATGATATCTAGAGAGACTAAGGTCTGTCATCAGTAATGTGGCACAACTACAGTCATACTAGACGTTAGGGGATGTCCAGACACTATCCCTAAAGGTGGAAAGACAGCAGCAGCAAAACAAGCAATAGTCATCCTTCAGACCACCACCTTCAGCCAAGCATTCACCCGCAACTTCTACAACTGACAAGGGTGTCTTAGGAGAAAATAACAGAATTGGACAAGAAACTGATAAAACAGACCAAAGCGGGATGAAGCCAGAGAAAAGTGGATCCTCCAAAACAGCGTCAGTTAGGAAGTGTTTCAGATGCCACGACTATGGCCACATACCTTCCAGCTGCCCGACAAGCAGAGTTTTCACACTCACCGGTTAAAGTGTCGTCGAGGAAGTCAAGGAGGAATTAGAGGAGAGTCCAGATAAAGAGCTACAACTCCATGGAGACGAAAGAGAAGTGCTAGTCGTCCGAAGAATACTGCAGTTCGAGCCCGAGCAGGACCAATCTTGGTTAAGGCATAACATTTTTCACACCAAGTGCACCATCAAGGTGAAGGTCTGCAACTTGATTATCAACTGTGGCAGCTGCGAGAATATGGTGTCCACGCTCATGGCAAAAAAGTTAGTATTGGACACAGAAACATCCCAAGTCATATTTATCTGACTGAAGAAGGGAAACGAGATACATGTAGATAAGCAGTGCTTAGTTAATTTCTCCATCAGAGACTAGCTACACGAACAGGTATAGTGTGACGTGGATCCCATGGATGTCTGCCACATTTTGTTGGGACAGCCATGGCAATTCTGCTTGAGGACTTCGCACGATGGATATAGAAACACATATTATTTCATCAAGGACAGGAAGCGCATAATCCTCCTTCCTTCCAAAGAGCACAAGGTCACAAGATCCCTTATCAGCAGAGCGTTGGCAAGGAAATCTGAATTAGTGGAGAAACATAATGAGTGGACCGTGATAACGGCTCCTAACACGAGGCAATAAGAACAAATAAGATTTCAAAACATTGTAATCGATATTGTCTCGCCCACTCCACCACAAAGCAGGAAGTTTCAAGATACTCTCACGACACACAAGATAGAACCGCCTGTGAGAAACTTTGAGAAAATTCAACAATACGTGAAAGGCACACAATCACAAAAGATGGGATTGAGGTGTATGTTTGTACAGACAAGGGAGAAGACCATCAGGCACCTTGAGAGAAAGTGCGGCCATCAGTGGGATCCAAGGGTAACTAATGACAAAACAGAAGCTTCGACCCATAACATCGAAGCTTACCCCATCCCCGGGAGACTGTTGCAGGCGCTAACAACACCCTAATACAGGCGCTAAAACAGTGTGCATGAGCGCTTAATGCGCCTCGATACGAGGCGCTTCAATCTGGACGAATTGAAGGCCATCAAACTCTCGCGTGAACAGTGGGGCGAGCGAGACCTGCGATCCCTAGCGAAGGCGGGAGGCAAGCATCGTGAAATTTCGTGATCCGTTGGGATGCAGTGCGATGCAGGGAAGCTTCACAATGTCTTCTGGATTTCTCTTGCCTTTACCTCCTTTTCCTTTTGTGTAGAAGTTTCCTGGGAGCCTATAAATTACTGCCTTTTGTGTGTGAGGAGTCAGATTTGGTTGTGTTTGTTCTCAAATTCTTGTGTGGAATTCTTTCCCTTTTGTGGGTTGTATCCGAGTAGGTGGTACTTCGGCTTGTATCCTCTCCGAGGTGGTGATTGTATCATCCTTTTTTACCTTCCCCAAACCTTCTCCTCCCCACTACTCAGTTGTCGAACTCTCCCTCCATCACCCCGACACCCAGTAATTCCCCTTCCTGCAAGTTATTACAGTTGTTTTGCCTTCCTAACTCATTCCAAGCTTCTCCCAACCACCACACTATCGTTGCCAACCACCTACAACCCTTCCCAATTTTTGTCCCTTGTGTAGGAGGCAATTCTAGTGGAGTTGTCTTCTAATCTCCTGTGTGGAGTCTCTTCCCTCTTGTTGCTTTGGCTGTATTCTACACCGATGTGGTGTTGTGGACGCCCAATCTCCTTCGCTTCTTCTCAACATCCCCTTTTCCAATCTCTCCCCTAGTTGCCTACCACCCTCATACGCCACCACCACTTTGCCGCCACTCATACTTTCCGTACAACCTTGCTTCCCTACCTACCTACAACCAAGCAGACACTATCACAACTACTCAAGCTACCCCCTGACATCTCCCATCTTGCCCTACGACCCCACCGATGACACCACCACCTTCGAACATCTTCCTACATCCTAACCAAGGGATTTGTCTATTATTGTATTTTCTTTCTATTTGAGTTGTGTTGTAATCCTATTTCTACATTAATAAAAATTTGCTTTTGTGTTCCATTGTTCTTTCTACTAGTTTCGGTATCAATAACTCTCATATATGACCATTTATCTAAAATATTTCTATGTCTCCTCTTCATCAAAGTTATCTCTTCGACACTTCGTTCAAGCCACCTTACAACTCCACTTGGAGGTCAAAGTAGTCTCGAGTCTCCACCTCAATGTCAAAGCAATCTTTCTCATCTCTTCCTCTTCTTCACACTTCACCTGTGAACCTCAAGTTCTACCTAGTGACTTGATGAGTCNACAAGTATACGTATCGTTATCAAGTAATATATAATTTTTTTTTATTAAGTCCGGAATATCGAACCCACAGGAAAAACACAATATGCAACTTTACAAAAAAGTAGAAACTAGATAATAAAATTCTACTTAGCAAAATATTCTTACTTAAACTCTATATGCTATAATAGAAATGAAAGTTCGATTTTTTTTGTAATTTTTTATAATTAAAAATAAAGTAAGCAGCTAACTAATTTAATTAGATATTTGCAAGATGAAAGCAATACAAATAAAATAATTTTTTCCTAATCATGAATAAATAACAAGTATAGGAATTATGTTGTGAAAGTATTCTACTTGTGTTGTGTCAAATAGGAGCAATAATATTCTTTACACTTATTAGATATGCTATAAATAACATTGGTTAATCTATGTTTAAATGATATTGAAAACGGGTTATCTAAAGAAGATACTAGCTCTCACTCTAGAGTTTTCTCTTCTCCCTCCACCTTGGAGCTAACATCTCGTATCAAAACCTAAAACTATAAACCAAATTTGGAGTTTTAGTCTGTCACTCTAAAGTCCTCTAATTCTACACTCTTCAAAGTTTATTTCCCTATTTATTTGCACTCAATTTCATATACAACATTCTCATCCATGAAATCAAATATGATTCTTACCATTTGTTGACTGAGATAATGTCATCTCGGATTTTTTATGTTCTCACAACAGGTATTAACATCTTAATTGGTCAAATTAAGAAGTAAATGAAGTAAAATGTTTAAAATCATCACAACTTCTTCCAACATTAAAGACTAATACTCTATACAACTTCCCTTCAATACTTAATCACTTATCATTTTAAAGATAAAGATAAAAAAACTACTCATAATTCATAGAAAATACGCAACCACACTTGAGTTTAAAAATAGAAATCATGCACACAAACAAGAATTCTAAATTAAAATCAAATGTAGTCACAAAGATAAAAACTTATTTCAAATCATCTCCACCCAAAGTTTTGAAGTTCATTTGAATCTCTTCCTTCACTTACAATACAAAATACAACTCAAAATAAAAAAAAGTGGGCGGCGGTGGCGGCAATGGGCGGCGGTGGCGACATATGTGATGGTTGGCACTAGATTGGTCTGGATGGATTCTCTCTATGGATGATCCAATTCTTCTTTTATAAATTTCCAAAAGGTGTCTTGATGTCTCTTCAAAATGTATCTTCATTCAATGAATCTCCTAGAATTTGCCTCCTTTCAAAAGCCAATTAAATGAATTTTCGTGTCAATTAACTATTTCTAACGCTTTCACCAAGGGTTGCTTCAAACACTTCTTCAAAAATTCATCCAAATTCAATGAATCATCAAATAACTACTTATGACACTTAAGCGAGAGGTACTTGGCGCTTAGGCGCGACTATCTCTGTTTAACTGACGCGTAAGTGCTAGTCTTGGGCGCTTAAATGCCTCAGTTCATTTTTACACCTCCATTTTTGTTTCAAATTTGATCATTTTTTCACTCTTTGTACCATTTTTCATCATTTTGATTGTATCTGAAAAAAAAACACACAAATATTTTTCATTAAAGCATAATATCTCAAAAATAGATATAAAAATGTGTATATAAAGACTACATTTTATATGTATCAAGTAGTAGTATCCTTTGTGAAGAGGTGCATAGCTGATGAATATATATTGCGGGGAGATAGGAGTCCGTTTGTTTAGATTGGGGTTTTTGCCAAGGGAAGCATAGGCATTCGAAAGTGTGGAGGCATTTATATGCAAGAGATTTATGATAAAGAAGTTCATACGGACTTTTGAGTTTGGTTGTTTTGGATGGTATGTGATTTTTGAGATAGATGGAGGTGAGTATAGCTGTAGTCCAGAATTTTTAAGGAAGGTGGGCGGTGAGGAGAAGGGCTTATGTTGTTTCAATAAGGTGACAATGCTTTCTCCCGGCGACCCCATTTTTGTTGGGGGGTAAAGGGGCAATTGAATTGGTGAGTTATGTCGTGAGAGTTTAGATAGGTTTACAAAAAATGAGATGTGTATTCGCNTAAGGAAGGTTGCAATGGTACCAAGTTCCTTTAGTTGGAATTTGGATTTGAGGGTTGGGATGAGACTGGTGATGGTGGAGGGATTGTTCCCGTGATGACAATATCTTCTATGTAGAAAAAGAAATGACGGTTTAGTTATGCTTATATAGAAGAAGGGAAAGACCGGTTGAGCTTAAGTGAAAACTTTGATTGATCATGTGGGTGATAAGGGTGAATAAAATTTGCTTGGTGCTTGTTTAAGGAATAGCATTTTTGAGAAGACATACTTTGGTCAGATGTTGGAGTCTTGGAAATCTTGAGGTTGATGCATATGAATGATTTCATCCAAAGAACCGTGAAGAAATGCATTGGAGATGTCACGTTGTCGAATTGGTCATTGATGGTGTGTAGCAACCGAGAGCAGAATTCGAATAGTGGGCATTTTGGCGACTGGGCTGAAGGTTTATGTATGTTGAATACATTGTTGTTCTATAAATCCTTTTGCTACCAAACGAGCTTTGAAATTGTTAGGTGTGCCATCTTGAGAATATTTGGTTCAATATGTCCATTTGCAGCCGATAATGTTAGCATGGGGTGGTGGATCTATAAGAACCCAGGTTCCTTGCCACTGAAGGGCATCAAACTCCTCANAATCTCTGATAAACAGATGAAAGGAAAAAATGTCTTAGCTAAAACTATTATAGTAAACGTGTACATATATCTGATGAGAATAGGCTATTCTAGAGAAGAGTAATGGTCCCTAACTCGATTTGTTATAAGCGGAGAAAGTGGAAGTAGAAATGTATAGGTCTGTTAACCCCACTCAAGCTGACCATCGAGTGAAGTGATAATGAGCTTGTGTCAAAGTATGTTGAAGAAGGATTCAGAGTGGCTTTTGGTGAAGATGTAAACAAGCTGATCTGAGGAGCTGATGTGTTGAATTTGAACTGCACCTGATGCGATGTGATCCCCGATAAAGTGTTAGTTGATCTCTACATGTTTCGTTCGAACGTGAAATACGCGATTTAAAGTGATAGCAATTGCCAAGGTGTTGTCGCGGAAAATCGGTGTAGGATTGGTAGGAGGGAAGTGAAACTCTTGTGGAAGCTGTCTGATCCAAAGAACATCAGTTTTAGCTGCTGCAAGAGCCCAATATTCGGTTTCGGTGGAGGATCATGCCACTGTCTTTTGCTTTTGAACAGTCCATGATATGACAGTATTACCAAGAAAGGTATAGAAGCCGGTGGGGGAGCGGCGATCTTGGGAATCACCTGCCCAAACAGAGTCGGAGTATGTGCGGAGTTGTAGATTACCTTTGATGATGGGAAGTTCAAAGTTAATCGTACCCTTAAGATAGTGTCATAGGCGCTTGTTTAAATGCAAGTGGTAGATGAGTGAGCGGTGCATTTGTTGATAGATGCAATTGACCGTGAAGACAATATCGGGTCGGGTGATTGTGAGGAATTGCAAGGATCCAGTTAGTTGACAATATTGGGTGATGTCATGGAATTCTTGTGTGGTGTTGTGGTTAGGTTGAGTTTTAAGGGGAAACATTGGTTTTAATGGTTTGCAATTTGACATTTAAAGTTATTGAAGGAGGTTGTGGATGTAGGAAGTTTGGGTTAAGTGGTAGTCAAAATGTGTGATTTGCGTGGTAATGGTAATACC
>JXCR01081355.1:84641-98693 GCA_002079205.1 Phalaenopsis hybrid cultivar
TGAAATTACTCGCAGGTTCATGATAAATTTTTGGATCTGAAAGAGGATGAGCTCAATCTATTATCCAATCCAGATGAAGGATTACCTGGTCCAGTTCCGTTGACGCAAGTCCAAGGCAGACCAGAGGCACATGTATCATTTGATATGGAGCCAGTTGATTCAGGGGACATCGCCCCTGAGCCATTGTATACCACAATAAATAAAAGCATGGAATCAATAGTCGAGCTGCTTAAAGGCCAAGAGAAATTGTTCACTGAATTTCAGGGAACCATGAATACAATAACTGTTGGAGTGTCGAGTTTGCAGGGGCAAATGTCGGTGCTGCAACATAAGTTTGATAAATCTGAAAATATTCCAACTAATAAAGGCAAAGAGATCGGAGTAGATGATCCTCAACCAGCCTCCCCTCATGGGTGGAGTCCTCATGATTTTGTTACTCAGCATTCAACTTCTGTTGATGTTACCCAACATACAGCTTCTGTTGGAGAAGAGGGAATCCAGCCGTCGGCTGTTGTGGAAGAAGGAACCCCTATTGAAGGAGATAAAGTTGAACGGTCTGTTGCCAGCTTAATACAGAGGGTTAAGGGTAGACACAATAGAAGAAAGAAGACAGTGAGTTCACCTTTCACTACCTTCGAACTGAAGAGAAGAAAAACAACAGGTGAAGTCGATGAGCTGATGATACCCGAGGAAGATGTTGTTGTACATACCACCATCATAGTAGAAGATCAACAAATTACATTGTCTTATATCATCTAAATTACTTATGTATTTCAGATGAGCGGGAGATGTGACATAAATTTTTTTTCTTGTAGCCTCTTCCAGCTGTCCCCCAGATCGACTATCCCGACAGATCTATGGTATCAACTGAAACACAGACGGTGATCGATCAAGTCATGGCAAAATACATCAATGAGTGAGTGAATTTGTGTCTTTTATAATGAACTTTATTTGGGATTAAGTGAATGAAGACAACTTCTTTATTATATTTGGAATTTGTAATATTATGCAGGAGTGATATTATGTTGCACTTAAAAGACATTTTTATATATCGTCGGGCAATGATAGAGTTATTGTGCAATGACATGATTGTAAATGACCATGTCGACGCTCAAGCGATGATTTTGAGCAATAAGAGAAATGCAAATTCATCTCTTTTTAGGCCTTACCTTTATGTATCACCACTATACTGGGTAAGACCGCATCTAAATATCTAAACACNAGGAGCAAGAGGATTAGAGATTATCCATGGAGGAAACAGCGGCAGAGGGTTTGGTATCAGACTTTGGAGTAATGGGTAAGACCTGCTTTGGTTTTGGGGGGTCGGTGGAGCGTCGCTGTTGAATCGTTTTCACGCTTATGGAAGCACTTGTGGAAACTTCTCCTGCATTCAAGAGGGCTTTTTTTTTTAATTACTTTTACCAGTTCGATGACCGCTGGCATCTCGCAAGCATTATCAAAAGGGATTTGTTTTGTAGGCAAATGAAATAACCCATTGCTGATGGCCAGATGAAATAACACGGCGCTCTACATCGTCAATGCTACTCATAAGTGCAGACGAAATTGGCAGAGTTGGAACTGTTAATAAGTCCAGATGCCAGAGTTCTTATGCGGTGTCCAATGGAAAGATGACACCTGGAAGAGTAGGCCCCACAACTTAAAAAATTAAATTGAGGCATACTTACAGCGTGACCCGGCCCGAATATAGCCCAAAACAGGTAAAAGTTAACAGAGCGACTGAAAGAAAGTTTATTTCATTGGAAAACCAAACGACGCCCGAGCGAGGAGAGCACAGAGCACCTTCATTCGATCTTCATTCAATCTTTTAGGGTTTTTGAATCAGATAAACTTAGGGTTTTAGAGTTGTTGAAACCGAAGAGAGCCCAATGAAAATGGAGACGAAAGAGCCCTTGATAATGGAAACCGAAGAGAAATCGACAATGCAGGCTGAGAAACGAAAGAAAAGGGAAGGGAAAGAGCGAAAAAAGAAGGAAATCCAAGAGGGTTCATCTAGGTAATTTTTATTTTGGTGTTTTTGAGTTGTACACATGTGCACACAATATTACCTTAAAAAACCAACATTAAACCACAATAAAACTTGCTATTTAATTATAATACAAAATCAATCACTACTTAAGTATACCTTAAATCTTACCTGAGTATTACAGAAATAATGTTATAATAATAACATAATACAACGAATAAACTACCATAATATAACCTTAATAATATTAATACCTGAACACAACGGAAAAACTTTTATAATATAACCTAAGTACTAAACCTTAGTAACACTAGAATTAACCTTAGACTAAATAATATTACCTGAGTATTACAGAGATAATACTGTAATAATAACATAGTACAGTGGAAAAACTACCAGAATATAACCTTAATACTACACCGGAATATAACCTTGATAATATTAATACCTGAATACAACGGAAAAACTTCTATAATATAACCTAAGTACTAAACTTAAGTACCAAAAATACAACAGCAATACAACCAGAATATAACCTAAATACTACAATGTTAGAATACAACGTAAGTATTATTACAATATAACATAAATAATACTATGCGAGATCACATAATATTGCTTAAATATTACCATAATATTCCCGAAATAAAACATTTCTACATAACCCCTTATATTTTTTGCATTATTTTGTTTGATGTAGGTTTGTGAACCCAAGGTCCATGAGTTGTAGATGTCGACCATCTGTAGTTAGAGATGCACTTGATAAGGTCAGGTCTGCTGTATTTGACGAGATGGCGAATGAGTTGAAAACCTTGAATGTTGATCAGTTCTTTGCACTTCCACCTTATTCCCAAGACAATGTGGTCACACTTCAAATATTGCAATGTTGGATACATGAAAAAATGGTTTTCAGAATTGGAGGGAAAGATCTGAAGATTAATCCTGATGAAGTTTCCCTTTTGATTGGCATGTCAAATAGAGGAGAAGTTCCAAAGTGGAAGAAATTTTCATCCTGTGGTGTTGATGCCAGTCAAATGAAGGTTGATCTGTTGAACTTCGAAACTGGGGAGTCTTCTGCCCCTTTTAATCAACCGTATATAAACTATTTGTTATCAAATTTATTTTTTCCATCCAGTAATTTCAATGTATCCAAAGCACTTTACATCTTTGGAGAGAATGTAGATATGTTTGCTTCATTTAATTGGCCCGCTGCGCTATGTGAATATCTTATTTAGCAAATAAATGCGGTTGCCATCAAAATAAGGTGGAACCGGCCTCTGGGATATATAAATGGCTTTCTTTTTTTCTAACTGTAAGTACATCGTATTAAAGTCAAATGCTATTTATTTCTTTGTGTAAAGCTGAATATGCTTTTTTCACACATCTCTGGTTTTATGAGCGCACTTCTTTGATTAATCCTGCGAATCCTGAGGCTAGACCTCGAATCTTGAGGTGTCCAACAACTGTAAGCTTAAGCTCATCCCAACTTGATATAGCTTTTAAGATGCTGACCCCTGATCAGGCAAGTTACATATATCTTTAATTTNCTGATCTAGGTGAGGGGAAGTGGAAAATGTATGGTTCATTACCCAACCAGACGCACAAAGCCGTGTGCAACGACGTTGTAAGTTACTTTCAATCGTTAAAGCTATTATTTCTGCAATTTTCACCAGTTTAGTCCATTCACTGATCACTATTTAACTGTGTAGATCAAACGTTTTGGCTTTGATGTCGAAGCTTCTTTCAGGGCTAAACCCGGGAAAATGAAAATTTCACTGGTTAGAGGTGTTCCTGTACAAACCAAGAGTGTTGATTATGGGATGTTTGTCTGTAAATTTATGCAAAAATTAGAACAAAGCTATAGACATGATTGGAGTGAAGATATGAACTGACAGACAGAAATGTCAAAATTTAGGGCAGAGCTTGCCCAAGATATTTTTTTGTGGGTACAAAACCGTAATCAGTAAATTTATTTCTTTGTTAATATTGTTATTCTTGTATTTCAATCATTATATTATTCTCATATTATTGTCGTTTTATTGTAGTATTCCTGAATGATTAGTTGCAATAATCGTTGTAGTATTATTGTCATTTTATTGTAGTATTCATGAATGATTAGTTGCAATAATCGTTGTAGTATTATTGTCGTTTTATTGTAGTATTTCTGTATTATTAGTTGCAATAACCGTTACAGTGTTCTTGCAATAAGCGTTGTAGTATTATTGTCGTTTTAATGTAGTATTTCTGTAATATTAGATGCAATAATCGTTGTAGTATTATTGTTATATTATTGTAGTATTATTGTTGTATTATTATGTTATGTTATTCTTGTATTTCTTTGTTATAGTATTATTGTCGTAATATTGTGGTATTGTTGTAGTATTATTGTAGTATTATTGTCTAAAATATTTTAATCAAATCACAATATTTTGGTTGTATTGCGGTAGTACTTTGGTTGTATATATAGTTCTGTAATCAAATCAAGATATTTTGTTTGTATATATTTGGTTGTATTGTTGTAATACTTCGGGAATATTTTGGTAAAACTCGGTACAAGCTAGATACGACCGTGGACTGGCAAATACAACAAAGTAATATTTCAATAAAACCAAGATATATTCCACCTCCAACACGCGTATATATTTTGGTTGTATTGCGGTAATACTCGGAAATATTTTGGTATTATTCAACACAAATTAGAGATAAAATTAAGATAAATTCTCAAAATATTTTAAATCCCACGGATCTTATTTAAATGTTATTTAATCATTCGTAGATGTTATATAGTAGTCGTATTATTTATTTATCCTCGATACAAGCTAGACACAACCGTGGACTGACAAATACAACAAAGAAATATTCCAATAAAACCAAGATATATTTCTCCGCCAGCGCGCGTATATATTTTGGTTGTATTGCGGTAATACTTCAGGAATATTTTGGTATTATTCAACACAAACTAGAGATAAAATTAAGATAAATTCTCAAAATATTTTAAATCTCACGGATCTTATTCAAATGTTATTTAATCATTCGTAGATGTTATATAGTAGTTGTATTACTTATTTATCCTTGGTACAAGCTAGATAAGACCGCGGACTGGCGAATACAATAAAGGAATATTCCAATAAAACCAAGATATATTCCTCCGCCAGCGCGCATATATATTTTGGTTGTGTTGTGGTAATACTTCGGGAATATTTTGGTATTATTCAACACAAACTAGAAATAAAATTAAGAAATTCTCAAAATATTTTAATTCCCACGGATCTTATTCAAATGTTATTTAATCATTCGTGGATGCTATATAGTAGTCGTATTATTTATTTATCCTCGGTGCAAGCTAGATACGACCGCAGACTAGCAAATACAATAATAGAATATTCCAATAAAACTAAGATATATTCCTTCGCCAGCGCGTGTATATATTTTGGTTGTATTGCGGTAATACTTCGGGAATATTTTGGTATTATTCAACACAAACTAGAGATAAAATTAAGATAAATTCTCAAAATATTTTAAATCCCATGGATCTTATTCAAATGCTATTTAATCATTCGTAGATGCTACATAATAGTCGTATTACGTATTTATCCTATGAACAAGCCAGATACGATATTATGGTATTACTTCGGGAACATTTGGGTATTATTCAACACAACGACATTATGCTCTGTAAAATATATATTAATTCTAAAATTACAAACAATAGATCGTTTCAATTACTTGGTATTTCACACATCATCATCTAGGTCCATCAATAAGCTCGTGTATGTGTCTGTGGGCAGTGATGCAGGCAATTCCTGCTGATTTCAAGCAATTACATATGAATATAAGTACATATGTCAATTCAGAATTAGATCACATATCATAAAACGTTTTGAACTTTAAGTTATGTACCTGACTATACTGATTAGACATTGAAAATTGGTTTGAATTTGATGGGTGAAATGTTACTTGACTTGAAACAACTTATTTATCCTTTTCTGTTAAACAATGTGTCATGTTAGTGAGTTGTAATTCAGCGTACATCCAAAACAAAAGAAGAATATAACCTAACTAAAACTTTGTTTATTTTTCAATCTTACTTTTTGATCGGTTATTCTTCTCCCAAAAGCCTTTTAATCTAGCATTAGGAACGCTTTTTGGTCGCATCTTCGTTGGGTCATTCAAATTGTGTGGTTTATTCGGTGTTTTTTTCTTCTTTGACATTGGCATTTCCTGAGGTTTTTTCCCATTCAATATGGCTTCAGATTCGAGTGTTAATTCCTTAATATTTTCAGCACGTTTTTTTCAGCAAGTTCATTACCTTGAGTTAATATGCTGATCCAGTATGTAAGTTTATGAACGTGCGTTCGATATATGAGTCCACTCGAACAAGTTGCTAAAGTTTGCGAATCTTTCAAATGTTTATAACCATAGTTGTTATATATATCCCTCTTTGCATGAACCGATCACCGCAGTAAAATATATTTATCAGAGATCTTTGTTATATTCTCATGATTAAGCACTCTTAGAGTGTGAGCACATAATATCCTCATTATTTCAAATTTTTTACAACTGCATGTAATTTCAGAATTACCTTTATTGACCTTAACAATCCACGATCTGACTGTGTGCTCATTATCTAAGTTTCTAACATAAAATTCTGAATTTGAAGTGGTTGAGCACTCCACAGCAAGACCACACAAACCATGTAACAACTCTGCTTCAAACATTGAATATAGCTTCCTCGTATAAACTAAAGCTCCTTGCCTCAACACAGGACTACTTTTTACAACGGGGACAATTGCATACTGTTCAAATTTAAAATCTTCATCCCTCTCATTCCTTCTCCAAGCTTTCATGACATTTTCAAGACCCAAGAAACTCTCATTGAGGGTGCTTGTTGGCTTAGAGGCATTATGACAAATGTTATTCGTCGACTCACTTCTTTGTGTTGAAAGGATCCCCATCCCAAATATTTCCTTATTGAAAGTTGTTGACCACTTATGCTTGATATTGTACAAACTAATCAACCAAGCATTCTCATATAGATTTCCTAACACAATCATTGTATGCCAAGTTTCTTCAAACTCCTCCTTAAAGTTACACCTAGTCATACATTTATAAAAAAGCTCATTGACTTTCTTGGTGCTTACAACACAATGTAGTTTTGAAGATAATTTCTTGTAAATATGTCATTGGCATAATCTATGTCTTGTGTGCGGAAGGCACTCTTCAATGGCTTGGCCATTGCTTGATCCTGATCATTGAATATTGTCATCGGGTGCTTGTTGTCCACAATCCGAATAAATGATTTGAATAGCCACTTGAATGATTCAACTGTTTCATCTGACAAAAAGCCAACTCCAAATAGAATGTTCTGCCAGTGGTGGTTCACACCGACAGTAGGAGCACAACATAAATTGTATTTATTTAATCTATAACTTGTGTCAAATATTATGACATCCCCAAAGCAATCGTAATCAAGTCTGGATATCTCATCACTTCAAAAGAAATTCAATAAACTATCAGACTCATCAATTTGAACGTCCCATGCAAACATCGTATCATCTGTTTGCCTCTCACTGAACAATCTAAGTAGAGAATTAGCGTCCCCATTTTCAATTATACTCTTTCTCTCTCTTTGTGTGAAATTATAAGCATCCCTCTTCGTGTAATCAATATTTTCAACACCCCCAAATTTTATAGCCAGAAAACTAAAGGCATCGCTTGTTCTGATCCCTGATTTTGTCATCGATATGAGCACTTGTGCACTGACATCACCCATTTTTCTGCTGGAACGCAATAGATGTTTGTCACCGTCTGCTGCCAAAGGATGATTATGAGTTTCTATAAATTTCTTAACCGACCAGTTACCTTCTACATCGATGACATATCGGATCATGGCTGGACAACCAGTCCTTGTGTCCCCTCTTCTGTACTTCACCGCCACATTGTTAATCAATTCTTTCTTGAAACCAGCCTTACCACAAATGAAATCATTTGTCTTAATCATTTTTGAATTCGGCCAAAACCAACATGGTCCTTTCGCACAATGAATCCAATATGGTGTGCATATGCACAATAATTTTTATAGGCTTACTTCTCATTATGAACCACCGCGCGAAGCAAACTATCCGCAATTGGATCAATACACATAGTTAAAGGCTCGGGGAGCTGCAACTTTCAAACATTTCACCATTAGATTGACAAAATAACGCTTCAACGTAATCAATTAGTAAATAAAATCATGCTGGTACGAAACGATCAATCAATAATAACATAATACATAATACAATCATAATACCACATAAATAATACCATAACAACACAAAAGTATACTTCAAAGACAAAAATGCAAAAATATTAGCATAATAAAACCATGATAACACCAAAATAACACTACTTACACCGAACATAACACTCTGTTAAAAACACTAATTAGATACAACAATAAATAACATAATTATACGTAGTACAACCATAATACTACAGTAATAATACCATAATAAGACAAACACTCTTGAAAGCCTAAAATGCATAAATACTACCATAATACAATCATAATAACACCATAATAAACCCATGATAAAACCTAAATAAGACCCAAATGATATCAGAAAAAATAATATCAACCACAATAATACCAGAAAAATAATACCATTACGACAACTTAAACACAATGATAACACTTACAAATTAACTTAGCAATCAAATAATATAGTAATCAAACCATCCGAGCCCAGCAATACTATCATTTGGAAGCCATTAATAACACCACACAGAACAAAGAAATAACTCTACTTGAGGAATACTTCCGGACGCAGCTAATGATCCAAGCTGATCGCCATCATTTTGAAATTTCATCAACATTTTTTGATCGACTGAGAAATCCATTTAATCTGGTGTCGGCACAGAATAAGAACTCTGCCCTACCCGTCGAATTCTAACAGACGAGAAAATAAAAAAAAATCTATATCCATAAGACACCAATAATCTTTGGCAGGATCAAAAATGTCGAAATGCTAGATTTGGCGGAATTCAATAAATCCAAATATACACTTTTTTCAGTTATTGGGGGGAGTTCGAGTCGGGTCACGCATTCTGCTTATTTCTCTTCACTGAGGGCCAACTATTACACGTGTTCCTTTTTAATTCACTACCGCATGTAGAGCACATGCGGTTGTCGGACAGAATAATTTTTCCCAGATGCCAACCACCACGATTTTTTTTTTGGGAATCACCCACTTTCTGCTTAACAAAAATTTATGTGGTTAAAAACCAAGTTTTTCAGCCTAAGCTTACGATTCAAATATTTGAAATAATAATAAAATAAATTTATAATAGTCACCATAATTTTTTGAACAATAGTTATTTATGCAATAGCTTCACAGTTATTTCTTCAAACAACTATAAACACCTCAAATAGATCCTGATGTTGAAATTTATTTTTGCCAATGAATGTCATCAAATGCATTGTCAAAGATTCAAAACCTTCACAAGAGTTCAAGAAAAAAAATTTAGTTATTTTAAATAAATAAAATTTAGATGATTTGTATTCATAATAAACTATTATTGTTGGATTTAAAATTGTTTGTGAACAAGCCTCCTAGATAAAGGGTGCATTTGGGAGGGTGTTTTGCCTGCTTTTCAGTTTGAAAAGCACTTCATGTGACGTTTGGGAGGGCGCCTTGTGTATGCTTTTTGGCACATCGCGCCTTTGGAATGAAAAAACAAAGATTGTGCCATGCTGCCTCCATTCTAAGATTTATGTTGCGGTTTGGGCGCAAAAGTACAAAGCTACCCCTCTGCAAATCGAGAAAAGACTCTCTGAGTCCCTAATAATACCCTTCTTTAGCCCCTACTCCATTTATTCATTCTCGTTGTGGCTTTAGGGCAAAATTGAAGTTCATCTTCTCTACTACAGTCTCTCTCTATGGGTAGTATTCGTCTTCTTTCTTTATCTATTGTCCTATGTAGTGGTGGTTTGGTATTTTTCGATTTTTTTCTTTGTCGAGTTCTCGATTTACCTGTTGGTGTTTTGGTGCTTGAGGTGATATGTTACATTTTATTTTGAGGTGGTATATTGCTTGAGGTATTTTTGTTCTTTTGGCACTTGAGGTGTTATATTGAATATCATATTTATTTTCCTATTATACTTTTCAGTTTTCCTCATTGTTAGTGGTTTGGTGCTTGAAGTGGTGTCGATGGGGCTTCCTGGATGGCCTCTATGGTGATGGTAGGTTGCTTTTCATGTTTGTGATGCTCCTTATCATAATTTCTTCTCTTATTTTTTGAATTCGTTTGTCTNCTATTGAATATCATATTTATTTTCTCTATTATACTTTTCAGTTTTCCTCATTGTTAGTGGTTTGGTGCTTGAAGTGGTGCCGATGGGGCTTCCTGGATGGCCTCTATGGTGGGTAGGTTGCTTTTCATGTTTGTGATGCTCCTTATCATAATTTCTTCTCTTATTTTTTGAATTCGTTTGTCTGGTTCAATTCTTTTTTCTAGTTCAACTCACTATTTTGTGGATTTGGGTCTAGAGCTATCAAAACGGCTCGTTGTTCATGAACAACTCGTGTTCGGCTCGTTCGCTAAGTTAATGAATCAAACACGGACAAAAATTTATTCGTTCGTGTTAGGCTCGTTTTGGTCGTTTTGGCTCGAAATACTACTCATCAATTGTGTGTGTATATATATATATATATATATATATATATAGATTGATGGGTAGGATTTTTAAGAAAATTAATTGACTACAAGGCTACCAAGATTTAAAATCAATTAAGAGTATTAATTAAGAAAATAGAATAAAAATTATTAAATTAGATTTAAATGATGTTTTAATATAAAAAATAATTTTTAAATCTTGCCTCAACCCTTAACATCTTATGACTATGTGATTAGGGTTGTCAAAATGACTTTTTGTTTGTGAACGACTTGTGTTCGGCTCGCTAAGCAAACGAGACAAACATAAACACATTTTTTTTAGCTTGAAATATAAACAAGCTGAACACGAGTTTTCACCCATATTTGGGTGTTATTTATGTCAGTTTAGTAGCTTCCTTGGGAGCTTTTAGGTGATTTTGGAATTTGGTGGTTTGTTGTCCCTCNTAAAATGATTTTTTGTTTGTGAACGACTTGTGTTCGGCTAGCTAAGCAAACGAGACAAACATAAACACATTTTTTTGAGCTTGAAATATAAACAAGCCAAACACGAGTTTTCACCCATATTTGGGTGCTATTTATGTCAGTTTAGTAGCTTCCTTGGGAGCTTTTAGGTGATTTTGGAATTTGGTGGTTTGTTGTCCCTCCAAATTAGTAGTTTCAATAATTTGTTGTTGGCAAGTTGTTAGTATATAGTTTGAATTCTGTGAAAATAACTGGCTTGTTATTTGCTTAATTTTTTGAAGATCGATTTGAGGACTTCGTTTTACTATTTTTCCTTGATTTATACAAGGTGCAGATCTTGCTTGCATGTGGTGTTATGAATTTGTGGGGACTTGAGAAATAAGGTATTGTGGTTGCCTTATGGGATTTGTTGGTTGCGCTTGCTTTGGCAAAATTTTAGCAAATATTCCATGTTACATTATGGAATTTTAATATTTGATTTCCATTGGGGCTTTATTTTGCTTTTAAAGGGAAATTTACACATGCACATCACACAATTTTTATGTATGTACATATCTTGCATCTAAAATTTATATATGTGATGTTAAAGATTTGAGTCTTATATTCGTAAATATTAAAGCTTATCTATATATATTAAAGGAGAAATTGATATTTGGTCCAATGGGCACCAAATATCAATTCCCCCATATGGGTTGAAAACCCGGTGTGCTTGATTCTGATTCGAAGAGCCCGCGCTACATATTTAAACCCCCCGACCCGAGGGACTTATGCCAGAGACCACACCAATGAGCAAGGTGTTCCCCCATATGGGTTGAAACCCTGGTGTGCTTGATTCTAATTCAAAACGCCCGTGCTACGAGATTTGAACCCCCGACTTGAGGAACTTATTTCAGAGGCCGCACCAATATACAAGTTGTTTCACATTTCACACACACACACACACACACACACATATCTATTATATATAAATACATGCATAGATACATCTATGTATATATGTATATGTATGTATGTATGTATAATAGATATATATGTGTGTGTGTGTGTGGTGTGTGAAATGTGAAACAACTTGCTTATATATATACATACACCATACATTTATACATACATATATAGATACATCTATATATCTTTATACGTATAATATATATATATATATATATATATATATATATATATATATATATATATATATATATATATATNGCAGAACAAAGAAATAACTCTACTTGAGGAATACTTCCGGACGCAACTAATGATCCAAGCTGATCACCATCATTTTGAGATTCCATCAACATTTCTTGGTCGACAGAGAAATCCATTTAATCTGGTGTCGGCACAGAATAAGAACTCTGTCCTACCCATCGAATACTAACAAACGAGAAAATAAAAAAAAAATCTATATCCATAAGACACCAATAATCTTTGGCAGGATCGAAAATGTTGAAATGTTAGATTTGGCGGGATTCCATAAATCCAAATATACGCTTTTTCGGTTATTGGGCGGAGTTCGGGTCAGGTCACGCATTCTGCTTATTTCTCTTCACTGAGGGCCCACCATTACACGTGTTACTTTTTAATTCGCTACCGCATGTAGAGCACATGCGGTCATCAGACAGAATAATTTTTCCCAGATGCCAACCACCACAATTTTTTTTTGGGAATCGCCCACTTTCTGCTTAACAAAAATTTATGTGGTTAAAACTAAATTTTTCGGCTTAAGCTGTAAAAAGATTACAATCTAAATATTTGAAATAATAATAAAATAAATTTATAATAGTCACCATAATTTTTTGAACAACAGTTATTTATGCAATAACTTCACAGTTGTTTCTTCAAACAACTATAACCACCTCAAATAGATCCTGATGTTGAAATTTATTTTTGCCAATGAATGTCATCAAATGCATTGTCAAAGATTCAAAACCTTCACAAGGGTTTAAGAAAAAAATTTTAGTTATTTTAAATAAATAAAATTTAGATGATTTGTATTCATAAGAAACTATTATTGTTGGATTTAAAATTGTTTGTGAACAGGCCTCCTAGACAAAGGGTGCATTTGGGAGGGTGTTTTGCCTGCTTTTTGGTTTGAAAAGCACTTCATGTGACGTTTGGGAGGGCGCCTTGTGTATGCTTTTTGGCATAGCGCGCCTTTGGAATGAAAAAAAAAGATTGTGCCATGCTGCCTCCATTCTAAGATTTATGTTGCGGTTTGGGCGCAAAAGTACAAAGCTACCCCTCTGCAATTCGAGAAAAGACTCTCTGAGTCCCTGATAATACCCTTCTTTAGCCCCTACTCCATTTATTCATTCTCGTTGTGGCTTTAAGGCAAAATTGAAGTTCATCTTCTCGGCTACAATCTCTCTCTATGGGTAGTATTCGTCTTCTTCCTTTATCTATTGTCCTATGTAGTGGTGGTTTGGTATTTTTCAATTTTTTCTTTGTCGAGTTCTCAATTTACCTGTTGGTGTTTTGGTGCTTGAAGTGATATGTTACATTTTATTTTGAGGTGGTATATTGCTTGAGGTATTTTTGTTCTTTTGGCACTTGAGGTGTTCTATTGAATATCATATTTATTTTCTCTATTATACTTTTCAGTTTTCCTCATTGTTAGTGGTTTGGTGCTTGAAGTGGTGCCGATGGGGCTTCCTGGATGGCCTCTATGGTGGGTAGGTTGCTTTTCATGTTTGTGATGCTCCTTATCATAATTTCTTCTCTTATTTTTTGAATTCGTTTGTCTGGTTCAATTCTTTTTTCTAGTTCAACTCACTATTTTGTGGATTTGGGTCTAGAGCTATCAAAACGGCTCGTTGTTCATGAACAACTCGTGTTCGGCTCGTTCGCTAAGTTAATGAACCAAACATGAACAAAAATTTATTTGTTCGTGTTAGGCTCATTTTGGTCGTTTTGGCTCGAAATACTTCTCATCAATTATATATATATATATA
>JXCR01081355.1:106257-127034 GCA_002079205.1 Phalaenopsis hybrid cultivar
CAAGCCACAACACTCAAAACGCTGAAATAAAACATCCTATGTTTAGTCTCAACTATACAGAGATCTAAAAGCATAATTCTAAAGCAAAGCAAATATAAAGCTCAAATCAAAATACATAGATAGACATATATGTAGTAATATAAATATACTATTATTCAGATTAAGTACTAGATTCTCCTCTGAGATCACCCATTGATTGCACACGTATGAAGAGGTTGTAGAAGGGTCGGAATGGAAATTCTTCTGTGGAATCCTCTTCTATCAATTTCATCCTCCTCATCAGTCGTATCAAGCTATCTTTTAAATGTCCAGAGTGCTCAAAATGTTCTTTCATCCTCCAGTCCAGAAGATCGAAGAAATCAGAGATATTATTAATCACATTCATGACATTTTGTACCTCCTTTTCCAATTTTTTGATTCGGCGCCGGATCACCAGAGTCTTGTCAGGAACTAAGGGTTGAACTGACAGTGAATTTTGAGATGATTGATCTACTGTAATGGCCATGTCATTTTCATCTTCAAAAGTTGAGAATCTCTCAGTTGGATACAAAGGCTTCCAAGGTAGAAGTACCTTTTCCCAATTTTGGTAGGACACTTGGAACTGACTGCAAAGTGAGAAAATTGTGGAAGGGTGTCCAAGCCCATAAGTTGATCCATGAACGATTAGACCCAAAATCGACTTCACAATTATTGACCCTATATCGATCAGCAGTCCCCTTTGGATGTAGTAATTCAAAATAACACTTTCTTTAGAAACTTTACCAATCTTCATTGTCGGTAACAGTTTCGCAGAAATGAAAAAGTGCCAGTGTTTTGAAACAGGATTTAGAAGTGTTGCAGAAAAAACTAACATACCTGTTTTCTCTCATTTCCTAGTCGTCAGTTTCGTCCGTTAAATATTGATAAATCTCATTCATCTGGTCTTTTGTCGGGACAAAATTGGAATAGTGGCAAACAAGAATGTTCTTGATCATGTATAATTCATTGATTCGTGTAGGAGTGGAAGTGATCCGTCTACCTCGCACATAAACAACTCCATGATTGATTCCATGTAAATTTGCATAGAATTCTTTCACCACAGGAACAACCACGACGGCAGTAGTGTAGCACAACACTTCTCATCTTCGCCGCATTATAGTCTCTTCAATTGCCGTAGAGAGATTATTCAATCCACGATTTACAAATCCTCGTTCCTTGATCAATCTTTTCTTCGTCGGTAACTTGTTGAAGATTCTTTGCGCTTCCGCACTAATAAACTTTCGTCAATTGAAAACTCTCTTTCTGGGATTATCAGGGGAATTGAACGCCATATGAATGAAGTTTGTGGAGTTTCACTACGTTTTTGGGAAAAAATATGAACTAGGAATCGAATTTGGGAGTTTAAAAGAGTAACTCCAGCCCAAAAACCACTAAAAACCGCCATTCAAACCCAAGTAACCGCCATCTCGCCGGTCTCACCATTGGCGGGGTCGAGGGCGCCTTGGGTGAGCCTATGTATTTATTTTTCCTGGACTCTTGAGAAAAACCCTTCGTCGGCGGCGTCGAGGGCACCGTCGACGCCCAAGGCAAAAATTGCATAGTTTTACTCTGGTTCGAATGCGTTCTAATTTTTCTCTATGAATCTAATTCTTATGATGATTCAAGGGTAAAGAAGAGTAGTAGAGCTTAATACTACCATAAACTAACGATAATTTCAAATAAAAACTACTATAATCACAATAAAAATAAAGATAACTATGGGTTGCCTCCCATAAAGCGTTTGGTTTAATGTCGTCAGCCCGACCTATTCAGGTGTTATTCTGGTTGACTGATCATTAAAACCTCTTTAAAATTTGGTCTTTNATGTGCATATAAGTAAAGTACCATGCCCTACACTCGGGGGGAATCAAACCTCAGACTAGAGAAACTTACAACTGACAATTAGATACCCGACCAATTAATCTGAGTGCGCGGTGCACACACACACACACACACACACACACACACCAAATTGATCAATAAATTGAGCTCAATGTCATGGCTAGCCTAACCCAAACCCAACTTCTAGCCATTTTGACCCAAATTTAACCCCTTCACCTAAATTGACTTAATCAAACCAAATCGGTCAACCAATGACCCCCACAGCCACTAAGCTTCTCCTTTGGACCAGGCTAAACCACCCTAAATCCACCCAAGTGAGTTATGGACCAATGGGTCCCTAAATTAAGGGATTTCATCCCATTTTTGGGCCTTAACTAAGAAATCTCTTTCATCATCACTAACCATTAGGGGCAAATCATAATTAACGCTCTCTCTGGCTTACCTTACCACCTCCCCTGCTTTGGTCAACCACCCTACTCACTACAAAATGCCAAAACTGTGAGCCACTGCTCCTAAATCAAACCCAATTTCAACCCTAAAGGCCATCTCATCCTAATTTCTCTTCAGAGCTCCTCAGCCCTCCAACTAAGCAACTCTTTGCACCCATCAATTGGCTGACACCCCAAGCACAAGCCCTTTTATTTAATCATCCCCCTCCATGGCTGACCGCGATTTTATATATGCTTAAAAATGTAAGTATTTAATACTGCTGCCAAAAGATTTAATTCCTCAACAACTGTACCAAAACCTTAATAATAGTTATAGATTCGATAAATATGGATGTAATAAATATTCAATAATTGTAAAGTCACACTTATCAATGCAAGTATACGTATCACGCAAGTAATATAGGGCTCTAATGGAGTCTTAGATATCGATCACACAGGGAGTAAGATTAGAACTACGAACTAAGATTTTAGAAAAGCAATACTTTAATCACAACAACCTAGTTCAATTTGCTTATCTGTCACTAATAGACAATTGAAATAAATATGTAATTTTAATAACTATTAAATAACGAATTATACTAATGAAGGGTCGAATGTGATATTCAATATATAAAAAACATCCTTCTCCTTGTCAAGAAATTATAGTGAATGGATAAAGTGAATTAGTTTAAATTATATTGTGTCAAATAGGAGCATACCTATTCTTTACCCTTTGGTATATATTGTGTCAAATAGGAGCATACCTATTCTTTACTATTTGGTCCATACATAAAGGACATTGACTAATCCTACGCTTGTTTACTGAATCTGCAGCTAGGCTGGGAGGATACCGACTCTCACTTCAGAGCTCTCACGTTGCCCTCACCTGAGGGCTAACATCTACACTTCAGCACCCGAACGATAGGACTAAAATGAGGATTTTAGTATGTCACTCTAAAATCTCCAATTCTGCGCCCGATAATATTATTTTCCTATTTATTTGCACCCAACTTCCAAGGGCTTTGACCTACCTGAATCTTGGATATAATCTTCAGTTTAGTTGTAAAACTCGACATATTTTAACAAATCAATTGGCCAGATTGAAAGTAAATTAAGATCGAAGTGAAAAGATCATCACAATTTCTTAAACATTTTCATGGCTTCACCAATTCAAATCACCATTTCACAAATCCCAAGACAAGGAGAAAGACAGAGAAAACTACTCAGATCTCATGGGGGTAAACACAACAAAACTCAGAATTCATATATAAAATCAAAGTCATACAAACTATAATAATAAATAAACTTATCTNCTCATATAAATAATTTTTTAAAATATTGAAATAGAGGACATTTGATAGTTAATCATTTTCTTTCCTCCCCCAAACTTAAATTTTTCAATATAAAATAATACATGTGAAAAGGAAAACTCTAAATATAAATCATACCTTAGTATTTTAGGCATTTTCATCATTCTGAAATTTTTGATCCATCTCAACATTTCTACTTCACCGGGTCTGCAATATTAGGAGCTTTCTACACATATAAATCATTAGAGAAATTTCTGGGTAATGAAATTTTGAAATAAGTATATAAAACTGAAATATAAACAAGCACAATATTTCCTAACACTAACACAAAACTAAACAAAACAATTACAATTAAAATGCGAAAATAAAAATCACATTACATTACAGGTAATGAAATTTTGAAATAAGTATAAAACTAAAACATTAAATAAGCACAACATTTCCTAACTACAATACTAAATAAAACAATTACAATTAAAATGCAAAATAAAAATCACATTACATTCCAAAATACTACTCAACATCTATCACAAAACAATTACAATTAAAATGCGAAATAAAAATCACATTACATTACAAAATACTACTCAACAGAAAACATTTAAAATTAAAATATGAAAATAAAAATCACATTACATTACAATCCACAAAATACTACTCAACATCTATTAAACTACACATGCAAATTTAACTATAACACTAACTTTATAATAGAAAATTAAATTATCCTAGTGCAACATAACAATAAAAATGAAAGTCCAACTACATATAAACATATATTTATATTACAAAAGATCACATAAATAAAAGTACAAGTACAAGTACATCAATTCTAACAAATATCAAAATCCCACACTATGTCTTCATCTCCTTGATCAGCAGGTGGATTGGGTTGATACTGAGTATATCGGGGGCACTCAGGGAAAAGTAACATCAGGCTCACCTCTGTAGTGTCGGACCTGAGCTTCATAATAAGCTACCTCAAAATTTGAATGCCAGTAACCGGCTCCCTCTGTAGTGTTGGGATGATACTGAGTATACCGGGGGCACTCAGAAAAAGTAACATCAGGCTCACCTCTGTAGTGTCGGGCCTGAGCTTCATAATAAGCTATCTCAAAATTTGAATGCCTCTTAAGATACTCACTATCAAATCATGTCGATGTTCTAACACTCTAATCCTTTCATTTATTAATTCTATGCTCTTCCAAAAGGTCAACTCATTCATCAAATCAATGAGGGTAGGGGAACTAGAAGGTGAAAGGTCATAACTTGTAGAGGGAACATCTCCATTAGTAGAATGTTCTTGACTTCTACTTTCAGCTCTCCATTTCTCATGGGATTCATTAGTTTTCAAATTGACCTTACTAATGGGTTTCATAAGGTAAAGCCATTCTTCATCTTCCGTTTCCACTCCAGAAAGTTTGCAAATTGCATAAATAAGGCCAGGATGTCCTAGACCTCAACTTATCTCACTCCTTGTCGTAGTCAATATATTCTTAAAAATAATTCTCCCCATATTTATAGTTCTATTATTATGAATACATAAATTCAGAATAGCTCTATCTCTAGTTACCTCACTATGGTGATAAGTTGGTAACAAAGTAGAAGAAATAAAATAGTGTCACGCTCTAGAGATGACATTCAACATGAAAGCAAAAAAATTTACCCGTTCTCGCTGCTTTATCTTCCATGTTCCTTTCCCATCAGTGAGAAAGTTGATCACATTTACCCGTTCTCGTTGCTTTATCTTCCATGTTCCTTTCCCATCAGTGAGAAAGTTGATCACATCATTGAGGGATTCCATCGTACTAAAGGATTCATAATGACAGCTATAAGAGTCTGGGACTTCGTAAAAGGTGTTTGCTTTATCTTCCATGTTCCTTTCCCATCAGTGAGAAAGTTGATCACATTATTGAGGGGGCCTCATAGTACTGAAGGTTTCATAATAGCAGCTATAAGAGTTTGTGACTTCGTAAAAGGTGTTAATGCGGGCGGCATTAAATTCAACAGGAAATCCCCGCACTTGAATGATTACGTCTTCATAATAGAATACATTGGCGTAGAACTCCTTCACAACATTTGTATCAGCTTTATTGGTGGTGTAACAAAAGTTTTCACACCTCTATTCAGCAATAACTTGTTCGATTTCTCCTCCCGGACTTTCAAAAACTTGATCTTGTATGCACTTCTTTCCTTTAACAAGAACTGGTTCAATTCCTCCTCCCGGACTTTCAAAAACTCGATCTTGTATACACTTCTTTCCTTTAAATATTGAAGTAANAAACCTTTCTAACCTCCAGGATCTCTAGAGTCTTCCGAACCCCCTCAATTTTTGACCAAAATCTTCTTATAAAGTTATAGATGAGCTTTTCCAAGAGTTGCCTAAGCATCCCTTCAAAATTTGTCATCATCCAAAGCCTAGTTGGTCATAACCGCCGAGCTCGCCGTGGCGGCCTTGAGGGTGTTGTCGGCGGACCTTCTTAATGAATTAATTCTGGACTCTCGGGAAAATTTCTCCGTCGGCGGGGTCAATGGCGCCGTCGGCACCCTAGTTCAATTCTTCACATTTTGGTCTTTTTTGCTCCAAATTCGCTCCTTTTCGCATCTTTTTGCTCCAATGACCCTATTTCACCATTCCTGCAACAAAAAATCAAAAATACCTTTTTTTAAAGTGCAAAATCACCAAAAACAGTATAAAATAGGTATTAAAATCTCAACATATTTTCTTTTGGTCAAAATCCCACAAACTTAACTATTACTTGTCCTCAAGTAATTTTAGTATTACATAAAAGTTATGATTTAGGGTAGTAAATATTTAATTCAGAAATACTATAAGTTTGATTTAAATAAATATCGTAGCGAGATTTCCAGAAAAATTCAAGTAATTGAATTAACTTTGTAGCCACAAGATTATCTAGTCATCTAGTTTAAGAGTTCTACTCTTCTATTTATTTCAAGAATGACTATATGTTGCAATATTAAGTCACTTAGAATATTCAAATGATATAAACTTCATGGGAACACTACTAGTAAAATAACTATTCCATAAATATAAGTTCAGGAATGTATTTAAGTTTTCCCTTTAGGTAGGTTTAGTGAAGCCAATTTTTATTAGGCATATCCTCAAGCTTTTCCTTACTTTCATATTTTTTTTCTTTCTTTTCTCTTTTTCATTAGGATTTCTTTCAATCTTATATATTTTTCTTTTCTTTTCAGGGATTGTTTTCAATCCTTTCTTTTTCCTTTTTTAAGTGAGGATTACTATATCTAGATAGCCTTTAATGATTTTGAACATCACCTTTCTTTCCCTAAATTTGAAACTCAAAGCATTCCTTTACCTTATAAATATTACATAGCCTTTACATCATTGAGCCCCAATCTTTTCTTCTCAAATGAATTTCCAGATTCTTAATACTTCAAAATATAGTTTCCTTTACTTTAAATAGTTAACTATAATCTTATTCTCTTATACTAAATATCTTAAGTTACAAAATTAATTTTCANCTCAAAATTTGAATGCCTCTGAAGATACTCACTATCATAATCATGTCGATGTTCTAACACTCTAATCCTTTCATTTATTAATTCTATGCTCTTCCAAAAGGTCAACTCATTCATCAAATCAATGAGGGTAGGGGAACTAGAAGGTGAAAGGTCATAACTTGTAGAGGGAACATCTCCATTAGTAGAATGTTCTTGACTTCTACTTTCAGCTCTCCATTTCTCATGGGATTCATTAGTTTTCAAATTGACCTTACTAATGGGTTTCATAAGGTAAAGCCATTCTTCATCTTCCGTTTCCACTCCAGAAAGTTTGCAAATTGCATAAATAAGGCCAGGATGTCCTAGACCTCAACTTATCTCACTCCTTGTCGTAGTCAATATATTCTTAAAAATAATTCTCCCCATATTTATAGTTCTATTATTATGAATACATAAATTCAGAATAGCTCTATCTCTAGTTACCTCACTATGGTGATAAGTTGGTAACAAAGTAGAAGAAATAAAATAGTGTCACGCTCTAGAGATGACATTCAACATGAAAGCAAAAAAATTTACCCGTTCTCGCTGCTTTATCTTCCATGTTCCTTTCCCATCAGTGAGAAAGTTGATCACATCATTTAGGGGGCCTTTCATAGTACTGAAGGTTTCATAATAGCAGCTATAAGAGTTTGTGACTTCGTAAAAGGTGTTAATGCGGGCGGCATTAAATTCAACAGGAAATCCCCGCACTTGAACGATTCCGTCTTCATAATAGAATACATTGGCGTAGAACTCCTTCACAACATTTGTATCAGCTTTATTGGTGGTGTAACAAAAGTTTTCCCACCTCCGCTCGACAAGAACTGGTTCAATTCCTCCTCCCGGACTTTCAAAAACTCGATCTTGTATACACTTCTTTCCTTTAAATATTGAAGTAAATCTTGATTGAGTTTTTGCATTGACGAAGAGAGAGTCATCAAACTCAATTCGTCTCTTTTAACGTTGAGTCATTTCAATCTAATCAAATTATAGAAAAATTCCAAAATTTACTTCAAATATGCAAATAATGACTTTCAATAGTAATTCTAAGATTTCAACACTAAGATCCATGAATTTCTTCCCAAATTTTCTTCACATTCTCAAATTTTTCGGATCTCCTTAATGTGGAAGAAATCCACGGTGAAAATCAAATATTTTTAGTTTGGAGTGAAGCTCTTACCTAGAGATGATCAAATCTGGTGCAAAAAAGCCTTGAAATTGCCTCAAATCCAAGATCTTTCAAGCCCTAGGTCGAAAATGACGTTTTTAGGAGGATTGGGATGATGAATAGTGGCGATTGAATAGTCAAAATCGTGGTTAAAGGTGTTTTTTCATGAGCTTGCCGTCGGCGGGGTCGATGGCCTTGTCGGCGCGCTCTATTGGAATTTTGAACATAAGTTTCAGGAAAAATCCGTCGTCGGCGACGTCGAGGGCGCCGACGACGGGCTCTACTAATTTTAGTTCAAATTCTGGTTTTTTGCGATTTCGATCAGTTTCAAGCCTTAATGACATCTTTTCAATCATTATAGACATAATTTTAAGTGACTAAACGATGTACTTAGCACAAATAAATTTTCACAACACAAAACATCACATTTATATATAAATTCCAAGGGGTACAATGTACGTTACATAACACACCTAAGTTTAGTATTTTCTCAACCTCAACACATTAATTCAGCGTCGCAATCCATGCCACAACACTCAAAACGCTGAAACAAAACATCCTATGTTTAGTCTCATCTATACAGAGATCTAAAAGCATAATTCTAAAGCAAAGCAAATATAAAGTTCAAATCAAAATACATAGATAGACAGATAGGTAGTAATATAAATCTACTATTATTCAGATTAAGTACTAGATTCTCCTCTGAGATCACCCATTGATTGCACATGTACGAAGAGGTTGTAGAAGGTTCAGAATGGAAATTCTTCTGTGGAATCCTCTTCTATCAATTTTATCCTCCTCATAAGCCGTATCAAGCTATCTTTTAAATGTCCAGAGTGCTCAAAATGTTCTTTCATCCTCCAGTCCAGTGATCGAAAAAATTAGAGATATTATTAATCGCATTCATGACATTTTGTACCTCCTTTTCCAATTTTTTGATTCGGCGCAGGATCACCAGAGTCTTGTCAGGAACTAATGGTTGAACTGACAGTGAATTCTGAGATGATTGATCTACTATAATGGCCATGTCATTTTCATCCTCAAAAAGCTGCCTTCCAAGGTAGCAGTACCTTTTCCCAATTTTTATAGGACACTTGGAACTGATTACAAAGTGAGAAAATCGTGGAGGGGTGTCCAAGCCCATAAGTTCAATTGGATACAAATGCTTCCAAGGTAGAAGTACATTTTCCCAATTTTGGTAGGACACTTGGAACTGACTGCAAAGTGAGAAAATTGTGGAAGGGTGTCCAAGCCCATAAGTTGATCCATGAATGATAAGACCCAAAACCGACTTCACAATTATTGACCCAATATCGATCGGCAGTCCCCTTTGGATGTAGTAATTCAAAATAGCACATTTCTTAGAAACTTTACCAATCTTCATTGTCGATAATAGTTTCGCAGAAATGAAAAAGTGCCAGTGTTTTGAAACAGAATTTAGGAGTGTTGCAGAAAAACTAACATACCCGTTTTCTCTCATTTCCTAGTCGTCAGTTTTGTCCGTTAAATATTAATAAATCTCATTCATCTGGTCTTTTGTCGAGACGAAATTGGAATAGTGACAAACAAGAATGTTCTCAATCATGTATAATTCATTGATTCGTACAGTAGTGTAAGTGATCCATCTACCTCGCACATAAACAACTCCATGGTTGATTCCATGTAAATTTGCATAGAATTCTTTCACCACAGGAACAACCACGACGGCGGTAGTGTAGCACAACACTTCCCATCTTCACCGCATTATAGTCTCTTCAATTGCCGTAGAGGGATTATTCAATCCACGATTTACGAATCCTCGTTCCTTGATCAATCTTTTCTTTGTCAGTAACTTGTTGAAGATTCTTTGTGCTTCTGCACTAATAAACTTTCGTCAATTGAAAACTCTCTTTCTGAGATTATCAGAGGAATTGGACGCCATAGGAATGAATTTTGTGGAGTTTCACTACGTTTTTGGGATAAAATATGAACTAGGAATCAAATTTGGGAGTTTAAAAGGGTAACTCCAGCCCAAAAACCGCTAAAAACCGCCATTCAAACCCAAGTAACTGCTATCTCGTCGGTCTCGCCATTGGCGGGGTTGAGGGCGCCGTCAGTGAGCCTATGTATTTATTTTTCCTGGACTCTTGAGAAAAGCCCGTCGTCGGCGGCGTCGAGGGCGCCGTCGATGCCCAAGGCAAAAATTGCACAGTTTTACTCTAGTCCGAATGCGTTCTAATTTTTCTCTATGGATCTAATTCTTATGATGATTCAAGGGTAAAGAAGAGTAGTAGAGTTTAATACTACCATAAACTAATGATAATTTCAAATAAAAACTAATATAATCACAATAAAAATAAAGATAAATATGAGTTGCCTCCCATAAAACGTTTGGTTTAACGTCGTCAGCCCGACCTATTGAGGTGTTATTCTGGTTGACTGATCATTAAAACCTCTTTAAAATTTGGTCGTTTACCTTCAAAATACGGTTTTAATCTATGACCATTTACTTTAAATCTATTTTCAGTTTTCTAATCTTCAATCTCAACAACTCTGTAAGTATAAACTTGAGTAAAGGGTCGTAACCAACGAGACTTCAATTTCTCAGGAAATAACTTCAGCCTAGTGTTGTAAAGCAAAACTTCTTATCCTGTTCAAAGTTCTTTTGGTTAATCTTCCGATCATGTCATAACTTTAGTTTCTCCTTATAAATTTTGTCGTTATCATAATACTCATTTCTTAATTCTTCCAATTCATTTAATTGTAACAATCTCTTCTTAGCACATCTTTCAAATTATAATTGAATTCTTTAATTGCCCAATATGTTTTATGCTCTAATTCTACTGGTAAGTGACAAGTCTTTCCAAAAATTAATCTGTAAGGAGTCATTCCAATAGGCAAGTTCTACTGGTAAGTGACAAGTCTTTCCAAAAATTAGTTTGTAAGGAGTCATTCCAATAGGAGCGTAAGTGACAAGTCTTTCCAAAAATTAGTCTGTAAGGAGTCATTCCAATAGGAGTTTTATAACGTTGCAAGTCTTTCCAAAAATCAGTCTATAAGGAGTCATTCCAATAGGAGTTTTATAAGCAGTCTTGTAAGCTCCATAATGCGGTATATACTCTACTAGGGTTTATAGTATTTTCAAGTATTTGTTTAATCTCTCTATTAAAAATTTCAGCTAACCCACTGGTTTGAGAATAATAGGCAGTAGAGATTCTAAGAATAATATTAAACTTTTTTGCCAATCTTTGAATATATTTATTCTTAAAATGGGATCCTTCGTCAGTGATAATCATCCTAGACATTCTGTATCTAGTGAAAATATTTTTCATTAAAAATATTGAAACACTTTTAGCGTCACAACGAGGTAAATCTTGTGCCCAATCCACTTAGAAACATAGTCTACTGCAATTAATATATATAAGTTCCCAAATGAAGGAATAAATGGTCCCTTAGAAACATAGTCTACTACAATTAATATATATAAGTTCCCAAATGAAGGAATAAATGGTCCCATAAAATCTCCCAAACATCAAAGATCTCAACTTCTAACATGAAATTCAGAGGCATTTCATTTCTTCTAGATCCCATAAAATCTAATCCCTAAACGTCAAAGATCTCAACTTCTAACATGAAATTCAGAGGCATTTCATTTCTTCTAGATATATTGCCTACTCGTTTTCAACTTCCAATATAAAATTTAGAGGCATTTCATTTCTTCTAGATATATTGCCTACTCGTTGTACAAGTTTTTATATATCTATAAACATTCCTAAAGAAAATAAGCAAATAAAATCCAGCTTGTAAAATTTTATAAGTAGTTTTATCAATCTCAAAATGTCCTCCAAATTCAAAATCATGACATTTCTGAATGATTAGCTTTATTTCTTCATAAGGTACACATCTTCTCATAATCAGATCCTTACATTATTTATATAAATAAGGTTCATCCAAAAAATACGCTTTCGCATCATGAATGAATTTCTTTTGTTGTTGCAGTGTCAGCTTAAATGACAAAATATCACTTACAATATAATTAACAATATCAGCATACCATGATATTTTTCACTAATTAATTTTATAAAGTTGTTCATCAGGAAAACTGTTTGTAATTTCATTATTGCATTTCTGAAATGACTTCCCCCGTCAATTATGATCACTCTCGACATCCCAAATCTACAAAATATATTCGTTCTTAAAAACTTTACAATACTTTGAGCATCACATCAAGGTAAAACAACAACTTATATTCATTTGGATACATAATCTACTGCTGACAATATATGTAAATTTTTGAAAAAAGATATAAATGATCCAATGAAATCTAATCCCCAAACGTCAAATATCTTATCTTCCAACACAAAATTGAGGGACATCTCATTTCTCCTAGAAATATTGTTTACTTGTTGACATCAATTACAAATTTTGATATAAGCATTAACATCTCTAAAGATTGTAGGCCAATAAAATCTAGATTACAAAATTTTGTATGTTGTTTTAGCAATACCAAAATGTCCCCCAAAATTAGAATTATGACATTTTTGGATAATTTCATAAGTTTCTTCTAACATCAAAATGTCCCCCAAAATCAGAATTATGACATTTTTGGATAATCTCATAAGTTTCTTCTAATAACACATCTTCGGATAATTAGATCATTTCCTTGTTTATATAAAAATGGGTCATCCCAAAAATAAGTTTTAGCTTCAGATAAAAATTTTCTCTTTTGTTGGTATGTCAGACCATAGGGTATAATATCACTAACAATAAAATTCACAATGTCGACATACAATGGAACACACCACTCCTTAATATTGAACAATTCTTCATCTAGAAAATATTCATTAATTTCTTTTTTAAAACAAAGTGGGTTTTCTAATTCAAGCATGTACAGAGGATCAACAATTTGATTCTCAGCTCCCTTTCTATCTACTATCTCAACGTCGAATTCTTGCATAAGAAGAATCCATCGTATCAGTCTTGGTTTGCATCATTCTTTTCCATTAAATGTTTAATAACAGAATTATCTGTATGAACAATACATTTTGTTCCAATTAAGTATGATTTGAATTTATCAAAAGAATAAACTATTGCTAATGACTCTTTCTCAGTTGTGGTATAATTAATTTGACTTTCATTAAAAGTTCTACTAACATAGTAAATAATTTTAAAAATCTTAACATACTTTTGTCTTAACACAACTCCAATAATATAATCACTTGCATTACACATTATTCAAAAAGGTTTTTCCCAATTTGGTGAAATAATAATTGGCGCAGTGGCTAATTTTTTTTTAAAATTTCTCAAAAGCTTTTAGAAACTCTTTATCAAAATTAAAAGTTACATCTTTTTCAAGCAAATGGCAAAGGTGCTTAGCAATTTTTGAAAAGTCTTTAATATATCGCTCGTAGAATCCAACATGTCCTAAAAAACTTCTATTTTCCCTCACATTTTTTGGGTGAGATAAATTAGCGATTACTTGAATTTTTGCAGGATCTACGTCCATATCATTTTCTGATACATGATGTCCTAAAACAATTCCGCCTACTACCATAAATTAACATTTTTCCCAATTAAGAACTAAATTTTTTTCTTCACAGCGCTTAAGAGCTCTTGATAAATGTTCTAAACATGATTCAAATGAAGCTTTAAATATTAAAAAATCATCCATAAAAGCTTCAATTATAGAAAATAACCATCATACATCTTCAAAATGCAGCAGAGGGATTATATAAACCAAATGACATTCTTCTAAAAGCAAATATACCATAAAGACTGATAAACTTTATTTTCTCTTGATCCTCATGAACTATTTGTATTTGGTGATAACCAGTATATCCATCCAGAAAACAAAAATATTTATGCCTAGCTAATTTATCAAACATTTGATCTAGAAATGTTAGTGAAAAATGATCTTTCCTAGTAGCGAGATGTAATTTTCTATAATCAATGTATATTCATCACCCAGTGACTTGTCTTGTTGGTATTGACTCATTATGTTCATTCATAGTCATAGTCACTCCTCCTTTCTTAAGTACACAGTGAATTGGACTGACCCATGCACTATGTGAAATAGGGTAGATAATTCCAGTATCTAACCAACTTAAAATTTCTTTCTTAACAATTTCTTTCATAACATGATTCAATCTCCTTTGAGGATTAGCTTTGGGTTTGAAGTTCTTTTCCATATGAATTCTATGCATACAAATTGAAAGACTTGTTCCTTTAATATCAACAATTGTCCATCCAAAGACTTTCTTATAATTCTTCAAAGTTTTCATTAAACTCTCTTCTTCTTCTATAGTTAAATTTGAGGAAATTATAAAAGAAAATATTGATGAATCACCTAAAAAGGCAAATTTTAAATGTTCAGGAAGTAACTCAACTTAAGTTCAGGAGGTTTTTCAATCGATGGACAAAAAAATTATCTTTTTCTGTCGTGTCCAAAACATCAAAACTTTCTCGAACATAATTTGAATCTTCCTTATAAAAATTCTTCTAATTGTTCTAATTCTTCTTCTTACTTTAATAATTCAGAATCAAGTTTTTGGCGTCGTTTTCCAAAACTTCAAAACTTTTGTATTACTAGCAAATGTTCATTGGGATCTATTACTTAATGAATTTGTTATTTTTCCCAATTGATTCTCAATATTTCTAATTGTAGCACCTTGACTTTGTAACTGATTTCCTATTTGTAACACCACTTCTTCTATAGACAACTTTTTCTCCTTAAATTGTGGATTACTGTTAAAACCTAAAGGATAAGTAGTTCTATAATTATTATTACCTTGGTTGTTCCAGTTTCCCAAGGGTTTACTTGTTTGTTTCCCCATTGCTGATTATTATCACCCAAATTATTATTCCAGTTAAAGTAAGGATGATTTTTTCAACCTAGGTTATAATAGTTTTAATATGGGTTATTTGAATTATTATTTATGACATTCAAAGTTTCTGATGATGCTTGAAAATCTAGCAATTGACCCAATGAATTCTCTTCAATTATTGAAATTGTTTTAGAAAAGTTCATTCCAAATTGGTCTAACTTCTTTGAAATTGTAACAACATGATTTGCTAACATTACAAAAGCATCAGATTTATGAATATTGGCTACTTTCTTAAGATTCACCCTCTCAGAACATCATTGAAAATTACTAACAGTCATCTCTTCAATTAAAGAATAAGCGTCATGAAATGATTTTGACATCAATAAACCACCAGCAATGACATAACGAATCCATTGTAAAATGTTTGAATTATTAACCAATCTGGTATAACATGGTGTAGACACTTTTTCAGTGGTTCTTTAAATCGTTCCCACACTTCATAAGTAGATTTGTCTTTAAACTGATAAAAAGATGAAATATCATTTCCAAGCTTTGCAGTTTTTATGGTGGAAAATATTTAGCAAGGAATTTCTGCGCTAAATCACCCCAAGTTCTGATAGATCCAGGTGCTAACGAATTTAACCATATCTTAACCTTATCCCTCAGTAAGAATCGAAAAAAAGTTCAAGTCTAATAAATTCATCTGAAACACCATCCTATTTACAAAATTATAGAAAATTAGCAAGATGTAAATTTGGATCTTCAATTGGTGCTCCCCCAAACTAATTATTTGATATCATTTGGATAAAACATGTTTAAGTTCAAATGAATTAGCTACAACAACAAATTTTTGAATACTAGAATGAAGTTTATCTACTTTAGAGTTTGCATAATTTCTTAAAGGTCTAAATTCTTAATTAATTTCAACATTTTAATTATTTTGGGTTGTTATTTCTTGAAGTTTATGATATTTTTCTATATTTTTTTTATTGTTTTTTAATTTTTCTAATAGTTCTTTCTAATTCAGAATCATAGGGCACTAGTCATTAAGAACATGAACTACACATACATTACTACAAAACAACATAAAATAAAATCACACAAACAATAACTTATATAAAAACAACACTACAATATTCCAATAATAAATCTAAAAGTTTAAATCAAACTTTTTAAAAATGGAAATTTGCATTCCTAAAAATTCTTTCAAAAATTTTTTTTACTCCCCGATGACATCAAAAACTTGATCCCGACTTTTAAGACAATACCACGAAGTATGTGTGGTTATATTCTCAATTATCTTTCTTTATATTTCTTTCTTTACAATGGCGTCAAAAACTTGATTCTAAAGCAAATAAGAGTGCAACTATTATATTTAAAAATTGGGATATTACGCAAGTATACGTATCGTTATCAAGTAATATAGGACTTTTTAATTAAACCCCAAATATCGAACTCACAGGGAGAATTACAATCTGTTAATAAGAAATTAAATAACAAACGCAACTTTTGAAAAATATTATTACCTAAACTATAGATGTTATAATATGAATGAAAGTTTGATTTTTTTTGGTAATTTTTTATAATTGAAAATAAAGTAAACAACTTACTAAAATTAACTAAATATTTGTAAGATGAAGATAATATAAATAAAATATCTTTTTCCTTATTATGAATCAGTATAAACTATATGAATTCTGTTGTGGAAGTATTCAAATTGTGTTGTGTCAAATATGAGCAATATTATTTTTTACCCTTACTAGAGATGCTATAAAAAATATTGACTAATTTAAAGTTTGAATAGTTTTGAAGACGGGATAGGTAGGGAAGATACTAGCTCTCACTCTAGAGTTCCCTCTTCACCCTCCACCTGGGGGCTAACATCTCGTATCAAAACCTAAAACAATAAACTAAAGTGGAGGTTTTAACCTGTCACTCTAAAGTCCTCCAACTCTACACTCTTCAATGATTATTTCCCTATTTATTTGCACTGAACCACATGAATTAAATTCTCATCTATACAATCTCATGTGATTCTTACCATTAATTGATCAAGACAATACAATCTCGGATCTTACAAGTTCTCACAATAAATATTAACATCTTAATTGACCAAATCAAGAAGTAAATGAAGTACAAGGTTTAAAATCTTCATAACTTATTTCAACATTAAAGATTACTACTTTACACAACTTCCATCCAACACTTAATCACTTATCATTTTAAGAAAAAAAATAAAGAAAACTACTCAGAATTCATGAAGAAAACACAACAACATTTAAGTTTAAAAGTAGAAATTATGTAAACACACAAGAAGTCTAAATTAAAATCAAATGTAATCACAAAGATAAAAACTTATCTCAGATTCCTCTCCACCAAACACTTAAAGTTCCCTTGAATCTCTTATCTTCCTTTCTCTTACAATACTCTCTAGTAACACACTGCAACTCCTTCCTTTCTTCTCTCTAAAAGTATCCTAATTAATCTATGAGAGAGGGGCATCAACGAGTAACTGAGTCTCTCTTCAATCATTCAACCCAAGTCTTCTTTTATAATTTTTCCAAATGATGCTTTGGTGTCTCTTCAAAATGTATCCGCATTCAATGAATCCTTCAAGAGTTGCCTCCTTTCAATAGTCATTTGAATATATTTTCGTGTCCATTAACCATAACTCACATTTTCACCAAGAGTCGCTTCAAACACCCCTTAAAAAATTCATCCAAATTCATTGAATCATCAAATAACTACCTCTGGCGCTTAAACACGAGGTATGTGGCGCTTAGGCTCGGCTTTCTATGTTATCCTGACGCTTAGGCGCCATAGTTCTTTTGCACACATTCTTTATTTTTGCTCCAAATTTGCTCCTTTTTCACTCCTTTTACCATTTTTCATTCATTTGATTATACCTAAAAGAAAAACACACAAATATCTTCCATTAAAACACAATATCATAAAAAATAAGTATAAAAATGTGTACATAAATGTTATATATTTCAGGTGTATCAATGAGTTACCAGGGAAAATAAGGGATGAGGAGATGAGCGTTAGTGTGAATGATTTTCAACCAAATGGAGAGCAAGAAAGGATAAGGGAAATGATGTGATTCGACTAAAGGAAGAAGAAGAGAAATAGATTCATAGACTGGTATAGTGATTAGACGAAGAGGAGGAGGAGGAGAAGAAGAAGAAGAGAGTGAAAAGAAGAGAAGATGAGGAGAAGAGAAGATGATGAGAAGAAGAAAGTGAAGACCAAAAGTAGTAGTAGAAGAAGAAGAAGAAGAAGGAGAATAAAATGTAGTGGTAGAATAATTCGGCCAAGAGAAGAAGAGAGTGTGGTGAAGTATAACAAAAGAGGAGAATGTGGTGGAGTGATTCAGTTAAGAGAAGAGGGAGGAGAAAGTGATTGTGTTTTGACTAGAAGAAGAGGGAGAAGAGATGAAGTAAGAAAAGAAGAAGAGTAAGTATAAAAAAAAGAAGTAGAAAAAGAACAAAGAGAAGTGAAAGAGAAGTATGGTGGTGAGAAGAAGAAGAGAAAGAGATGGGTGGTGGTGAGAAAAAAGAGAAGAACAAAAGAAGAAGAAGAGAAGGAAGAAGTGAAGAAGAAAAAGAACGAGACAAAGTGAAAAAGAAGAAGTGCAGAAAGCCGAAGAACACCAGAAAGGAAGCAGACCAAACAAGAGCAAGGCGCTAGAGTGAATAACAAATGGAGAAAAAGTGGATGAATGGCCGAATTATTTTGACTAGAGGCGAGGAGATGGTTCATATAAGGGGTGAAGGCAGTGGAGGCCGAAGGTGAGATCTGTTAGTGCTTTAAAATCAAGCGGGAGTAGGTGGAGTAACGGTGGCATGATCACGTCGCTCTCTGGTACAATTACTTCATTCTCTCAGGTAGAGTGGCATAGTAACACCACAAGCTAGTGTGGTTATGCCGGCTCTGACGTAGCCATGCCACAAGCTAGTGTGGTTACACTTGTCAGGTGCATAGTCACTACTCAGAGCGGTGTCAAGGTTTTTGTGGCGTGCCTACACCACTACAGGCGTAGCTAAGACGACAATGGTGTAACTGCACCGAATTGTGGCATTGAGTATAGACAAAAAATTTGGGGATTTTGTGCTATTGAGCTCCTTTCAAGCCCATAATAATTGTTTTGCATGTAACACACCCAAGTAAGATAGAGGAAGGACAAGGACAAGAAAAAAATTGCCCAAAATTAAGGTCAACAACAACAAAGATGCTGAAAAAAATAGTAAAAAAAGAAAATTTTCGGCGACCTTAAGAACCAGACAAGAAAGTCATGGTATACTGAAGGCTTTTGATAACTTTTTGTGATGTCTAAGACGACCTACTTGAATTCTTATTTTGTTACGGGAGCCAACTAAATTTTTCTGAACATAACCTTTTGCGAAGGTACATATTTCGACGTGCCCCCATTTTTTAGTGAACATATCTACCAGAAGCCAACGTGCCCCCATTTTTGAGTGAACATATCTACCAGAAACCATAATTTCCAAGCCTTCTACTACTCTTGGCTGTTATAGTGGCCTGAAATAGGCCTTTTTCTTGTAGCAAAATAGAGAACTGCAGAATAAAGAAATATATCTGTCGTGAGTATGATATATCGAATTACATTCTACATAGGTATTTTCTTTATATAGGAGAGTTGGCTGTATTAACAAATAGAGAAGAAGATTCCAAAGGTGAAGCCTATGGTGAGGATAAACGTATTTAGTTGATGGACGGCTGAGAGAAAAGGTTGAGATGTATGCTACTCCACCTGCACGAAAATTCAGAAAAGCTTCCATGAGATACAGAAGGGATATACACTCTACGTGAAATATCCAACATAAGGAAATGAAGCTATCCTTTGCGGAGGAGAACACACAGAAATATATAAATAATTCAGCTCTTAGAGGCCAATGAAATTTCGTATGTTGGGTACTTGGGCAACAATTCTTGAGCTGCGCAATTCCATTCTGAGTAAAAATCTACACCTCTACCTCTTCAACGTCTCACCACTTTTCAAAATTCAAGTTCTTCGATTCTCATCAATGTCCTCTGAATTCATCCTTTAATCGCTCCAAACAAAGTTTGGCCACTGTATTAAAATGCTCTGAAACAATCAAAGTACTACATTACAGATGCATCCAAAATGTTGTTTCTACAACATTCTCTTAACTAATAACACAAGCCAGTGTAATGTAGAATATTCCGGGGCTAACACAAATTCACAAGACAAAAAAACATGGAATAATAAAAAATTATACCAAGGTCCTGGGTAATTATTTTTTGAATTTTGCATCTTGTATATAACCTTTACAGGAGTCTTATTTGGATCGATAGACTGATTCCTAGAAGCTTATCTCTCTTCTCTCTGCAAAAAAATTACCTGTGGGTAACTGGTTTGGCAGCAGAACAATCCATACACCAGTATCTGCCCCTTCCTCAGCTGACATGTTTCCTTGCCAACCAGTCATGGCAGTCTTCACCCAACCAGGGCAGTAGCAATTGATGTAAATTCTATGACCTTCGGGCCTGCTGGAAAGAAGCTTTGCCATTAATCTAGTGTAAGCATTTACGGCAAGTTTTGAAACTGAGTAGTCGGTGAACATTTGAGGCCACCCATTAACCATCCAAGTTGCATCTTTCACTTGTTTGAGGAACTCAGCAACAATGCCATCAATAAGTT
>JXCR01081355.1:135777-176255 GCA_002079205.1 Phalaenopsis hybrid cultivar
AGTTTTCTAACCCACCACACTAAAAAAAGCATGCATATGCCTTCAAATACCTACAAAAATCATAACAATGTTTCCCAAATAGATAGGAGCAACCCGAACAAGTACTTATAGAATAACTTTCCCGCCAGGTTGGAACAACCGAATGAGTACTTATAGAATAATTTCCCTGCCAGGTTGGAACAAACCAAATGAGTGCTTATGTTTTCATGTTTTAACCTTATGAAGGTGACAGATTTGACTCGACGAATTGGCAAAGTTGTAAGGCAAATTATAATGTATATGTATGGATGTATATATGGATGTATGTATATGTATGTATGTATATATGTATATGTATGTGTGTGCGCGTGCGTGTGTGTGTATATATACCCCCAACTCAGACCAAAAAAGAAAACTGCTCTGCTAGAGACTTCTTGACCTCATTTTGAGGTCATTACTTTTTTCATTAGGATCCTAGGATCTAGCTCTAAGAGTTCATATTGACCATCTTAGAAAACTAGAATTGGAACCCACCCTTTTAGAATTCCAACCACTTCCTATTTTCCTTTGATGTCTAACATTTATGGTCTCAAAATCATCGTCTTATGGATGAGCGGTTAAGGACTATTATGTGAAGATTCAGGGACAAGTTCCTAATAGGATCTCAAGCCCTAAGAAAACCTCCTCAAAACTTTATCGTCACACACACACACAAAATGCACAAAATTCTCTAAGTTGCACAAGATCGTACTTCAATTAAGACTAAAAGATGAGTGAAAATGTAAACTTTTCCGGACGACTTCCAACGATAAAATGAACTGCGCTAACACGTTCGGGACACCAATTTTAGTAAGAAAGAACACCCATATTGCCATATTTTTGCACACGAGCAAATTGCACGCAAAACGATGAATTTGCCAAAACGACATCTGACGACGAAACGGACCACCCCAGCTTGTCTGAAACGCCAAAAACACCTAAAATAGACACCAATTTTGTTATGTTTTGACACACAAATAAAAAGTGCAAATTGAATTTTATTTTTAAGAAATATTAAATATTTTATATAATTTATTACTTTATGATATTAAAATTATAATCCCTAAACCCTATTTACCCCTTCACCCGCACGCTTAAACCCTCATTCGAGCCCATCTCAGAGCTCGATCCCGCGGCTCGTCTCCCTCCCGTCCGTGTGCCCTAGTTCTACAGTGGAACCACGTGGCTCTCGTCTTCTTCCCTGTATCTTCCCCTTCTTTACGTGGCACGGCAGCCGTTCGGCTCTCTAATTAGAGGAGGCGAGCTGGCCGACGCTCATTCTACTTGAGGTTGTACGCTCTCCTCCTTTATGGCGACGCTTCCTTCCTTTCCCTCGATTCGTTGGTNTGAGCCATCTCAGAGCTCGATCCCGCGGCTCGTCTCCCTCTCGTCCGTGTGCCCTAGTTCCACGATGGAACCACGTGGCTCTCGTCTTCTTCCCTATCTCTTCCCCTTCTTTACGTGGCACGTCAGCCGTTCGGCTCTCCAATTAGAGGAGGCGAGCTGGCCGACACTCATTCTACTTGAGGTTGTACGCTCTCCTCCTTTATGGCGACGCTTCCTTCCTTTCCCTCGATTCGTTGGTTTGGGCGGCAAAAGTGGCGCTCTCTTTTCTATTCTCTGCCTATTGACTTTCTAGTGGTGTGTTTTTCTTTCTTTTGTTGGGTTGTTGTTGAAGTTTTATTTTTTTAAAAAAAAGGTGGTTTTGGGGGTGTTGTTGAAGAGGTTGCGTTCTTTTCTCTTTGCTGCCCGAGAGACTTTTTCCTTCTTCTTTACTGTGGGAGGTTTTAGGGGAGAAAGCTCTACTAACATCTTTTCTAAAATTTGATTTTCGTGTGCTGGGGTGTGGAGCATCCGTTGGTGGTTGTTTCTCAAAGCTTTCAAGAAGAAGGNCTCTACTAACATCTTATCTAAATTTGATTTTCGTGTGCTGGGGTGTGGAGCATCCGTTGGTGGTTGTTTCTCAAAGCTTTCAAGAAGAAGGCTTGTCAAAATTTCTGTTTGGCTAGCTTTTTGTGTGTTGGAAGTTTAAAGGATTTGTTAGTTGCTCTTTTTTTTTGAAGTTTTTAAGAAGAAGATTTCTTTGGGAGGCACTTTATTGGATCTTTCTTACATTTTTTTTNAGATTTGTTAGTTGCTCTTTTTTTTTTTGAAGTTTTTAAGAAGAAGATTTCTTTGGGAGGCACTTTATTGGATCTTTCTTACATTTTTTTTGCTTTAAGTCGGCATTAAGAGGTATTCTTCTCCCCTCCTCTATTTTACACTATTTCGGATGACATCTAAAGGCACCTCCTTTATCTTATAAGAAAATATATGGAAGTGAAACTTAGGCTTATTTTGAAATTTAAGCATGGATACTCACTAGAAATGGTGAAAACAAAGCATGTATGGGTTATCTTTGTTCTTCTTGCTTGGGATATTTAGAAGTATCGTAATGGTAGTTTTGAAATGAAACTTACTCTAGAAATGCATGTTAGAAGAAATTATCAAAGCTTTTATTATTGATATTCATGCTTAGAATAAATGTTGGAAAAGATTGGCTCTAAAAGGATTATTCAAGTTTATTGATTGTCTATCACCATCTGATACAAAAGTTGAAAAAATACTCTCTTTTTTGGTCCATTTGGTGGTCTCGGTTTGACTCTTTTTGAGATGAAATTATGCTGGAAAAATACTCTCTGTTTTGGCTCATTTGGTGGTCTCGGTTTGGTTCTTTTTGAGACGAAACTATAATGGAAATACTTCTCTGTTTTCCCCACCTAATATGCTCAGTTTTGGCTCCTTTGGGATTGAATATGTGCTAGAAAATTTATTTGTTTTGAGCCTTTATGGATTTCGGTTTTGGCTCTTTTGAGAACTTCTTTTTGTGGTAGACTTGGGCTGAATTTTACTTTTTTAGGGGTTCGGTTTTCCCCTTATGATTGGATTGGATTTCTTCCTTATGCCTCACGGTTTTATCATGGATTTGGGCTGAGTTTTGGTTCCTTTCAAAAATGCATAAATGATAAAAGTATAAATGGAGATGTGGCTTTTATTTTTCTCGTCCTTACGCCTCTTGGTTTTTGCCCCTCATATTAGGCTGGGCTTGGCTCCTATGCCTTTCAGTTTTGCCTATCTTGAGCAGATTTTTTTTTTATACTGTTCAAAAATATAAGTGTTGGATATATTTGTGTTGGTTCCCCCATTTGTCTGAACTTAATTTGCTCTTGGCTTGGGCTCAGATTGGTTCTTTTTATTGGCTCGGTATAGGCTTGTTTTGAGTTTTTTTGATTGGATATGTCTTGGTTGGGTGTTCTTCTTCGATGCTCCTCTTAACATATTATATTTGCAATCAAGCTTGTCATCCCAAAATATTTTCACTATCTACATGTTAGAAGTATCGTAATGGTAGTTTTGAAATGAAACTTACTTCTCTAGAAATGCATGTTAGAAGAAATTATCAAAGCTTTTATTATTGATATTCATGCTTAGAATAAATGTTGGAAAAGATTGGCTCTAAAAGGATTTATTCATGTTTATTGATTGCCTATCACCATCTGATACAAAAGCTGAAAAAATACTCTCTATTTTAGCCCATTTGGTGGTCTCGGTTTGGCTCTTTTTGAGTTGAAACTATGCTGAAAAAATTCTCTTTGTTTTGGCTCATTTAGTGGTCTCGATTTGGTTCTTTTCGAGACGAAACTATAATGGAAATACTTCTCTGTTTTCCCCACCTACTATGCTCGGTTTTGGCTCCTTTGGGATTGAATGTGCTGGAAAATTTCTTTGTTTGAGCCTTCATGGATTTCGGTTTTGGCTCCTTTGAGAACTTCTTTTTGTGGTAGACTTGGGCTGAATTTTATTTTTTATGGGGTTCGGTTTTCTCCTTATGATTGGACTGGATTTATTATTTATGCCTCACGGTTTTGTCATGGATTTGGGCTGAGTTTTAGTTCCTTTCAAAAATGCATAAATGATAAAAGTATAAATGGAGATGTCGCTTTTATTTTTCTCGTCCTTACGCCTCTCGGTTTTTGCCCCTCATATTGGGCTGGGCTTGGCTCCTATGCCTTTCAGTTTTGCCTATCTTGAGCAGATTTTTTTTGATGTTGTTCAAAAATATAAGTGTTGGTTCCCCCATTTGTCTGGACTTAATTTGCCCTTGGCTTGGGCTCGGATTTGTTCTTTTTATTGGCTCGGTATAGGTTTGTCTTGAGTTTTTTTGATTAGGTATGTCTTGGTTGGGTGTTCTTCTTCGATGCTCCTCTTAACATATGATATTTGTAATCAAGTTTGTCATCCCAAAATGTTTTCACTATCTACCTATAGAGTGAGGTTTAAAATGAATTGGGCAAATTTTTATTGTCTTACTTGATGAAATTTGATTTGGTTTGGATAATTTATGAAAGCATGTTCATTCACTCTCTTATGTATATCAAAGACAATACATTGGCAATACCTATGGTGGTTTTCTTTTTGCTACCTTGGTCGTGAGTCTTACTTGGTGTGTGCTGCCCTTGTGGCCTTCGTCTTTGCCCTTTACCCATGAGCTTAGCACGTGGAAGTCTTCTTCTTTGCCCCTACCCGTGGGTTTGTGTTGTGTTGGGTTCCTCCTTGCCATGCTCGGCTGTGAGCTGTTTGGTGGTGGGTTTTGTAGTTGTTTAGTTCCTTTTATGGGTCTTACCCGTGAGCTAGTTGGAGCTTGGTTGTGTGTTTTCTGGCCTTATCCGTGACCCTCTGCTCTCTTTTCAGACCTAATCTGTGAGCCTTAATTGGTGATTTCTTCATGGAGTATTTCAAGCTGGTGGCTCCTCCCCTTTACTGATTAATTCCTCTTACCTTCGTGATATGTGAAAGGTTTTTAATGATTTTTGTTTTGGGAAATTATAAAGCTGATATGAATTAGACTTATGAAGAGTTTTGAAGGGTTTTGAAGGCTTATGAAGTTGTCATTTGGAAAAGTGTTCGGAAATGCAACATGAAAGTTTGGAAAACATAAATGATACACATGAGTTCAGGTTTGGGTGTGAGTGCATACAAACGGGGAATCCATGAGTATATTCTTCACCTTAGCTTTCAGGCCCGTTTCGATTTGATTCGAAATATTACTCAGAAAGGATACCCTTCCTGGGTTGATCCAATTATAAAAAGTTGAGAAAATGATATCCTTCTTGGATTGATTCAAGGATCTTGGGCTCTATTTTTAGATCTTTTTGATATAACTTTGAGGATTGCTTCACCCTTATTCCTTCGATCTTTTGGGTGGATCAATCCTCATCTCTCCCATCCCCATTTTTATTCTTTTCTTTCCTTGCTTCTTGGTTCGGTTTTCTGTGTTTGTCTGATACATAAGTGCTCATGTATAGCCTTTTGCTATATGTGAAACCATCAAGCAAGGTCGCAAGTAGATCGATTTTGTTTTGGGGCGTAGAGCGATGATGACAAAGGAACGCCGGTGGTATAGCAGAATGATATCTCATCCTACAACATCAGGACTCAATCCTGGGATCTGATGAACTGTAGGATGAAAATATCATTCACCGACATAAAACTAGAGGGAGACCCGTACCTTCTTGGGTTGTTGGTAGTCCTAGGCACGTGATCGACTTGTGGACAACTATACTTTTTAAAATTGATAAAACAAATTGATAAGAACATATACAATATTTATAAAAAATATTTTCACTACAAAAATTGATATGACTTTTCTTTTGTATGCTTGAAATATATGTGCATGCTAAAACTTAAATTTTAAATATGTTACAATTGGGTTGTCCACTTGTTGATTACCGATCCCGAGCTAAAGAGGTTCAGTAGAGCATACTTCTAGTGGAGTGGCGGACTTTATACATCCGGATGACCGAGTAGCCTTCGACGTCCCTCGGGTACAAATATATATTTGAGCCTAGCCCCGACCCGAGTGCTTGCAGTCTCCTCTTTTCAGATTTTTTCATATGTTTTATTGGATTTTGGACAAAGCACTCGTGGCCTCTTTTCTCCGGAATTTTCCCGATGTTTTGATAAGTTTTATTTGAATTGTTACTCGTTGAGCTTCCAGAGTTTTCCGTCGTGGATTATTTGTCGATTTTCTCGAGTTTTTCAAGCAACGTTTCTTTCATTTATACAGTGAATAATAACTAGCTTAAAGGAGCAGCAGATTTCTCAAATTTACATTTGTGATTTACATTGCAACATTTTTATTTCTTAGCATGTATTACTCTCCTATCATGTTATGCTGTTTTTCCTAGCACATTCTACTATTCTTTTAGCATGCTATACTGTTCTTTCTCTTTACTGTACATTATACTGTTCTTTTCTTTTATACTGCATGTTTTGTTACTTTGATACACACTATACCTTAGTTTAGGAAAACCTAATGGTTACATAGGATTGATATCAAACCTAAAAGTGCTACAACGAAAAGCTTAGAGCAAACAACAACGAGGACATTCAGAAGAGCGACTTCAAGGTGGATTATCAACGTCAAAACACTTTTACATTCACACTGATCACTTTCCTTAGTTTAAATAACAACTTATAGGATTCCGAGGTGGTTTGCCTAGCGCAGCGTAAACCCTCACATATCATCTTTAGACTTTTGTGCAACCCTGTTGTGCAATTATAAGTCCCAACACTTTAAGATTCCGAGGTTACCGTACGGTACGGTGTAAATCCTTCTATCTTTTTAGGCTATTTGTACGATCAGATATCGTGCGAACATAAGTCCTAAATTCTAAATAAATTACAGGATTAAACATTAAATAAGATCATTTTAAAAATATAAAGCCAAACAATAGGATAGTTGAGAGGTCATATCTCATATTCTTCGCTCCTTTGGATTCCTTAAAATAATTGTTCCTGTTTGGGTCATTCTCATTTGATTTTCTCATGTCAAATCTTGGAAATCTAAACTTTGAAATCTGGAAAGTAAAATCACTGATCTTAATCGAGAGTTTTCTTAAGTGACCCCGGTCATTTTAGATGCAATTAACTATAGGGGTTTGCCTCTATAGAAAGCTTGGAACCCAGGTAAAATAAACCCTATCTAATCCTCATAGTAGGTATGGGGACTTGTGGCCTCATATAAAATATTTCGCAGACTAAACAGATGTCACAAATTCTTTAGTTTAGGTGATTGAGTCTACTACAAGTGATATATTTATTCTTTGCGATAAGTGTATTACTTGTGGTATAATGTTTAGTCATCTAAACTATCCAAAATGATAGACTCATTTGGTCTCACCTATTTTTTTTAAATCAAAATGTTATTTTCAAAAATCATATTCATATCAAAACTATTTTCATATTTTCCTATATTTTTCAAAACCAAAATTAAAACGACAGACAAGACTGTGATCCCATCTCCTCCTGATCAGGCAGACAATATGACAACTATTCAATCCCCAGTTGTTGCTCTCTCGTCTTTGGAACCTCCTATCGTGGGGGAGAGGGATTTTCTTCAGACCTCACCTGCCCTAGAACCTATCACTGATAATACAAGTGAAAATACTTCTACTGCTTCATAACCGCCTCATCAAGTCCAGAAAGATGTTAATATTACTTAGGCTTATGTGGAACAAAACGTGTAACGACCTACACATATCCGACGACCTTTGGAATCTACTGATCATATGAGTCAATCATCATATGAGGAATGGTAGGTCTACACATCTAGGAGGAAGAAGAAGAATGAATATCTACTTTAACTTAACAATCTGATGGATGATACTTTGGTTACTACGGGCACTGGAACACACCTTACCAATTTGTTAGCCGACTCACTTCCGAGAACTAGACACAGAAGGACTAAAGTGGGATGTCCCTACCACTTTTGTGTCATTTTGTGGTTTTTTGGTTTTTTACCTTTTTGTATCTTTGCTTTATCTGAATTTTGTGTGTGTTGCATTGTATGAGTTGAGTTTTCTTTTAGGTCCTCTCATACAATATTTCTATATCTTTTTGGTATTAATATATTTTCCCTCGGGCTTTAAAAAAAAAATTTTAATTGAGTTGTGTAGAGATTGAAAGATGAAAGGCTTGGGTAGAAGGTCAATGTCAGCTATTCATGTTTAGTAGAGCAAGCAAATGAAGTGGACGATGCATTCGGTTATTGTAGTTGATGAGGATAATGAGAAGAGAAGAGCAGTTGTGGCTTGCATTTATAGGTTGATTTGGCCATTTGATAAGATTATATGGAGAAAGTTGATTGTTGGTAGTGGGTTTGAGAAGAAGAAGATGAGCAACTGGAGAGTTCTGTGGTGTTAATTTTGATTGGGGTCAAGCAGAGGGTCTTGCAAGCGGGCGTGTGGCTCTGTATCTATAGATGACCACAAGCACGAGTCTAGCTGCTATATATGAGGTGACAAACTACAATTAAGTTTGCAGCAGATGTCACTGCTAGGGTTTCTCTTGCATGCCCTATTCTTCTTGTTTTCCACCTCCAAATTGTAACTTCTCTAGCTTTCTCGAGATTTCTTTAGGCAAAGGTTCTTAGCTTAAGCCGCTCCGCCTCTCTTGGCATGGACGACTTTTCTCCCCTTCTTCTTCTTATTCTATTTTAGGCCTTCCCTTTTTCTCACTTAGAAGGGCCTAATTTCTTCCCATCTTCCAAGCTCTAATGCTTTTAATCTTTCATATATTCCACCCTCAGAAGACATGCCCTCCTTTATGGAGGCAGAAGTTCTTAAGGTAACAAAGAGATTGAATTTATTGCTAGTGGGATATGCTCTTGACAAACGACCATTCTATGGTCATCTCTTACAAAAAATTTCTAAAATTTGGATATTGAAAGGTGTGGTTCATCTTATCTCATTATCTGAAGGTCTTTTTTCTTTTTAAGCTCACTTGTGTGGATAATTATGAAATAGTGTTAGAAGGAGGCGTCCATTTTTGAATGATAAATCTTTTATCATTAAAAAATGGCATTCTTCCTTTCAGCCAATTAAAGGATATTTCTTAGAGATTCCAATTTGGATTAAGCTTCTTAGCTTGCCTCTATGTTTCTAGTTTGAAAGTGGGATCTCCAAAGCGTGAGTAAAATTGGTGTACCGTTGGCTGTAGATCCCCATGTGCTAAGGAATCGAGACTTACATTTTCAAAGATCAGTGTTTAGATTCATACTAAATCTACTTTGTGGATTCCATAATCATTTCAGGAATGGTAAAGGCATTATACAACTTGTCATCTATGAATGGAAACTTGATCCATGTAAGACTTGCAACACATTTGCTCACAAAAACTCCTAGCCTAAATCTCATTCCTACAGGCCTCTCTCTATTTTTCCTCCCAACAGAGGCAAGAGTCGATCCATGCTGGATTCTAAGAACCCCTCCTCCCAAAGTCCAATTAGATCACCTGCCTTTCCTATTAACCTTCCTTCTTACTCCCTTCCTCCTCCTAACCCTCTCCCCATTATACACGCATCTGACCTTAACACATCCACCCTTATAGTTGAAAACAATAATTCATTTTCTTCTACATCGCCGCTTAAAGAGTCCCTTCTGGCCTCTCAGCAAGCCCTCAACTCCTCTGAGTCTACAGTTGGTTCTCTTCCTTCCAATTCTCAAGCGACAATATTATGGAGGCTCTTACCTCAGATCACTCTCCCCTCGTTCTCTCTTTCGGGACCGATGTCATTGCTAAATGCAGATTTCAATATAAGAATTACTGGAGTTTCCTCCCTGATTTCAAAAATACTGTCAAAGAGACCTGGCTTGTACTTGTTTTGGGTGAATCATTATTTACTATGTGCAATAGGTTGAAAAATGTTAAAAAAACTATAATTCTCAAAGGAATTCCTCTAAACTATATTTTTAAATCTACTGCTAATATCAAAGCCTCTTTGCATCAGATTCACAGTCTTCTGAACGAAAATCCTCTTGATCAAGATCTTTTATCCCATGCTCACAATGCTCAAAATAAGATGTCTGAAATTCTTTCCTATGAAGCAAGTGGATAAAATAGCGAGCTAAGTTTGCTTGGCTTTCCGTGGGTGAAAATGCCCATTAAGTTCCTATATCAAAATATAAAATGAAAAAAAAAACCAGGAATTTTATAAAAGAGATCTCTTCTAATGGATTTTCACTTAATATTCAACTAGCTGCAATGGATGAATCCATAAATTACTTCTCTAAACTTCTAAATTCCCACAATACTACTTCTCTTCTTCTCTCATATCAATTTTCCACTGGCCAAACTCTTTCTCCAAATGAAACTGTATGCCACACGATTGAATTGTCTGAATTGGATATACAAAATGCATTTTTGGCATTTCTTCTAATAAAAATCCGGGTCCTCACGGATTTTCATCCAAAATTTCTAAGGACGGTCGGGATCTAGTTGGGAACAGTTGTATTGATGCTATCACAAATTTATTTCATACTTCTCAACTTTCTAACAGGCTTAAACATAGTGTAATAACCTTGATTCCTAAAAGTTCTCATGCTCAGGAACTAAATGACTATAGGTCAATTTCTATTTGCAAAGCTTTGTACAAGGTTATTGCAAAGTTTGATAGAATAAAGCCTCCTTTGGTCAAAATCATAGGTCCAACACAAGCACCCTTTGTGTGTTGGTAGTACTGATGAAGTTGTGGTTTTAAAATCTTGTATGTTCAAACAATTCGATGGATCAATTTTGAATCTCTAAAATAATTAACTTCTTAAATTTCTTTTGCAGACCAGTGGTTAAGACTTCTTACTCTACTCTAGTTTTGTATATGACTCTAATAAACGATAAAAGAATCTCATCAATCTATTGTTAGAGTTATGAATATCAATCTTATTCATGCTTTGTCAAGCATAACCAACTTTGAATTTAAATCATTCTTGGATAAGAAAGCACCTTTGAAGTGAAATTCTCAAAGTTGTCTGACCATCTAAATTTATAATTTTTTCATCAAGTCTTCATTTAGAAGAGCATCGGTAGGTAATGGACTTGATGACAAGAAATCGGCTAAAGCCTAGTTTTTAGTAGCACACAAGGGAACAAAAAGTTCTATCAAATTACAATAAAATCTTTGACCATCTTGTTAGTCATCCTGTAAGAGTTGGATGGTTCTTCAAGTATTGCAAAGTATTAAACCTAGATATAAGATGGACTTTAAGAGAGAGAATTTAGTGCTTAACTTTTGGACCGTAAACATCAAGGTGAATAATGCTTTTCAATAGAGCATAGTTTTAAATCGATGATTCACGAAATCTAATGCATTCGTCTTACATGTTGCATTAATATGGGCTAATAAAGCACCAAAAGATTCATCTAAAACAACAATGTAGAGAATTAATAGTCAACCTAAGATGGGGGTCGTAATTGCTGTTGTCATTAGGTATTGTTTTATTCTTCCAAAGGATTGCTGGAAATTGGCATCCCAATAGAACTTAATGTTCTTCTTTGTTAAAGTAGAAAATAGATGACTTCTACTAGAAATGATTAGAAATAAAGCTTTTTAAGTATACCATCCTACCCTAGAAGGATCTCAATTAGGTCAGGCTTTTAGGAGCTAGAATTTCTTATATCGTTTTAAATCTTCTTTGGATCTATTCATCATTGCTAATGAAACTTTATGTGGCTTTAACTTCAATTGTGCTGAACTACTTCATGTCAAAATCAATTTAAAGAAGGTGTTTGATAGTGTTAGAAGGGATTATCTCTATGAAAGAATGAAAAAGCCAGGAATTCTTCCCAAATTTGTGGGCTGGATCATTGCTTGCACCAAGGTTATTCCTTTTTTCATTATTTTAAATAGTGAGCTTCATGGTTATTTCTTTACAACTAGAGGGATGTCATCTTTCACCTTATCGTTTCACAATTGTTATAGATGCATTTTCATGTCTGCTATATAAAAACTAGAATATCAATGCAGATTATTGTATGTCGCGAAGCAATAAACACCTCATCTGTGTTGATGATTTGTTAGCCTTTGACAAACCTTCTTCCTGCTGCACTCTTGGGCTTTTAAACACAATTGTTGATTTTGGGTACCTCAAATCTTCAAACTAATCTAAGTCTTCAATCTATTTTTCAAAATCTATCTCAACACTGAGTAAGCTTCAGATAACACAATCTTTAGGTTTTTATGAGAAAGCACTACCTTGGAAATACTTTGTTGTTGTTATTAACTCATCTGGAATCACCTCTTATAACTGTCCATATACTTTGGAGAGCATTAAAGATAACTTAAAGGGTTGGAAGCAAAAATTGATCTCATTTCAGTTAATTAGAAGTATTATATGAAGCTTTCTCTCTTATAGGTTTCGATCCACATCTATTCTTATGGGTTTAAAGATAAGCATCACATTTCATATTATTAAGTTTCTTCTCTTTGGCAATTATAGCAGCAACTTGCATATCATTGCATAGAATAACATCACCAGGCCGAAGCATTTTGGACCAAAACACTTTAAAAGTCATGTGTAAAGCCAAACTCATTTTGGAATTTTATTACTCTGAGAATGCTATACAAAATGGTGTTTTCTTAACTATGGCTCCATTTTCCATGCTAGATGACGCAGGATTTCTATATTCTGAAAAGATTAGACTAATCAGAAATGGTATTACCTTGAAGGTTACCTGTAATAGCAACCTCTCCTTCTCCTTTAATCCTTGGTTGGTTGGGATTTCTCTATATGAAAAAAAATGGACTGGTCTTAATTGGTTTGGTTGTTCTTCATATCCTCTCCTAAAAAAATTCATTTGTAAGAATGCATGGGCCCTCACTCAGACTCGCACTGGCCCTTTAGAATGCATCAATTCAATTACCATAATTTTAATATCCAATACTGGGCTTTCTTGTATTCGTATGGGGAAAAATAAAATTCCTCACAAAGTTGTTTAACTTTTTTTTATATAAAGGTTTACCTTTTTCACATTGGCGTAAACAACATTGGTGTAAAGTGTACTCCCTTAAGTATGCAACCTTCTCTTGAAAAATTCTTATTAAGGGCTTAACCACTATGGTTATTTTGACTACTAGAGGCATTTCCCTGCAAAGCATGTGTTTTTTGTAAAATCAGCCCTAAACATTATGATTATCTCTTATTTAAATATCCTTTTGCATTTAATATTATCCAACAGGCCACCCCCATGGACGCTTTCTTCCATATTGGCTGCAGCTTTCACCAATATCTTGTTCATGTTGAGGCAATCACTTGTAAGGCTACTAGGCTTTCTGCCTTCATGATGTTCAAGTAGCATCTCATCAGCTTTAGCCTGAAAGAAATGATAAAATATTTAGGAAGGAATCTGCTATTGCTGATTCAGTCAGCTTAAATATTAAAATTGCTATTAAATATAAGAGTAAGAAATGGAATTTTAAGTATGATATTGTCATTAATATTTCTTTATTATATCTTTTGTAACTTAAGTGGTTCAGTTCTTTTTTTCTTCTTATGGCGTTCCTCGTGAGAAATTTTGTTATTCTCTTTCTTTTTCTTTATGGGATCTCTACGACTAATTTGGGAAAGCATTCTATTTCTACAATTCATGGTTACTATACTTCGGTCTCCAAGGTGGATATATGAAGGTGCTCTTTAATATATGATATTTTTTATTTATCTTATGTCTTTTGATTTTGAGACTCTGCTTTTTGCTAAGAGACATATCTCTGAAAAGTTTGGAAGATTTTTTAATTTGATAGACATATCACGGCAATTTCATCTTTGGTTTCAAGAATCAACTGGACAATTTCATTATCCTAAATGGAATCTACTGATTTCTGTGATGGGCTTAAGGTTTTGGATGAGAACGATGATTATTCTGTTTTTTGGGAGATTCACTAGATTCCACTTTCTTAGAGATAATATGGGGTTTGAAGATTGTAAAGTTCAATTATTACTATATAATGATATTTATTTATGGTTGCCTCTCTTCTATATACATCTGAGTTTTCAGAAACCTTTTACAGAGTAAATTTCTTAAAAATGATTCAACCGGACAATTTATTTGTTCTAGACGAATTTTTATGCTTTCTCAGAGCTTTGGACAATTTTGGAGAGCAAGCATACAATATTGAAAATCTACGGGGCTCAACTAGCTTATTACATGTCAATTTGCCGAACTTCCTTCACTTCTGTGGTTGGAATTCCTCCTTTTCCATATAGATACCCCTTGTTCTTTATCATATGGACCCTTGCGTTGTTCGTTCATGATGATTTCTTGATGAGCCAGGATAGAGTCTTATCATAGACACTGTATTTTTAGTGTGAGCCCTCATTAGTCTTCGAGCATATCGCTTTTTTAGCTTTATTTTTTGTTTTGATATTTCTTATGTGTTGTCTTAATTTATAGTTAGTCTATTATTTTCTCTACAATAGTACTTTTTTTACCTATACATGGGAATAAAATTTTTTATATTCTAGCCTCATCTTTTCCAAAAAGTTAGCAGTAGAAGTGAGTTGTTGGTATTGGAATTTGTGGCTTGTTGCTGAAGTGACCGCCATTGGGAGCAAGAATCGAGGACAATGAGGGTAGCTTTGAGTGAGAATGTCGGCGCGTAAATAGGTGATCTCAAATGATTGTATTCACAAATGGACGTCGTTTCTCTCAAAGTTTTCACCGTCCTCTCACATATAATTATATTTTCCTTTCATATAAAGGCACACAAAGTATGCTCGATGCTTCGACGTGTCGATCGGGCAGGTTTGACAAAGATGAAAGTAGTTTAGACTTAGATGTTTGTGTCATTATAGTCATTGCTCATGACCTCCATTGGATAACCCTATGTAGATTTTTTTCAATGCACTTGTTAAGTTATGAAAACTATATGAAGGTCAACATGTGTGACGGGAAGGAAGAATTTATATATTTTTTCCTTCAATGGAGAAATTAATAATACAAAAGTAATCTAAAATTTAGACACAAACAATTAATGATTTTGTTGGTTTTTCACAATTAATTATCACACATTATACTACAACAATTAAGAGTACCTAAAATCACTATATAATCATCTTGTAACACAAACAATAACAAGGTCACTAGAGAATCATATAACAAAGTCTGAAGAACAATTGAATTGAAAGGTAAATTTCCACAACTAATTTATTGTTGTGCGGCATAATTCCTAAAATTAGTTATCACTCGATATATTTTAATAATTAAGAGTAATTGCAATATAGAAATTATATGTTGATTTTATTTATTTTTTCACAATCAATTATCACACAATATGTTTTAATAATTAAGAGTGATTATAAACATTATCTGACTACATCTAACACAAACAATAATGAGATCATAAAATTCTTCAACATATGACAATGTCAAGAACAACTAAAATAAAGAGTAAAGGGATGCTGACAAATTTATCATAGTTCAACATAATGCTCTCATGGCTCTCGCTCCAATTCAACATAATGCCTACATAAATTTATCATAGTTCAACCAAATTTGTGTAGATGGCTAGCATTTCAATTTGGAGCAAGACATTTCCTCAGTCTCTTGTATGCTCTTTATTGAGTATATCTAACATAAAAAATATTGCCCTTTCAATATATACAAGTAATATTAGCAACCAAAACTACAAAAAATATATGAATAAATTTAAGTAAAACATATTATGTTTTTTATCATAAAAATAATTCAATACTGTCAAAAGCTTGCAGGTTAATAGTTAGCCTAATTAAATTTAAGCCCCTAACTAATGTTAATTTTCTTGTAAATATTAATCCTAGGTCATAAACCATCAATGAAATCAATATATTATGAGCCATAGCTTCTTGCAATTCCAAAGGACAAAATAAATACGAACGAGGCCAACAAACAAAAGATGTGCAATCAGGCCTAAAAAATTGACATAGATTTGTTCTCTAAAAGAGGTATCACTTTCCAATTGCAATCATCCAATAATCCAAGGTTGATGAAATCATTCCCAAGAGTTAAAAAATTAGTTGTATTTGGTAACATGCAAAAAATAAACAAATAAACAAATAAAGAAAAAACAACAGCAACAACTAAAAATAACCTTGAACATTTTTATCATGAAAGAGGCATTCTACTCAAGTAATAAGCATTAATTCATCTAAGAATCAGACACGAAGTAAAATAAGTTTAGAGTTAATTTCTCCAGCTCACTACATCAGTAAGAAAACTAAGAGACTTCTAGGTTTCATAGTTTAAATAATATAAGTAAAAACAATAAAAGATTTCCCTAATGAAATGCCTAATAGCCGAACAAGTTTAGTCATATCCCAAATATGAGCAAGTTGCAGCCACAATTGGATGTTCAGCATGATAGAAGAACAATAGAGCCAAGGCAACACCTCCTTGTACATATTTAGTGCTAAAACTAAGCTTTTAACCTTACTTATTTTGATGAGGTGAGACTTTTCAATAGCTCAACGAGCTCAAATAGAACCAAGGAATTCCATGAAATAGGAAGCTTTTAAGAATAGTTGCGTCCTATTAATAACTATTTATCCAACCAGTTTGCCTTCATTGGTTGTTTAGTGACAAATTTACAATCTATGAAGCAGAACTGAAGGAATGCTCCATCTTTAACAAGTTTGTCTTGCCTTGAGCAACGATTGAAGTAATGTTCCATCATTAAGATCTCCACCAAACAAGCATAAAATGATAAAATTTACATCAACTTAATAATCACTGAGTACCATGTCATTGATGAGCAACATTTCTATTAAGCTCTATTAAGCATGAATCACAAACAAATGGAATACATTCTTACACCCAATTCATTAGTTCTCATGTTAGGTTGGGTTTATCCTTCATCAAATCTACGAAGCAAAATAAATAATAGTTATGTATCTGGTATATTACTCCAATAGTTGAGCCAGATCCATTATCAATAAGTCAACTAAGCATGAGGTGTTAAACTGATGAAAACCTCTATCAACTGAATAAGTAATTGTAACTAAGTCAGAAAGTATAAAAGTTTTGTGAACTGGGTTCCCAAATTTAGAACTAGTTTTGCTTCCACCCAAAAGCAGAAATAACCTTAAAGAACCAAAAAGATAAACTTGTTCAAACGTAAGAAATATTCAATGAGCACTCATGATGAAGATACAAGTACAGATACGCTATAATTAAACACAAAAGGGTGCATCAAGGAAGCAAATGCCTGTAGTTGAGCTCTAACATATGTTATGTTTGCTTTCTTAATGGCACATTATGAATACACAAAGGGCTTGGGCATATTCCAGTCTACCTTTTAAAGTACTTGATAATGCACATGATATAATAGAATTTTTTGTTAAAAATTTTCCATACAATTAGCATCACGGTATACTATTACAGGACATCAAAGAGAATATTGTATATCCTATTACAATTTTTGCAGGTGATCAACCAGACTCTCCATGAGCGTAAAACTTCAAGTAGACTAGCCATCACTAGTTCTGATAGATTAAGGGCTTTCCATGAACTATCTCATGTAGCCTGCAAGACTATCTACCTCTATTCATCTGAAGTTAAAGAGCCCCTCCTACTGCTTGGAAAGTGGAATTGGTGTATAAAAAATTCCACCTCCCGATAAGCCAAACCCCATACATCCATATCAGAAAATAAAAATGTTCAATGTGATCAAACATGATGTTAGAATTGCCAGCAAGTAGATCTTTTAACGCTGATACAATGTCAAACATTTATGAACAGCCATATAAAAGCTTTTGTTTTTAGACTAGGCCTCTAAAATTCCTTTAAATGATAACACATCTAAAATTATTTGGAATAATTTGAGTGACTCGTTACATTTTAAAAACTCTATGTGGGTACTTATTAGGGTGTAAAACTTTGACAAAATTTTTAAGTGACCATTTTGTACTTTTATTTTTATTTTCCTAAGCAATCAAGTGCTGTCCTCCCCTGTGTTTCTAGTTTTTTCAGTTACCAGATACCGCACATTCTTCTTTATTTTTCTCATGATTTTGAGAAAATATCAAGCATAGTGAACGCTTGCTGAATAGTACCAGTGCAAAACTTAATTTTAATGCAATATTTAGGTGATAATTGTCTGAATGATGTCATTAAATCTGATAGCTTGGTTGGCATCTATTGGCTCACCTTGATCTGCAATTGGAGGGGCTTTATAACAAAAAGAATTCTTTTTATCAATACNTCAAATCTACGAAGCAAAATAAATAATAGTTATGTATCTGGTATATTACTCCAATAGTTGAGCCAGATCCATTATCAATAAGTCAACTAAGCATGAGGTGTTAAACTGATGAAAACCTCTATCAACTGAATAAGTAATTGTAACTAAGTCAGAAAGTATAAAAGTTTTGTGAACTGGGTTCCCAAATTTAGAACTAGTTTTGCTTCCACCCAAAAGCAGAAATAACCTTAAAGAACCAAAAAGATAAACTTGTTCAAACGTAAGAAATATTCAATGAGCACTCATGATGAAGATACAAGTACAGATACGCTATAATTAAACACAAAAGGGTGCATCAAGGAAGCAAATGCCTGTAGTTGAGCTCTAACATATGTTATGTTTGCTTTCTTAATGGCACATTATGAATACACAAAGGGCTTGGGCATATTCCAGTCTACCTTTTAAAGTACTTGATAATGCACATGATATAATAGAATTTTTTGTTAAAAATTTTCCATACAATTAGCATCACGGTATACTATTACAGGACATCAAAGAGAATATTGTATATCCTATTACAATTTTCGCAGGTGATCAACCAGACTCTCCATGAGCGTAAAACTTCAAGTAGACTAGCCATCTAGTTCTGATAGATTAAGGNGTTTCTTGTGCATTCACGTGCCGACATGAGTTTATGGTGGAATGTCTGTGGCTAAAATGACTTGTTGTGTTTGTTCAAATCAATCGTGATGGTGCTTTTAATGATATTTTTGACTCCTAAAGGTTTGAACAGAATACCTTTCATGAAAAAGGCACCGTTCATTATTANCTTGGCCCTCTTGAGCTCACAGTTTGTGAAATTCTCTAAGATAATTTGCAATTGTGATTAAAAAAAGAAATCTGTTGTGTATGTGTAAGTCGTAACAACCTAGCTAACTAGAGAAGCAAAAAAATAATAATAGACCCATTATATTTATAAATACCAAAAGATGACATCTTTGTCATCTTCAGCACAACAACACCATACCATTTAGGCTTTAACCATCTTCACCCAATCCAATACAAGGTTTATGTCAAATCCATACGTCTTTAAACCAACTTCCTAATATTTACAATGGCATTTACAGACAGGATACGTTACTCTTCCTCTACATCCTGTACATGCTTCTGTAAATGGAGATGCCATCTTAGTAGAACCTCTAAATTATTTCATTATGATTGCCAACTCTATATCTAAAATACAGAATTCCTTCACCTGTCTTATGAACCTGTATGTATATCTAAGATACTTTGTGCTGCATGCATAACTATAAACAGATAAAAAATTAATCGATGATCAACAGAAACTGTCTTTGTAGTGATTGATTATTATCAAGCATACAAGCTAGAAAAGGACAGAACAGTAGGCTCATTACAATAACAAAAAATATTTTTTTGGGGGCATGAACAAACATAACACAAAATTCCTATGTATTTACATATCTAATACCTAAACATTCATATTTACATCCATACCATTCAAATCTTTAACATCACATCAAAAATACCTCCATCACTATTATTTTAAAAGTGAAATACAATTTTTCACACATGAGTTTATGACACATAAATATCAAACTTTGACTGTTATATATGTAAATACTTAAATTTCCCCTTTTTTTTGGAGAGCAAAATGATAACAGGTAAAGCTTTTACTAACCAGGATGTCAATTGCACCATAATTGAGAACAACCCACTTCGAAAAGGAGTCAACAGATGCTTGATTTGAGATGTCGAGCTGGTGAGAGTTGACACTGAGGCCTTCATTCTGCAGCATCTCTGCAACTTTGCGCCCACGCTCTGCATCCCTTGAGGCCATAATTACATGGAGACCGTAGGCTGCTAACTGGCGAGCAATCTCAAAGCCAATCCCCCTATTGGCTCCTGTCACGACAGCCACCGTCTCAGAAGACCACCATCTATCAAGGATGAAAAAATCAGTAGAGCAGGAGAATGAATGCACGGAATCAAAGAAATAGCAGCTCGTTGGAGCATTTTGCCGAACGGGTTGTGAGCGTAGCAGTGCGCATACCTGTTGCCGGTTATGATTGGTTTTTTTCGGAGCTCAGATATTTCCTGCAATCGTTTTTCTCGCCTCTCCTTAGCCCTCTCTTTCCCCTTCTTGCCCATCTTTAGTAAACGGAAATGAGGCTAATTAGTAGACAGTGAGTTCAATATGAACGAACTGTAGATGATTCAAACTGAGCTTGTAACGGCTACAAATTTGCAGCAAACGGTTGGATGAAGAATTCTTTTGCATCATCAACTTCAAATATTTTATATAACTCGAATGGTTCTATCTTAACTAAACAACTCGCTTTTTGAAGGAAACCCCGTTCGCTCGGCAGTTTGGTGCAGCTCCGATAGGCGCATTGCTATTTGTTAATAGGTTTACGCCGGGCCCCTACCCAGCTTACTGCGTCCCCGGCCCGCTTTAGGAAAAATTTCCTCACTTGCCCTTCTTTGCTCTCCCTGGCCCTCTCCCACGCCCCTCCCTCCCCGATCTTCACCCTCGCGACGATCGACTTGCTTGTAAGCTCTGTTTACTCCGGTGAGATCTGATGTTTTACTCTGCTATGCGACTAGGTTCGATTTATCATGTATAATGTGCTTTTTCTATCAACAATTTTGGCAAATTTTGGTTGATGTTAAACTTACGGTTTTATTTTCTTGCTGATGATTTTGTTGGGTTATCTTCAAATGCATTGGGTAGTGTTGCACTTGCTTTCTAAGACAGGAAACATAAAAAGCGTCTTGGATTTATTGTTGTTGATATGCAGTCGAGTTTATTCCAATGCATATGAATGTAGGTTAGTACATAGAAATTGTGTGGTATTTGGGTTATGAAGTTACCTCTCGTTTCTTGTGCATTCACGTGCCGACATGAGTTTATGGTGGAATGTCTGTGGCTACAATGACTTGTTGTGTTTGTTCAAATCAATCGTGATGGTGCTTTTAATGATATTTTTGACTCCTAAAGGTTTGAACAGAATACCTTTCATGAAAAAGGCACCGTTCATTATTAATGTAAGGCATTTACTTGGTGTTATGAAGAATTGGTCAGAAATGCATGACTCCTTTTGGTTATGCAACATTTTTTTTTATCGGAATCTTTAGCCAAATAAGATTAATGGAAAATTGGTCATAAATGCTGAAAATATTCTTGTTTTGCATTATGTATTGCTAAGCTTACTCCAATGTGTCATTTCATTAAGAATGGAATTACTTGTTTTCAATTGTATATGATGTCGTTGATTTATGGAGATGTATGTTGAAATGGAACCGTGTGCTATTCAACACATTCATTTGGTCTTAAGCGATTTTGGCAACCAAGACCCTTGTATCATGGGTCTACTGCTTCTCATGGTCGTTTTCTTTTTGTAGTTATTATGACCTTCTTGATGGGTTTAAAAGTCATGTTTGTTTTACAGGTTGGTTGTGATGACTCCTTAAAATGTTTTAAGTGTTTCTCTTCTTTAGAAAACTTTAATTGGTGGAGATTTTAAGGTTCGGTTTTGTTCAATTCAAGAGCTCCAAGAATAGTATTTGCTCCAAAATTGATTTCATAAATGCTTTAGATATCTATTTTTTTTCTTTATGTTAAACTTGAAATTTGGGTTTCCTCCACCCTTCGTTTAGTTGGATCAAAGCTTTCACTTCAAAGCCGAATTTTTATGTTCTCATAAGTTGTGAGATTAGAGAATATTTCCCATTCAAGACAGTCTGAGTAAGGCTGCCCATTCTTACCTTACTTTTTTCTCACTATAATGGGTGATTTCTCCCTTATGCTGGATAATTTTGATGGGAACTGCACATTGAAGCATATTATATAAGCTAATGATTGACTTTTTTTTTTTGTAAAGTTGATGCCTTCTCGATTAACTACAACATCAAATTCATCTTTGCTTGAATCATCAGAAGTCCGTAGCTTTCCATAATTTCTTCTTATTTAGCATAACCCTAATACCCATTGCAATATCATAAGCATCACTAAATTTTATAATACCCGATGTCTGGAATGAATGGATATTGATGCTATTTGATCTTTGTAATGGTGTTTATGAGGTTTATGCAAGCGATATTCAAACCAGGTGAAAAATTGATAAGCAATTTCATACCCAATGCCTGGATTGAATGGATAGTGATGATATTTGTTCTTTGTAATGGTGTTTATGAGGATTATGCAAGTGATATTCAAATCAGGTGAGAAATTGATATGCAATTTCATACCTGATGTCTGGAATGAAGATTATGCAAGTGATATTTAAAGCAGCCAAGAAAATTGTCATATTGCTTTACCAATAAATTGGGGAATGTTAACCTATATTGTTATTGGTTTCAACTACTTTTGTGTTTATTTGCTTTACCAAGAGTTTTTTTTTTGAAATTTTTGATTAAATAAGTTTTCTTTCTTTCTTTTTCTTTTTTTACTTAGAATTGTACCTTAGACTTTTACTTTAAGCTGCTCTGTGTAACTATAAATTTTTCATATAGTTCCAACATGTCTAAGACAAATGAATGGAGTTCGTCAGGTATGTGGGGTAAGCATGTCACAAATATCTTTTACAATCTCTGTATTGAAGAGTTAGAACTTGGAAATAGGCCAACCACATATTTTAACAATGAAGGTTAACAAAATATTGCTAGGAGATTCAAAGAATTGATGGGAAGGGATCATGACAGGATAAAATTCAAAGACAAATGGAATCAATTGAAGAAAGCGTGGAAAATTTGGAAGGAGCTAAAACGTGGACATACCGGGTTGAATTGGGAACCCATTAAATGGACAATAGATGCTCCAGATGAATGGTGGGTTGAGAAATTATAGGTAATATTTACACCTTCAATATTTTTATTCTCATAATTATTTGGTTTAAGTATTAATCCATCTAACCCCCCTCCTCCATACAATGTTACAGGCAATGTCGGCAGTGAAAAAATATAAGCAGTGCGAAATTGAGACAAACTTTGAAGAGAAACTGGACATGATGTTTAAAGGGGTTGTCGCGACGATAATGCATGCATTCAATCCTAGAGAGTTGGGCTTTACATGCATACTAAATGACTTGCCACCTTAGCAAGTGAAACTTGATGAAGAAGGGAGTAGTATTAATCATAAGGAGATGGGGCAGTCTAGTTCCTTGTCAAAGAGGCCCAGGCTTGCTAGGAGGAAGAAAGATAAGGACATTTTTGTAAAGAGCTTATTCGATAGACTGATTGATGCTTTTGCAGCTCCGCCATCTGACAACACCATCTTAAATTGTATTAGAGCTTTGGATGCTCTTCTAGAATTAGTTGCAGATTTGTGATTTTTTGTAAAATGGTTGAAAAGACTTGAGGATTCTACCTGTAGACAAATATTCATGGTGCTATGTCCCGAATTGCGTGTTGAATATTTGCGTGTTTTGGTAGATGAATGAGTCTGTTGTTTATGTTGATGTTGGCAGGGTTTTTTTCTTACTTTTCGACACTTGTTTGTATTCTTCAGAACATTTATTTGTAATCGGTTCTATAATTTGTAGCCCTTGATATTTATATTAGGAATCTTGCCTTTTGCTACTTCTTAACTGTTTCTTTTAACCTAATATCTATGTAATTTAAGATGGATCAATTGAAAGAATGCCATAAAAGAATGACATGAGCTGCAACTATTGCGATATTGTTGTCAGAGTATTACTGATCCAACACTATTCAAATACCCTGCATGACATTGTCGGCCGTTTTATTGTCCAACTTTCGTAGTTTGAAAAGTGATGATTTTGTGCTTTTAAAAATAATTTAAATATAAATATAACTTTTTTTAAAGAAGTAACATTTTAATTTTTTAAAATAAGTGAGACCAAACGAGTCTCACCTTTTAAATAGTTTAGATGATTTAATACAATATTACAAGCAGTACATTTATCCCGAAGAATAAATATATCACTTGTAATAGGGATTCAATCATCTAGACTAAACAATTTGTGACATCCGTTTGGTCTGCGAGATATTAAAAAATTAAAATGTTACTTCTTTAAAAAAAAGTTATATTTATATTTAAATTATTTTAAAAGCACAAAATCATCACTTTTTCAAACTACGAAAGTTGGACAATAAAACGGCCGACAAATTCTGGCGACTCCGCTGGGGACTGGTTCCTCTCTCCATCTTTGATCAGGTGGTTACGTTTTCATACATCGGTGGTGTGCCTATGTCCCTCATGGGTCAGTCTATCATTCTTCTGTTGACCTACTGTGCTCATTTCTTCATTGAGTCAGTACAGTCAACTCCTCCTGGAGTCTAGGACCGTCCGCTTAACCATCCTTAAGTGGAAAGGTCCAGGACCCTAAGATTTTGTAGGATGGACTCCTAATCGGTGTGGTGTGTCGAAGTTGGAGTGGGTTCGATGTGAGATGATTCATTTCCTATTTCTGGATTACCTCCTATGCCTCTCAACCGCTTCGTTTTCCTTCTAAAATCTGTGTCTTCTTCTTCTATGTTACAACAAATTCCTTTTATTCTTTCCTCGACAAGTGTTGAAATTTTAAAACCCAATATTAAAACAAGATAACAACACATGAAAATCATAAAACTTTAAGGAAATGCCCAGTTCACTAGCAAGTATGTTAATTTTGGCTTTTATGGTGAGTTTGCAAGGCCTTGAACGGTACTGACACTCAAAAATCTACGGTTGACAGGAGTAATGGCGTCACCAAGTTTGACTTTCCTGTTCAACGTGCCTACGGACAAGAATTCTCGTCACATCGCTTCCACAATTCAGTTTGGTTCTGGACTAGAAGATTTTGAGGTGTTAATTGGGAAAGCACCACATGTGATAACAAGGATAACTGCTTCAGAGGTTCAGGAACCATCCTCCAGATTCAACCTAAATGGTAACCATGACTTTCCTCCTCTTAAGAAGGTGAAAACCAACTCCACTCCCGTTGCACCAACTATTCCAACTGTGAAGGGAAAAGGAATTCTGTATGAAGGAGATTCAATAACTGGTTTTGCTACCCGAAACTATACATTTGAGATTGGATCTTCTTCTAAGCCTGCTCCACTGACGCGTTCTCAGAGAAGGAACTGCAGGAGGAGAGAGTTAAGGGCTCAAAAAGCACAAGTAGCCAAACTAGATTCAGCACAAGAAACTTCTTTACTGGAAGATGAACCAATGGAAACTTCACCCCACCTTAAGGGAAGCAGGTTCCACCCTCTGTCTGCTACCACTGGAGAAGAAAGTATTCGTAAAATTGCTGCCAGATTGCATCCACCACGTCATTATCAGGGAGAAAAACGAAAGAAATCTGAGACACTCACGCAGATTTGCTATGAGAATGGCACGAAAGGACAATTGTTCAGTATCTGAAATTTTGAGAAGAATGGGATGTGTTGTCTCCACATCAATGAAAATTAAGATATTGGAGGAATGTGAATCTGCTCGGCAGGGTCATAGACCCGCCAAAAAATCTAAGGAGGTACCACCACCACGGATTTCTGCCAAGCTCCGATTAGGGGAGCGAATAGTCACCAACGCTGCTACCAGATTCAATACCACCAGACAAAAACCATATGAGTTACGATTAGGATCAGGATCAAGATTATCGCCCTTAGTTGGGAGTAAGAGATTTCCTACTGTTGCATCTGATCTGCGCACTAGGGTCACTACTTCCCTTCGCCATATTGATGTCATCAACGAGACACCCCATCTCCAGTCATTAATATCTCAAGGGAAGGTTTGGAAGCCTAAGGGCGCTAGTCAGAAGTCATCAGCAAGTGCAAGAAGCTCTCACCCCAGGGAAGAGCCCAAATACAGGATGGAAGTTGTCACACCGAGATCTGACACAAGTACAGAGGTTCACCAGGGTCCACCAATTGATCTGAAAGTCATTAAGGGAGATTCAATTGAAAGCACATTGGAGAAGCTTAGGCTTGATGTTGCAAAATTGACAAAAGAACAACAACAAAGTAAGGAAAATAAAAATTCAAGTTCGATGGATGATATGGAAGAAGAATATGCAGAAATTCTTGTTGTTGAAACCCGAACCTCTTCATCACGTGATGCTCCACAGCCTGCAGAGACGAGCATTCAAGAGGAGTTACGAAGGGAAATCCAGATACGGGATGAGCAGATGGCTGAGATGGCGAAGAAGTTAGAAGAGACAATGGCTGCTGTTGCTACACTGCAAAGTCAGCCACAGTCTCCATTAACCGTTTCTCCAGAGGTGAATCGAGCGGAGGTTGTGCCTGTTTCAGAAGGAAGGAACGACTCTGGCCCTTCTAGCAGGAATCATCCACCGGAGAGAGAACCAGTTGAAGTTTTAATACCAGAAAAGAATATCCAACAGATAGTGGAAGCCCAAGTTCAAAAAGCTTTAGCTCAATCAAAAGGAGGATCATCAGTCTCAAGAGGAAGGCCATATCCGGAAGAGTTTGATTTGGTCCAATATCCAAAAGGATTTGTATCGCCAGTGTTTAAAATATTCGATGGAACAGGAAACCCTCGGCAGCATGTTGCACACTTTCGGGCGAGTTGCTGCAACGCGGGGGGTAGTGAAGCATTGCTTTGCCGTCAGTTTGTAAATAGTCTTTCAGGGGTTGCTTTTGACTGGTATGCCGAGTTGCCTAACGGCTCAGTGAAGACTTTTGCAGAACTAGAGGATTTATTTATCAAGAGGTTTGCTGGAGCTCAGAACCATATCACCATTGGTGATCTTGTGGTAGAGGGACAAAAACCAAATGAAACTCTAGTTGACTACATCCTGCAATGGAGGAATTTAAGTATGAAGTGCGAGCCACAATTACAAGAACAACATGCAATTGGAATCTTGCTCAAGAGTATACACGGTCCAATAGCCTTCATGCTTAAAGGATTTACCATTAAAACATTTGAAAAGTTATTAAGTAAAGCTGCAAGTTTACAAGAGGATGTTAAGCAATTCGGGTTCCCAGAGAAAACTGATAAATCAAAACCAATGAAGACATTTGAAAAGAAGACCGGGACGGTGGCAGCGGTGGATAGAGGTAAACAGCCAATTCAGATTCAAGTTGAACAGCCTCGGCAAAATTATCAGCGTCCGCAACAGAATAATCAACAACAAGCTCAGCATTCCCAACAAAACAACCAATATTATGGTCAGCGGCAGTTTCAGCAGAGATCTTACAATACTGATATGGGACAGACTCCAACCTTGACAGACAGGATGAACAGAAATTACTCTTTTAAGGATGAGGCAGTGTCTAAAATGTTCCGAAATTTGGTGAAAAGAGCTGAGTTTACATTGCCAGAACCCAAGAAGCCAGATGAAGTTGATAAGAAAGATCATCCAAACTATTGTCCCTACCACAGGCTGATTGGACATACCATAGAAGACTGTTTCAGCTTTAAAGGTTGGTTGGAGAGAAATTACAAGAATGGGAACATAACGATCCCGAAGGAATATTTGAAGGAGCCTGAAAGAGGGTCCATAAATATGATTTCGGTCGATCCGGTTGATCCCTACACGGTGGATGATGAATGGAGTGTTGTATGGACCAGATCTTCAAAGAAAATATTAAATCAAATTCAAACTGTGTCCGCACAAACATCCATTCAAATTCCACAACCTGTAGAGCCAGAACTGTCAGTCACATCAGAAGAGGAAAAGAAAAAGAAGAAAGAAATTGTCAAAGAAGAAAGGATCAACATTGCAAAGACTAATGTGGGAGCGGCATATTCTCGAGTGGTTATCTCGGATGCGGGGGAGAAATTCCTCGAACCGATAACCTTGTACGATTTTCTTTTTACTCCTCCGGGAGTTTGCAATGAAGACATGATTGATTTTGGCTACGTTTTTACTGTTTCTGGTGATGATGGTGATAACGTAACTAACGCTCAATCTAATTCGAATTTCGATCCTAATGATGATCCTCAAATCATACGAAATCGCAACGAACTCTTCAATATGACTAGTGAAGAGGTCAATGATACAGGCTATGACAGTGTAGAAAGTGAAGCACCCTCCTTTGAATTCCGAGGAAAGCCAATAGCAATTGAATTGGAAGCTTCAGATTCAGAAACATCTTTGGAAGAATGGGTGACTGTGGCAAAAGAAAAACCACCGGGTCCAACTCAAGAAACACAAGAGATAACAGAAGTATATTTAAGAAGAGGAAAGGTATTACCGCCAGTACCGGATCCGGGGGTAAAAGGAAAACAATTGCTTACCCAAAATGAGACAACTCCACCAGTGGAAGAATTGCCTACTCAAGAAGAAATTGGAAATACGAATAATAAAGTGGAATACAACGTTCTGGCACATCTTAGGAAGTTACCAGCCAAGCTAAGCATTTATGATGCTTTGATCCTTTCGAAGGAAATGAGAGAGGCATTAATCAAGGCTCTACTTGATCCAGATATTTGCTTAGCCCATTTGGCCAGCGACTCCTTGGATGAGGCCTGTTCGTTAAGGGAGCAACCCAGCATGACTTTCACAGATGATGATTTGTTGCTTGGAACTGCCGATCATAACCGACCTTTGTATATTTCAGTTAATATCGGAAGATTCATGCTCTCAAGGGTGTTAGTGGATCCAGGAGCGTCAATTAACATAATGAATCTACGGACTTTAGCATATTTGGAAATTGACATCCATAAGCTCTCCACCGATAAAATGATGTTAAGAGGTTTCAACCAGAAAGGAGAAAGAGCTATTGGATCCATAACACTATCTATGAAAATTGGTGATCTAGTAACAACCGCAAAGTTCCATATCATTGACTCAGAAACTTCTTTCAATGCCCTACTGGGTCGACCTTGGATTCACGAATATAAGATGGTCCCTTCGTCATTGCACCAGTGTATAAAATATTTTGAAAAAGGACAAGAACAATGCATCAAAGGGGACTTGCAGCCATTCTCAGTGCATGAGATCGGAATTCATGAAGATGCTACTTACTACGCTCCCGTGAAAAAGACAGTTTTCTCCAGAGATGCCGTACCAAGAAAGGTTGAAGATCTAAAAGTACCACCAGAGCTGAATAGTCGGGTGCCGGTTCAACGATCTTCCACCATTTCTTCAAAACAAGAAATTGGAAACTCTTTTAGTCCTCGCATCCGAGATCAAGGCCGGGGACGAGGCCGAGGAAGAGTTGGGAAGATTATTGAACAAAGCAATTCGACTATCAATATTGAGTTAGAAGAAAGCTCAGAAGAGGAAGAGACCGGAAAGAATGCAATGACGATACGCCAGAAGACGACACATTTTGAAATTTCATTGGAAGAAGATGAAAGAGATGAGTACAAGTCAATGTATGACAGAATCAACCACTATGTGCAGGCCGTGGCCTTAACCCCTATTAATTCTCAAAAAATTGAGGGTTTGGAGGTCAAGGAAGTGCGTGGTGGGGGATTAAAACCAATAAAGTTCTATCGCGGTTCTTCTACTTCTGTTCCTAAAATTGATGTAAATTTGGAGGAAGATGTTTCAAATGAATTAATGGAACTACCTTTTGATTATTATTCTCCCTGTGTTAAAAAGCTTGCTCAACGTGGCTTAATACCAGATAAATTATCAAAAGACAGGTTGCAACTTTTTGAGGAATTGTGGAATAATAAAAATCGAGATCCTAAATCAAAAGAAGGCCTTGGTTTCGGCACGGTAGGGCCACTCAGTGATGCAGAATTTTGCTTGGTTGTTACTAGTAATCCCAATGAATGTTGTTTTGAAGAAGAAGATGATCCTGATGAATTTAGATTAGAAGATGCTCCTCCAGAGTTCGAAGAGGAAATTAAGTCAACTGTTGATGAGTTAAGAGAAATAAATCTAGGGTCAGAGGAAGATCCTAGACCAACCTTCATAAGTTCTTTGCTCAGTGATGAAGAGTCTACAGATTTAATCGAGTTATTGACGGAATTCAAGGATTGTTTTGCTTGGAGCTATGAGGAGATGCCAGGTCTATCACCAGAGGTTTCAGTTCATAAACTCGGAATAGACCCCTCCATAGCTCCAGTAAAGCAAGCTCCCAGGAGGATGCGCCTTGAGATCGAGCAGCAGGTCACCGCTGAGGTTAAGAAATTGATAGAGGCTAATTTTGTACGAGAAGAGCAGTATCCAACATGGTTAGCCAACATAGTGCCAGTTAGAAAGAAGAATGGTCAGATCCGTATTTGCGTGGATTTCAGAGATTTAAACAAAGCATGCCCGAAGGATGAGTTCCCATTACCAATTCCAGAGTTAATGGTAGATATTGCATCATCATATGCAATTTTCTCATTTATGGATGGATCATCCGGGTATAACCAAATTAAGATGGCACCAGAAGATGCAACATTTACAGCTTTCAGAACTCCAATTGGAGTTTACTGCTACACCGTAATGCCATTTGGATTGAAGAACGCCGGAGCAACTTATCAGCGAGCCATGATGAGAATTTTTGATGACCTCATTCACAATCAAGTCGAATGTTATGTGGATGATTTGGTCATTAAAAGTAAACGGAAGAAAGATCATTTGTATGATTTGAGGATTTTCTTCGAACGATTGCGACGATTTAATCTCAAGATGAATCCCCTAAAGTGCACCTTTGGTGTCATTTCTGGGAAGTTCCTTGGATTTGTTGTCCATCACCGGGGGATCGAAATCGACCCAGAAAAGATTAAAGCGATATTAGAAATGCCACCCCCTAAGAGTTTAAAGCAATTACGATCTTTTCAAGGGAAATTGGCATATTTAAGACGCTTTATTTCTAATCTGTCAGGAAGGTGTAACCTCTTTTCGGCACTAGTAAAAAAGGACGCTAAGTATATCTGGGATGAGAAGTGCCAAAAGGTTTTTGAAGAAATTAATCAGTATTTAATGACGCCACCTGTGTTGGCAGCCCCGATTTCGGGTAGACCTTTGATACTTTATACTGCGGCTTTGGACGACTCTCTTGGGGCCCTGTTTAGCACAGGTTAATGCTGAAGGGAAAGAAAACGCCCTTTACTACCTGAGTCATTGTCTGATTCCGATGGAAGTAAAGTATCCACCCATCGAGAAGCATTGTATAGCTTTAATCTTCGCCGCTCAAAAGCTTAGGCATTACATGCTCGCTCATAAGGTCCAATTGATTTCAAGGGTTAATCCATTACAATACTTAATGACTCAGCCAACACTATCTGGAAGGTTAACAAGATGGTCAATGATTCTATTGCAATTTGAGATAACATTTGTACCTCTTCGCGCCATTAAATGACAAGTTTTAGCGGATTTCCTTGCAGCACATCCGTTGCCAGCCGATTCAGCCCTCAATGATGATTTACCAGATGAGCAAATAATGAATATATAACCCTCCAATTCTCAAACTTGGAAAATGTACTTTAATGGAGCTTCATCATCACATAGAGATAAAGATTCAGGGACAGTGATACCTGACAAAGCAGGAGTTGGTCTAATATTCATAACACCAGATCGAGGGTTACTAAGATACTCATATCATTTAACAGAGCCTTGCACGAATAATGAGGCCGAATATGAGGCTTTAATTGCTGGATTGGAGTTAACAATTTCAATGGGAATAACGGATATTGAGATATTTGGTGATTCACAACTCATTATCCAGCAAGTTGCAGGGCAGTACAAGATTCTGAAGCCAAAATTGGAATAGTACTTTAATTATACAATGAAATTGTTGGAGCAAATCCCAAGTGTAACAATATACCAAATACCGAGAAGAGATAATGCCCATGCAGATGCTTTAGCAAAACTTGCGAAAGCGTTAGCATGCCCACTAGAAAATTCAATTGATATCACTGTAGATGGATGAAAAATACTTTCTAAAATCAGCATGAATGTTCTACAAAAGCTTGAAATAGAAGAGATGGTGGCTGCGGTTGCAGAAGAGGCTAATGATTGGCGGGAACCATTCATAGAATATTTATAGTCCGGAAAATTACCAGAGGATAACTCAGTGGCACATCAGATCAAGAAGAGAGCGCTGTCGTACGCTTTAGTGGATAATGTTTTATATAGAAGATCCTTCGATCAAATGTGGCTGAGGTGCCAGAATAGGCTGGAAGCGCAGAAGATCGTCAAGGAGGTGCACGCAGGACTGTGCGGTGCTCATCAGTCAGGCCCGAAAATGAAAATGAAAATCAAAAGAATGGGTTACTACTGGTCGACGATGATCACCGATTGCATGGAAGTTGCCAGAAGCTGTCACCAATGTCAAATACATGGAGTGGTCTTACATCAACCTCCGAATGTGCACCCTACAGTAGCGTCGTGGTCGTTCGAGTGTTGGGGCACAGATATCGTGGGCTCGATAGACCCTCCGTCGTCAAAAGGACACCGTTTCATTCNGTTGCAAAGACTAATGCGGGAGCTGCATATTCTTGTGTGGTTATCTCAGATGCGGGGGAGAAATTCCTCGAACCGATAACCTTGTAAGATTTTCTTTTTACTCCTCCGGGAGTTTACAATGAAGAGATGATTGATTTTGGCTACGTTTTTACTGTTTCTAGTGATGATGGTGATAACGTAACTAACGGTCAATCTAATTCGAATTTCGATCCTTATGATGATCCTCAAATCATACAAAATCGCAACGAACTCTTCAATATGACTAGTGAAGAGGCCAATGATACAGGCTATGATAGTGCAGAAAGTGAAGCACCCTCCTTTGAATTCCGAGGAAAGCCAATAGCAATTGAATTGGAAGCTTCAGATTCAGAAACATCTTTGGAAGAATGGGTGACTGTGGCAAAAGAAAAACCACCGGGTCCAACTCAAGAAACACAAGAGATAACAGAAGTATATTTAAGAAGAGGAAAGGTATTACCGCCAGTACCGGATCCGGGGGTAAAAGGAAAACAATTGCTTACCCAAAATGAGACAACTCCGCCAGTGGAAGAATTGCCTACTCAAGAAGAAACTGGAAATACGAATAATAAAGTGGAATACAACGTTCTGGCACATCTTAGGAAGTTACCAGCCAAGCTAAGCATTTATGATGCTTTGATCCTTTCGAAGGAAATGAGAGAGGCATTAATCAAGGCTCTACTTGATCCAGATATTTGCTTAGCCCATTTGGCCAGCGACTCCTTGGATGAGGCCTGTTCGTTAAGGGAGCAACCCAGCATGACTTTCACAGATGATGATTTGTTGCTTGGAACTGCCGATCATAACCGACCTTTGTATATTTCAGTTAATATTGGAAGATTCATGCTCTCAAGGGTGTTAGTGGATCCAGGAGCGTCAATTAACATAATGAATCTACGGACTTTAGCATATTTGGAAATTGACATCCATAAGCTCTCCACCGATAAAATGATGTTAAGAGGTTTCAACCAGAAAGGAGAAAGAGCTATTGGATCCATAACACTATCTATGAAAATTGGTGATCTAGTAACAACCGCAAAGTTCCATATCATTGACTCAGAAACTTCTTTCAATGCCCTACTGGGTCGACCTTGGATTCACGAATATAAGATGGTCCCTTCGTCATTGCACCAGTGTATAAAATATTTTGAAAAAGGACAAGAACAATGCATCAAAGGGGACTTGCAGCCATTCTCAGTGCATGAGATCGGAATTCATGAAGATGCTGCTTACTACGCTCCCGTGAAAAAGACAGTTTTCTCCAGAGATGTCGTATCAAGAAAGGTTGAAGATCTAAGAGTACTACCAGAGCCGAGTAGTCGGGTGCCGGTTCAACGATCTTCCACCATTCCTCCGAAACGAGAAATTGGAAACTCTTTTAGTCCTCGCATCCGAGATCAAGGCCGGGGACGAGGCCGAGGAAGAGTTGGGAAGATTATTGAACAAAGGAATTCGACTATCAATATTGAGTTAGAAGAAAGCTCAGAAGAAGAAGAGACCGGAAAGAATGCAATGATGATACGCCAGAAGATGCCACGTTTTGAAATTTCATTGGAAGAAGATGAAAAAGATGAGTACAAGTCAATGTATGACAGAATCAACCACTATGTGCAGGCCGTGGCCTTAACCCCTATTAATTCTCAAAAAATTGAGGGTTTGGAGGTCAAGGAAGTGCGTGGTGGGGGATTAAAACCAATAAAGTTCTATCGCGGTTCTTCTACTTCTGTTCCTAAAATTGATGTAAATTTGGAGGAAGATGTTTCAAATGAATTAATGGAACTACCTTTTGATTATTATTCTCCCTGCGTTAAAAAGCTTGCTCAACGTGGCTTAGTACCAGATAAATTATCAAAAGACAGGTTGCAACTTTTTGAGGAATTGTGGAATAATAAAAATCGAGATCCTAAATCAAAAGAAGGCCTTGGTTTCGGCACGGTAGGACCACTCAGTGATGCAGAATTTTGCTTGGTTGTTACTAGTAATCCCAATGAATGTTGTTTTGAAGAAGAAGATGATCCTGATGAATTTAGATTAGAAGATGCTCCTCCAGAGTTCGAAGAGGAAATTAAGTCAACTGTTGATGAGTTAAGAGAAATAAATCTAGGGTCAGAGGAAGATCCTAGACCAACCTTCATAAGTTCTTTGCTCAGTGATGAAGAGTCTACAGATTTAATCGAGTTATTGACGGAATTCAAGGATTGTTTTGCTTGGAGCTATGAGGAGATGCCAGGTCTATCACCAGAGGTTTCAGTTCATAAACTCGGAATAGACCCCTCCATAGCTCCAGTAAAGCAAGCTCCCAGGAGAATGCGCCTTGAGATTGAGCAGCAGGTTACCGCTGAGGTCAAGAAATTGATAGAGGCTAATTTTGTACGAGAAGAGCAGTATCCAACATGGTTAGCCAACATAGTGCCAGTTAGAAAGAAGAATGGTCAGATCCGTATTTGCGTGGATTTCAGAGATTTAAACAAAGCATGCCCGAAGGATGAGTTCCCATTACCAATTCCAGAGTTAATGGTAGATATTGCATCATCATATGCAATTTTCTCATTTATGGATGGATCATCCGGGTATAACCAAATTAAGATGGCACCAGAAGATGCAACATTTACAGCTTTCAGAACTCCAATTGGAATTTACTGCTACACCGTAATGCCATTTGGATTGAAGAACGCCGGAGCAACTTATCAGCGAGCCATGACGAGAATTTTTGATGACCTCATTCACGATCAAGTCGAATGCTATGTGGATGATTTGGTCATTAAAAGTAAACGGAAGAAAGATCATTTGTATGATTTGAGGATTGTCTTCGAACGATTGCGACGATTTAATCTCAAGATGAATCCCCTAAAGTGCGCCTTTGGTGTCATTTCTGGGAAGTTCCTTGGGTTTGTTGTCCGTCACCGGGGGATCGAAATCGACCCAGAAAAGATTAAAGCGATATTAGAAATGCCACCCCCTAAGAGTTTAAAGCAGTTACGATCTTTTCAAGGGAAATTGGCATATTTAAGACGCTTTATTTCTAATCTGTCAGGAAGGTGTAAACCCTTTTCGGCACTAGTAAAAAAGGACGCTAAGTATATCTGGGATGAGAAGTGTCAAAAGGCTTTTGAAGAAATTAAGCAGTATTTAATGGCGCCACCTGTGTTGGCAGCCCCGATTTCGGGTAGACCTTTGATACTTTATACTGCGGCTTTGGACGACTCTCTTGGTGCCCTGTTAGCACAGGATAATGGTGAAGGGAAAGAAAATGCCCTTTACTACCTGAGTCGTCGTCTGATTCCGACGGAGGTAAAGTATCCACCCATCGAGAAACATTGTCTAGCTTTAATCTTTGCCGTTCAAAAGCTTAGGCATTACATGCTCGCCCACAAGGTCCAACTGATTTCAAGGGTTAATCCATTACAATACTTAATGACTCGGCCAACACTATCTGGAAGGTTAGCAAGATGGTCAATGATTCTGTTGCAATTTGAGATAACATTTGTACCTCTTCGCGCCATTAAAGGACAAATTTTAGCGGATTTTCTTGCAGCGCATCCGTTGCCAGCTGATTCACCTCTCAATGATGATCTACCAGATGAGCACATTATGAATATACAACCATCTAATTCTCGAATTTGGAGAATGTATTTTGATGGAGCTTCGTCATCACAAAGAGATAAAGATTCAGGGACAGTGATACCTGGCAAAGCAGGAGTTGGTCTAGTATTCATAACACCGGATCGAGGGTTACTAAGGTACTCCTATCATTTAACAGAGCCTTGCACGAATAATGAGGCGGAGTATGAAGCTTTAATCGCCGGATTGAAATTAGCAGTTTCAATGGGAATAACAGACATCGAGATATTTGGTGATTCACAGCTTATTATCCAACAAGTGGCAGGACAATTCAAGATTCTGAAGCCAAAATTGGAACAGTACTTTAATTATACAATGAAATTATTGGAGCAAATCCCAAGTGTAACAATATACCAGATACCGAGAAGAGATAATGCCCATGCAGATGCTTTAGCAAAGCTTGCGAAAGAGTTAGCATGTCCACCAGAAAATTCAATTGATATCACTGTAGAGGGACGACAAGTACTTTCTAAAATCAGCATGGATGTTCTACAAAGGCTTGAAATAGAAGAGATGGTGGCTGCAGCTGCAGAAGATGCTGATGATTGGCGGGAACCATTCATAGGATATTTGAAGTCCGGAAAGTTACCAGAGGATAAGTCAGTGGCACATCAGATCAAGAAGAGAGCGTTGTCGTACGCTTTAGTAGATGATGTTTTATATAGAAGATCCTTCGATCAAATGTGGCTGAGGTGCCTAAATAGGCCGGAAGCACAAAAGATCGTCAAGGAGGTGCATGCAGGACTGTGTGGTGCTCATCAGTCAGGCCCGAAAATGAAAATGAAAATCAAAAGAATGGGTTACTACTGGCCGACGATGATCACCGATTGCATGGAAGTTGCCAGAAGTTGTCACCAATGTCAGATACACGGAGTGGTCTTGCATCAACCTCCGAATGTGCTGCACCCTACAATAGCGTCGTGGCCGTTCGAGTGTTGGGGCACAGATATCGTGGGCCCGATAGACCCTCCGTCGTCAAAAGGACACCGTTTCATTCTCGCAGCAACAGATTATTTCTCAAAATGGGCAGAGGCAGTACCTTTAAGAGAAGTCACAGCGCATCATGTTCTTCAATTCTTTAAGTCTCACATAGTGTATCGTTTCGGTGTTCCGCGAAGGGTAATCTCAGATAATGGTTCAGCATTCAAAAGCACAAAGATCAACAATTTTGTCAAGCGACATGGAATAGATTGGAGATATTCTAACATCTACTATCCTAGAGCAAACGGATTGGCAGAGGCTTTTAACAAAACTCTCGTGCAGATTTTGAAAAAGACAATAGACGAAAATAAAAGAGGATGGCATGAGCAGTTATTAGAAGCTCTGTGGGCATACAGGACGACCGTCAGAACTCCAACTCAGGCTACGCCATATTCACTTGTATATGGGTCCGAGGCCATTCTTCCCTTAGAAGTTCAGTTACCTTCTCTCAGAATTGCAGTAGCCAACAAGATTACAACAGAGGAAAATGCTAGACTCCGATTGGAAGAGTTAGAAGCCCTCGAAGAAGACCGTTTAGCAGCACAGCAGAATTTGGAACTCTACCAGGCAAGAATGATCTATGCCCACGTTAAACTGGTCCGCCCTAGGATTTTCAATATTGGTGATTTAGTTCTGGTTCTCAGGAGACCTATTCTTGCACATCGTAAGAAAGGGGGAAAATTTGAGCCAACCTGGGAGGGACCGTACGTGGTCAAAAAAGTTTATTCTGGAGGGTCTTATCAGTTAGTGGATTGTCAGGGCGAAAGGCCTATGCTCCCAATTAATGGAAGTACTTGAAAAAGTAACTACGCGTTGTGACGTTTCAGGGGACCCGGTTGCAGGTCCTATGATATGCAGATGCGTTAACTTTTAGTGACTGGGTCCAAGAATATTGTAATAAAATTAACAAGACAAGATGAATTCTCATGAATAATAATAAATTTTCTTTGTTTTTCCCAAATTCAAACATAAACTAAATCACTTTCTAAATAATAATTAGTCATTATTCCTGTTCATTTGATTATCAACGTGCTGATGTTTCTCCTGTCTTTTACAGAGAAATGTCGAACGGAAGACTATTTTCTCTTTTAAGAATGGCATAAATCTTGTATTAAACAAGGAAGAGGTGGCGCAGGGAGCCATCATTGATTTCGACTTGGACTTTGAGCAAGTCAAGTTGGAATATGAGGGGCACCTGTTAAGTGTGGTCAGCTCAAAGGAGATGGAAGGTTTGAAACCAGTGCTCAGTTTTAAAAGCAAGGAAGGTGACACCACTGCAAAGAAAAGAAAGTATGAAGATGGAGACGAAACTCAGGAAAATGATAATGATCTGTCAGGGAAAGTTGGGCAGATGCGGTCAATGGTTTTAACAGCAGAAGGAGAGCTCATCAGCGCTCCAACAAATCTGTCGAGAAAAGTACCGTTGACCCGCTCTCAACGCAGGATTGCCAGTCGAAAGAAGCGCAGAACACTCGTACAACTAGCAAAAAGACAAGCTGAGGAGCCAGCTTCGAAGAATATTTCATATTCTCAAAATAAAGAAGAAACGTCCGAGCAGATAATCCAGAATGTTTCGCTTCAAACTGCTGAAGGAAGACAGCTTCCACAAAGTTCAATTCTAGAGACCACTTTGCAAGATTTTTCCCTAGCTGGTTTTCATGATGAATATATGGAATATGACACTCCTAGGGAAGAATGTGTTATAATCCCAGCAATTCAAAGAAGTGAGGAACATCCAGATGTAGAGCCATACATCCCGCAGTATGTTCAGCCCAAGAGATTGCAGATAATTTCTGAAGAAGAACTGGCAATGTTTCAGAAGATGCGAAAGCAAAATTTTGAGTATTTCGAAAGGATACGAGGAAGATATGTTAATATTCTGGAAGGATTGGAATTGCATACTGACGTCTTCTCCGAAAATGAACAGAAAAGGATGGTGAAATATATTTTTGATCTCAGAGAAAGAGGCCGAGAAGGCCTGTTAAAAGGAAGGACCTATTCAGAGCCCCGAAAGTGGATGAAAGGCAAGGGCAGGATCACAATTCAGTATGGATGTTGCTATAATTATGCATACAATAAAAGAGGGAATCCCCCAGAGATTATTCAACATGATGAAGTTGACCCACTGCCACCGCTTATGAAAAGGATGAAAAAAAGGATGGTAGAATGGCGTATTTTACCGACAGATAGAGTACCCAACAGCTGCATAATTAATATCTATGAAGAAGGAGATTGCATACTGCCCCATATTGATAACCACGATTTTGTAAGACCCTTCTGCACTGTGTCTCTCGTCAGCAAATGAAATATAATGTTCGGAAAAGAGATACAAGTGGTTGGTCCAGCTGAGTTTCATGGAGCAATGGAAATTCCTCTTCCTGTTGGCTCGGTCCTGTTTCTCAAAGGAAATGGAGCAGATTTGGCAAAACATTGTGTACCAGGGGTTCCACAAAAAAGAATATCAATTACTTTCAGAAGAATGGATGATAGTAAAGTACCATTTGGATATCAGCCTGATCCAGAGCTCGAGGGACTCCGACCCTTGGAATTATGAAACAGGCACGCCTCAAAGTATATGTGAGGGGGACTTTTGTTCCGGAACATATCTTTGTAGGAGAGGCTAGTTTCTACATAACTCCGAGAGGTCAGAAGGATGAATATGGCATTAAAAGTCTACAATTTGTTTCAAGCAAGATCATTTTACGATTGGATTGTATCCCGATATATCAGATTTTGAAGGATCAATGAAGATTTCTTTTTGCCATATGATGCGATTGATTTAAGAATGTCAAATTAAATGTTAATTCAGTCTTGCAAAGAACATGGAACGATGCAAAATAAAATAAAAAAGCATCTAATATAAAATGGATTTGAAAATACTTATATTTACAATATATATAAATTAAATTAATTTTGAATTCCTCAAATTTCAACGTAAATCCCTTGTTGGTAGTCTTTTGGCGTAAACCCCTTGTTGGTGGCCCTCTTTCGACGTAAATCCCTTGTTGGTGGTCTTATAAACCCCCTGTTGGTGGCCCTATTTCAACGTAAATCCCTTGTTGGTGGTCTTTTGGCGTAAACCCCTTGTTGGTGGCCCTCTTTCGACGCAAATCCCTTGTTGGTGGTCTTTTGGCGTAAACCTCTTGTTGGTGGCCCTATTTTGACGTAAATCCCTTGTTGGTAGTCTTTTGGCGTGAACCCCTTGTTGGTGGCCCTCTTTCGACGTAAATCCCTTGTTGGTGGTCTTTTGGCATAAACCCCCTATTGGTGGCCCTATTTCGACGTAAATCCTTTGTTGGTGGTCTTTTGGCGTAAAACCCTTGTTGGTGGCCCTATTTCGACGTAAATCCCTTGTTGTTGGTCTTTTGGCGTAAACCCCTTGTTGGTGGCCCTCTTTGGACGTAAATCCCTTGTTGGTGGTCTTTTGGCGTAAACCCCTTGTTGGTGGCCCTCTTTTGACGTAAATCCCTTGT
>JXCR01081355.1:176399-215563 GCA_002079205.1 Phalaenopsis hybrid cultivar
TTCGATGTAAATCCCTTGTTGGTGGTCTTTTGGCGTAAACCCCTTGTTGGTGGCCCTCCTTTGGCGTAAATCCCTTGTTGGTGCTTCTTCTTTTAACGTAAATCCCTTGATGGTGGTCTTTTGGCATAAACCCCTTGTTGGTGGCCCCTTACCTCCTTAAATTAATCTTTTCACTCGATTAAATCAAATGCTGCAAACTTGTGATAAATCTCTGCATTCTCAACTCGTTCATTCACAAAATCTTTCTCGAGCGGTGGGTTCTTGATTGTGAACCCAACTCAAATTCAAATTCATATCAAATTTGACCTTTTCTTAAATAATTCTTTGGTTTGTTGGTCGCTTCAGTCAACACCAATACGCGCGTCGTGCCTATTCCGCACACCACACCTATTGGGGGTCCATTTGTTGACCTCATTTTTGTGAGGTCTTGTCTTCTCCTCCTTAGAGCCTAGATTCTAGCTCTAGAAATTCTTATTGACCATCTTAGAAAACTAGAATTGAGACTCACCATTCTAGAAATTCTAGCCAATTCCTATTTTCCTTTGATGCTAGCATCTTTGGCACAAGACCATCGTTTTATGAACGAGCGATTATGAACTATTTTGCGAAGATTCAAGGGAAATGTTCCAAATAGGACTTCAAGCCTTAAGAAAACATCGTCACGACCTTTTTCGTCACATACACACATCAAATACATAAAATTCACAAAATTGCGCGAAATCGGACTTCAATTAAGCACAAAGGACGGGTGAAAATGCGAACTTCTCCGGATGACCTCCGACGACAAATTGGACTGCGCCAAAGCGTCCGGGATACCCATTTTGGTAGGAAAGGACACTCATATTGCTATACTTTTGACACGAGAAAATTGGCACGCAAATCGAAGAATTCGTCAAAACTACTTCCGGTGGCGAAACGAACCTCACCAACGCGTCCGGAACATCAAAATTACCTAAAAATGACATCAATTTTATTATGTTTCGACGCATGGGTGAAACACAAATTAAAATTTTATTTTTTCAAAATCTTAAATATTTAATTTTATATAACTATTCTTAAATCATATTCATATTTAACCTAAACCCTATTTAGGTCCTCACCCGCGACATTTTTTTTCTCCCTCGACCAGGAGCCGCTCGGGTGTGCCGTGCCCTAACTCCCACGAGCATGGATCGATCGAGCGATGCCGCCAAGCCCGAGCTTCTTCTCCTTTCCTCTGTCATTCGCATTCGCGGCTCGTCTCCTCGAGCTCTGCTCGACCGAACGTTCCCCCAACGGCGATGTTCCACCTGGCCGACCCTTTCTCTGCCCAGGTCGCATTTCCTCTTGCTTTAAATCTTTCTCCTCCTCTCCCCTCACACGATTTGCTTGCTATGGTGGCTGGTAGGTGGCTTCTCCTTCCTCTTTTCTTTGCTTTAAAACCCCACTTGGGGAGGGTTTTAGGTGCTGGCCGAAATTTTGAAAGTAGGGAGGTGCAGTCAAAATCTCTTCAAGATTCATTCTTACTTGTTCTTTTCATCCTCTGTGGCTTAGGGTTTGTTGAAAATTTTTTTGAAAGAAGTTCTTGAGGGATTTTAGGGAGATTTGGATGCTTTTCTACCTCTATTATTCATTCGATTAGGAGAATCTCTTTTATGTTTTCTCTGTTCGAAAGGAAGCTTTGCTCCTTTGCTGTTCGAAGATCTTGGAATCTCGGATTTGTGGTGCCGTAAGCTGAAGATTGTGAAAACTCTTCGTGAGTTGTTATTGGAGTAATTTTTCAAGCTTGCTTTACTCCTCCTTTGCTTTAAGTTTACAAAAAGAAGAGGTATTCTTCTATTCTCCCCTATTTTATATTATTTCATGTATCATGAAGCATGGAAATTCATTTTTAAGGCTTAAGCATGAATGTTTTCTAGGAAAATCTGAATAGAGCATGTATAGGTTGCCTTTATTTTTCTTGTTTGAGATATTTGGAAGTGTCATAATGCTAGTTTTAAAAAGAGATTTGCCCCTCTAGAAATGCATATAAGAATGAGTCATCAGGGGCCTTTATTACTCATGTTCTAAATGGATGTTGGCTTATGCTTATTTATCTCATACTACCTATCATTATTTGAAACATATGTTGGACATTTTTGGCTTCCTTTATTCCTCTATAAATGTATAAAAAAAAAAGCAAAGTTGGAGGGTCGTCTCTATTATTCTCATTGCTTGAAATGTTGGAAAATAAGGAATGCATGTTGAAAATTATTTTATGAAGTGAGAAAGATGCATATGAGGCTTATGTTTTGCTCCTCTTGTTGTCCCTTATTGAAATACATGCTGGAAGATGTTTTAAATGCTAGAAATTACATTTTTGGGGCTTTTATCTTGCTCCTCTTGCTGCCCTTATTGAAATACATGCTGGAAGTTGTTTTAAACGCTAGGAATTACATCTTTGGGGCTTTTATCTTGCTCCTCTTGCTGTCCCTTATTGAAATATATGCTGGAGGGTGTTTTAAACACTAGAAATTACATTTTTGGGGCTTTTATCTTGCTCCTCTTGCTGTCCCTTATTGAAATATGTGCTGGAGGGTGTTTTAAACACTAGAAATTACATTTTTAGGGCTTTTATCTTGCTCCTCTCGCTGTCCCTTATTGAAATACATGCTGGAAATTGTTTTAAACGCTAGAAATTACATCTTTGGGGCTTTTATCTTGCTCCTCTTGCTGCCCCTTATTGAAATACATGCTGGAAGTTGTTTTAAATGCTAGAAATTACATTTTTGGGGCTTTTATCTTGCTCCTCTTGCTGTCCCTTATTGAAATATATGCTGGAGGGTGTTTTAAATGCTGGAAATTACATTTTTGGGGCTCTCATTCTACTTCCTTTGCTGCCCCTTATTGAAATATATGCTGAAGGGTGTTTTAAATGCTGGAAGTTACATTTTTGGGGCTCTCATTCTGCTTCTTTTGCTGCCCCTTATTGAAATATATGCTGGAAGTTGTTTTAAATGCTGGAAATTACATTTTGAGGCTTACATTTTGCTTCTCTTGCTGCCTCTTGTTGAAGTGTATGCTGGATTTGAGTCTTGCTTTTGGGATGATGCCTTAGCCATGAGCTTCCTATTCATTTAGCTGGATTTGATTTTTTTTTGGTTTTGGGTTGTTGCTTACTCGCGAGCTTTTGATTAAAATTGAAGTTGAAGGGCTTTGATAATGGTGTGATTTTTAGAGGTATAGAAAGATGTTCCCTATGAATTGTTATCCTATATTTTATGAAATGAAGAAGGCTTTTGAAGTTTCATTTTGGGTTTGATATAAATTGAAGTCATGTTGGGTTTGGAAATCCATAAAAGCGCTACTTGGAAAGGATATCCTTCTCGGGATTGATCCGATCATTTTTCTTTTTAACAAATTTAAATGTTTTAGACCGAAACATTTGTGAGTTTTATTGATTTAATTTGGTTTTAAAAATGAATCGGTCTCATTTTTGTTTGTTTTATTATTTTTTTTTTAACGGTCAAGTTAAAAATGGGAATTTCTGATTTAATTTAATTCAAAAATGATTTATAATCTCAGGAAAATAGGGGAGAAAGAGAAGACGAGAGAAAATTGAAATTTAAATTTGAATTTTTGGGATGATACAATCTAAAGAGGAGACAGGGTAGCGAATAATCCACCTTTTCTTTTACATAAGGAAAAATAAATTGCAAATTGGAAGACTAGTTGGAATCGGAAGAAATTGAGAATTTAGATAACGATTGAGAGATTATTGGACTTACTCTTAGATCCTTAAGCTTTAAATCAATTTAAAATCCAATTCCTTTAACTAGGATTGAAGCACAACTCACAACTCCTTTGCCAAAACTATGAGTTTATCCCCTGGGTTTTAGGATCCTGATAGCGAGCTAAGCCGTTGGTTAGTTCCTTACAAATACAAGTAGAATTTTTTTTTGTATGCTCACCTAAAGTTTATAAGTTTTCAGGGAAGTACTATTTGGTGGATGCTGGCTACCCAATGCAGAGGGGGTACCTTAAACCTTATCCTGACACAAGGGGTACCTTAAACCTTAAACCTTATCCAGGGGTAAACTCATAGGTGAGCATACAAAAAAAAATTCTACTTGTATTTGTAAGGAACTAAGGTTTAAGGTACCCCCTCATTTTGATAAGGTTTAAGGTACAAATACAAGTAGAATTTTTTTTTGTATGCTTGTAATCAAATTGACTGTCTCAACAAGGAGAACCAATTGATACCAAAATTAATCCATTCTGACTCTGATCAAGCATGGTAAAGCTGGTGAACCATATTTAGAGGTTTTGGGTAATTAATTAGAAGAGCAAATGAACTCCAATTTTACACACCTATAGTCAAGTTGAGCATATTTATGAGAGGTACTCAAAGATCCTAAGATAATTTGGTTCTAAGGTCATTAAATGTCTCAAATCTCCAAAAAAGCCCATATATAATCATGGAAACATGAGTCATTTGATTGAGTGGTTATGAGAGGTATTTACTGAATGAACAAAATATTCTTCCCCTATGAGCTATAAATAAACCCTCTTTTTACTTGAGGGGTAAGGGGGGCAATGAGACAACTTTTGGTGTTTTTCTTGATTAAAGACCTGAAAAAAACTTCTGACATCTATAGTTGTTGACCACCGTTGACCATCGCTTTTTAGTTACCGTTGACCATCGCTTTTTAGTTACCGTTGACCATTGCTGGCCGCCCTTGCTCATCTGTGTTAGTGAACTCTATCGTGTAACACGTATCCCATAATATTGCATAACAAAATACCTTTAATACGATGTAATGAATTATCCTCAATAAGGTATAATGAAGTATTCTAGATGTGATGCAATGTATAATGTCGCATTACAGACTCGCTATAACATCCGACTACAATTACTTACAACCACCATTCTCAAAATTTTTAAACTTTTTTAGACGTCTGAAATTTTTTGTATATTATGTACAAATAAGTACTGTAATTGGTGTAGTAGTGTAATTAATCTTTCCAAAATGGTCGAGCAAGTGCAATTTTGTAATTTCTCACTTTTAGTAAATTATTTTGACTAGGCTAAACCTGTGATTTTTTTTCTTTTTGAGATTTTTCAAAAATAAAATTTTGATGTATCCTCCTTATTTCTAATTATCTCTTTGTTAGATCTTCATACAATGCTAAGAATTTAAATTATAAATCTATCACTTGAATCTTCTAGCACATAACAACAAAAACAACAACAACAATAACAACAACAACAACAACAACAACAATAATAATAATAATAATAATAATAATAATAATAACAATAATAATAAAGAGTATATATATGTAGCTCAAATTATTAAAATAAAAAATGACTTTTTAATAGCTAGATAATGCCCCATAAAAGAATTTATGCATCCACCACAATTGTGAATAGAAGAATATTATAATAAATTTATATGATGGGTTAAAATTTTTATATTATGTTACTTGAAATTTTACAAATATAGCTAGCAATCAGCAAAGTCAATGATATGTCTTTGGATGTACTTAATTTCTTCTTTATTTTACTCATGATTTTGAATGAAACTGCACTTTAATGGAAGATATTTTTATGTTTATGATGTATGTATATCAGATAGGAGCACTGGAACAAATTTTGACTGAATCAGAGCGAAATAGAACCAAATGTAGCAAAGGTGCTGATTTTGGTATGGCACCTAGGCACCCACTTTTGGGTGTCAAGGTGTTGCAGTTGAACACCTTGGCATTAGGTTCTAGGCACCCAGGCACCCAAACTTTTTGATTAGATAGATAACACTACTCCTAGGCACTGCAGACTGGGCGTATAGGGGTTGCATTTCAGACAATTATTTTTTGCACGACTTCAAGAATTTTTTTATGCATGTTGATGATTTAGTTGGGGAGTTTTAGCAATCATAGTAGTAGGGAAGAAGTTCCAAGTCCTGGAATTCTCTAAGGACAGTAGGTATGAGTATGAACTCTTGTTCTAAAGATATTTGAGATGGTAATTTGAGAGAATATATGAGGGGTTTATGACAGCAACTTGTGTGGTACTATATAAAATATCGTCCAACGGTACTTGTGTGGTACTGATAGAGCAAAAGCTAAGTATCGTGTGTAATATTATTTGATTTTTTTTTGTAAACACATATTTTGTGAATTTTCTTGGATTGAATAAAGTTTTCTTTGATGTTTATCATGTGTAGTGAGTAGAATTCTTATAATTTTCTCTTGGGAAAGATATATTACATTTTGTTAGTTTGTGAATGCTTTGAATTTATCTTTTTAGTCACATGATGAGCATACCTCTAGACTTAATTTACATGTTGTACTGGCCATATAACTTGTTAAAATTCCTTGAGACCCATTATAACTTGAAAGAGCGGTGGCAAAACAACATAGAATATTCACATTGTGTGAATGGCTATAAAAGATAAGTCATGAGGCAATGCAACTTAGGGAGATGAGTATTATTATAATTTGAATTAGGAGTTTCATGGGGGACAAACATAAACATTTACCTAAATTTGAATTATACTTGTATATGCACTCTAAAGAGGGTAAATGAGTTATGCTCCTGTTGTTAGTACCACATTATAATTATTAGAATTAACATACAACTATCTAAGAAATCACAAGCGAGAAGTAACTTTATCAATCTTGAATTTCACTATTTAATTGATCTAGGCAAGTTTAACTTTGTGTTAAAAATATACTTAGGATTATTTGTTAGAAAAATCATAATTTGCAATCTTCCAAACTAGAATCTAAAAGTAGTAGGCTATAATTCACCCTTAAGTTGTTATTACTACGAAGTCTCTGCTACCTTTCCTTTGGGATCAAGATTCTGGACTCAATTAGAGCCTTATATTATGAAAGCGATACATGCAATTGCGTAGAAACCTTGACACTTAGGTGGAGATTGTTATTTAAATTAAATTTTCATTAAAGTGTTGGTAGCTGTTGGGGCCATCAAGCTTTCTGGCGCCATTGTCGAGAAAGGAAGAATAGAAGCATAAGTAATAAAAACTTAAGGATAATTTTAGTTGAACCTCTAAGAATTAGGTTTGTATATAGTAGCAGTAATTAATAATTTTAGTTATTATATGTTATTTTAAGAAAAAAATCCAAAAATACCAAAATTTTTTTTGAGTGCCTGATATCTATCATATTAGTTAAACCTTTAAAATTAAATGCGTAGTTCAAGAGATATGACCTTGTAATCTATAATTCAGAGCTAGAAAGAACTGTAAGGAGGATTATAAACTAGATAAGAATACAAAATATTGTTGTAGAAATATCAAATCATTTAGTTAATGAGGATCTAGTCATTTATCATAATGGTAATAGACCTTTAAGGGATTATGAGAATCCTACAGTGGATGAAATTCATGTAAGCATATAGAACCCTACCGTACTGGCAAAAAATTTTTAACTTAAGCATGTAATAATTCAAATTGTACAAAATAAATTAATTTGGTGGATCTCCATCTAAAGACCCGAACATGCACTTAACAAGTTTCTTAGAAATTTGTGCTACATTTAAATATGATGACCTTTCTAATGATGTAGTTAGACTTATACTCTTTCTTTTTTTTTTCTGATGGATAAAGCTAAGAAGTGGCTCAATTCATTATTAATGGGTTCAATCAAAACTTGGGCAGATCTAGCCCAAAAATTTCTAGCTAAGTTTTGGCCACCATCTTAAACTGTTAAATTTTGGGATGCTATTACTTAATTTTGTCTGCATTACGGGGAATCAATTTATGAGGCTTGAGAACAATTTAAGAAACTTCTTAAGAAGTTTCCACATCTCACATTATTTGATTGGCTTATTATTTAAACCTTCTATAATGAATTAGTTGGATCTTTGAGAGTGATCATTGACGCTGCTGTTGGAGGCTCGCTCATGTCAAAACCATTGAAGAGGCTTATTCTCTAATTGAGGAGATGGCCACAAACAACTTTCAATGGCCATCTTGCAAAGTGAATCCAAAGAAAGTAGCATGTATCCATGAAAATGATGTACCTATAAACTTAACTTCTCAAGTTACAATGTTTGCAAGAAAATTGGATCATTTTGGGATGAGTCAAACTCAAGGATCCCTAGTTATTGAGGAAAATTTATTAGGTCAATTAGTTGACCCAAATTCCTATGAAAGCATCCATGAAATAAATAATAGACCAAAATGATCTTTATTTCACTTATTACAACCCAGGTTGGAGGAATAATCCTAATTTCAACTAGAACAATAATTCTGGAGGAGGAAACAAATCATGGGGACATAATCAAATTGATCCTATGGACAATTAAAATAATCAAGGAACTTCTAATGTTGTACCTTCTTATACACTAGGATTTACTCCTAACCCACAGTAAAAGAAAAAAATAAGTTATCTTTAAAAGAGGTTGTTTATAAGATGGAAATTAGCTGCCATGGGACTACAATTAGGAACATAGAAAATCAGTTAGGATAGATAACTTCTACACTTAGAAGTTTTCCTCAAGGGATGCTTCCTAGCAATACCTAGGTGAATCGAAAAGAGAAGGAATGTGAGTATTTAAATGCAATAAAATTAAGACGCAGAAAAGAATCAGAGAAGGCAGTTCAGAAGAACATTGAAATAGAAAGAGAGAAGGAGGTGATCAAAAGACAGAGGGAAGAAATTCCTAAGGAATTAAGAAAACATGTTTCTCAAGTTAAGACTATAATAGAAAGATCAACACCACCATTTTCTCAGAGACCTAAAAAAATGGATCAATAATTCATAAGATTTATAGAAGTGTTTAATAAATTAACAATAAAGATTCCTTTTGCCAATGAATTAGAGAAAATACCAAGTTATGTTAAGTTTATGAAGGAGGCTCTTTTTTACAAAAAAGGAAGTTTGAGGATCATGCACCACCATGCATTATGAGGGAGATAGCTAGCCCAATGATTTTGTCCATAATAGTGCTCCAAGGGGAAGAATTGGAAGACAACCTTAGATATGAGAGTAACCCAGTAGAATTTGATCTATCATCTAAATAACCTATGGAGAATTCAACTCAGAATTTAGGAGACCTTGAATTATCTTATTGAGATCCAATTCTTATTGTAGGGGAGACATTAATATGCAAATAGTGAAAATCATTTGGGAGAATATTGGATTTAGAAAGAACCATTAGGAACAATAATCTCAATCAATCTTCTATATGCCCTCATGATGATTATTATGAAGTTGAGATAGATAAGTTGTTGGAAGAAATAAAATTTGAAGATTCAGTAGAAATTCCAAGATCAGCAAAAGACTGGGCAATTGATTTGGGATTAATAAATTGGAATTTTAATTCGAGGGAATCCTTATTTGTCAGGCTTGCAGGGTTAAACCATCAGCTTTTTGTGAGGCAACCCAAGGTACATATGCATTAGTTTGTTCTTGAGTTGTGACTGTTTATAGTGTGTTGTGTTTGTTGTTTGTGTGGATTGTATTGTTTGATGTTCATTGTGGATGTTAGGGTTGTGTGTGGATTGCTTTATTGTATGTTAGTAAATTTAGATTTGATGTTTCTCTATGTTTAGTTTTCTGTACTGTGCTACTAGATGTTGTTGTATTTTCATTTCATTTTTGTCCTGAATAAATTTAATTTGTCATTGCTTTTATTTGAAATATTTGTACACAAATTTCTTTCTAGTTATTTTAAATTTCTATAATGACATCTTCACAATTTTGAGACTTTTTTCTCATTCAGTTTTTCTTCTAGCATGTGTAGTTTAGATTTACTTTCTATTACATACTGTTATATCTTATGGAATACTAGTAAATGTTTCTGATAGTCTAATGTGGTAGCATGTATTTCTGAGCTATCTTTTTTCTTCCTACTTATACTTTTCAGTACTTATTGTTATACATGTTAAAAAAATCAAGTTTGGGGAAGAGGGAGAAATATCCTTATAAAAACTAATTTTTATTTGTTCTTGGTAGATTACATATTAATTTGTTTTCACCGCAAAAAGATTTGTGATGTGACAGGGTACNTATGTGAGCTTTACTTGTTAACCTGGAGGGATTTATTTTGGCTTGGCTTGGGGGCTCGGTTTGCTGGTTTTAGCTCCTACCCGAGAGCCTGTTGCGGTGTTTGCTCCTGCCCCTGCTCAAGAGTTGTGGGAGGGTTCAATTTTATTCGCTTTAACCCCTATTTGGGGTTCGGTTTCTGTCTGGTTCTGCTCCTACCAGAGAGGTAGCTTGGGAGCTTGATTTGGTTTGTTCTTAGTCCTACCCGTGAGCTTGTTGGTAAGTCATTTGGTTTGGCTTTGGCCCCTGCTGGGCTCGATTTCGGCATCTTGTGAGTGTTTTTGGCTTAAATATACATATTGTGGAGGAATTTATTTTGATTTGGAGGAGTTCCATAGTTATTCTTGTTTGAAACATATGGTAGTCCTATATTTCGATGTCTTGAGGGCATAGAGAAGTTTTTGGTTTTACTCTGGTTGGGAGCTTGGTGTTGCCTGTTCTGCCCTTACCCGAGAAGTAACTTGAGTGTGGTTTTGCTGGCTTTAGTTCCTACCCCTACCCGTGAGCTTGTTGGTAATCCTTTGGGGTTGTTTGGCTCTTCCTACACGAAGTGGCTTGGTGTTGATTGATGAGTCAAGTTTAAATGTATGTCTTTGCCCTATCTATAAAGTGAGGTGATTGAAGAATGGGTTGAACAGTTTCCTTATGTCCTACTTGGTGAAATTGGAGTCGGTTTGGAGGCGTTGTGAAGGCTTGTCCATTTACTCTCTTATGTATATCAAATATCTTCATATAATTGATTCGGGTTGCCTTAGTCGTGAGCCCCCTCTTCTTCTGTGCCTCAGGTTGCCTTGGCCGTGAGCCTCTTTTGGCCTTGGGTTGCCTTAGCCGTGAGCCTCCTCTCCTTCTGGTCTTCTGTGCCTTGGTCGCGAGTCTCTTTGGCCCTGTTTTGCCTTGACCAAAAGTCTTGATGGCTATACTCTCCCCTATTAACCCCGACCGTGAGCATTTATTTGGTTCTATGGGAAGATTTCATGCTTATTTGATATATGAGGCCATTGATTAATTTAGAAGTTGGAAGATCCTGATTTTTGCATGGGTTTGGGAGTACTAGTGGTGGTATTCTCCGAGTTATTTTCCTTTTGTGAAGTTTGGGAGATTTCTAAGTCTCATTTTTTAAAAGCATTTGGTTAGAATAAATTTCAAAAAAGACGTCTTTGGGAGCTGGGCACCCATGTTGGGAAGTCACTGTTGTGAGGCCATTTCGATTCGGGTTAAGCCATTTATAAAAATGTGAGAAAATGATACCATTTCGGATTGATTCAAGGATTTTCGGGCTTTACTTTTCAGGTCTTTTCGTCACGAGTTTTGAGAGCTGATTCATTTTTCGTTCTTTTCGATGTTTTAGGTGAATTAGTCCCTCCTCTCTCTCACCCCATTTTCGTTCTTTTTTTCCTTGCTTATTGGTTCGATTTTTTATGCTTATGTCCGAGACATAATTATTAACGTATAGTCTTTTGCTATACGTGAAACCATCAAGAAAGGTCGCAAGTAGGTCGGTTTGTTTTGAGGCTTAGGGCAGTGATGACAAAAACACACCGGAGATAGAACAGAATGATATGTCATCCTACGACATCGGGGTCCGATGCAGGAACCCATCAGGATCCGATTTGGAACCCGGTGAGTTGTAGGATGACAGTATCATTCACCGACACAAAACTAGCGGGAGTTAACCCGAACCTTCTTAGGTTGTTCGTAGCCTTATGCCCGATAGCGCGATCGAATCGTGGACAACTATTTTTCAAAATTGATAAAAACAAATTTGATAAGAACAAATACACATTTTTCTAAAGCAAAAATACATTTTTCGCTACAAACAAAATCGATACATCCCACTTTTTTTGCATGTTTGAAACCTATGTGCATGTTGAAAACATAAATTTTAAATACATTTTAAACATTGGTTGTCCACTTGTTGATCACCTATTTAGACTAAGGAATACTCTCCTGAGTTAGGTTTGATAGGACACCCTTCTAGTTGAGTGACGGACTTTATACATCCGGGTGACCGAGTAGCCTTCGACGACCCTCGAGTACTAATATATAGTTGAGCATAGCCCCGACCCGAGTGCTTGCGGTCCCCCTCTTGTCGGACTTTTTCATATGTTTCTCTTGGAATTTTGGACAAAGCACTCGTGGTCTCTTTTCGGGATTTTCCCGTGTTTTCTACGATTTTAATCGATTTGTCGATTCGTCGACTTCCTCGCATTTCTTTTGTCGTGAGTCTTTTGACGATCTTTCTCGAGATTTATGGACGACGTTTCTTTACTACATTTCTATAAAGCATTTCAGTCTGTTTCCTCAAGTTTTTGTACCTGTTGCATCAATTACACCTAAGGAACAGCGGATCTCCCAGGTATACATGTTTGTTTTATATTTACAGCATGTTATTCTCTTATAATCACTTCTCTGTTGTACCTTTTACTTTTCTTTACACCGCATGTTGCACTGTTTTTTTTACTGTATACTCTATTGCTTCTCTTGTGCTACATATTCTACTGTTATGCTATACACTGTACAACTTCAACATATTATCTATAAAATATCTGAAGAACAACCATAGGGTCGTTGGATTTGACATTATAACCTGACACCCTAGAAAACCTAAACTCGTCACGACAAGGAGCTTGGAACTAAAGTTGTGGGCAGCACGACCATTTTCAACAGTAGAACATGTCATCCCCAGCTAAACCATTCCTTTTATAGAAATTAAAACAAAAATCCATAGGATTTCGAGGTTGTTCGCCTAACGCAACATAAATCCTCAACATTTTCTTTAGGCATATGTACAGCTTTACTGTGCAATCTAAGCTCTAACTCGTTTTAGGATTCTGAGGTTGTCGTCCGTCACGACCTAAATCCTCACATCTTCTAGGTTATTTGTGTGGTCGTTTCAGTGTAAGCCCTAAATAAATAAAATTGACAGGATGAAACACTTGAATAATTTCTCCTCGAAACTGAAGTCAAATCATAGGGTAGACTGGGAAGTCATCGAGGTTCTCCTTCGGATCTGTGACATCCCCTAGTTCTTCCTCCTTTGGATTCTACAATAAATGTTCCAAGTTTAAATCATTCCCCTTTGCACGCATCTTTGTTCGATTTCGTTGAAAAGTTCTATTCTTTTGACCTCCTTGAAGATATTTTATTTTTATTTTTATCGAGAGTATCTTAAATAACTTCGATCATTTAAGATGTAATTAACTATAGAGGTTTGTCCTTATAGGAAGCTTTTCCGAACCCAGCTTAAAATAAACCCTATTTAATTTTTCAGATTAAATAAAGGAATTTGTCGGCAAATTTTGCAGAACAAACGGACATCATTTATTTCTTAGTTTATTTGATCGAGTCTCATCCTCAAGTCTTGTGTTTATCCCTCGGGATAGATAAGGTTTGAGGTAAAAAGCTCTTTCATTTAAACTATGAAAAATATGAGGTTAGTTTGATTTTTATATTTGATTTTAAACTTAAATCTATATGTAAATTAAAGCGTCCTTCCGAAGCGGGCAATGGGATTTCGATTCCGGTGACCGACAGCTTCCTACGGGCAACTCCCCCAACTTTCAACTTTTTATCGTCGACAATCACCATCAAGTATAGACTCACCATCTCACGACTAAATGGCTTATCGGATCAATTATATCAACTAGCATCTTTTCCTAGATTGGTTTACACAATACTTACCATGAAATTCGAACGAGACACAACAATCCGCGCCTTCAAGATATATATATATATATAAAAGGACAATCATGTATTTTAGCTTGTACGATGCTCCAAGTGCTTTTATGTGAGTACTGAATCAGATTTTTAAATAGTCATCGAGAAATTCATTGACACTATTCTAGGGCATCTAGAGGTGTTTAGGAATAGGATTTAGCGAGGAGGCAGTTGTGGGATAGCAAGGAAAAGATAATATGAGAGGTCAACGATAATTTGAAGGGGATAAGCGATGTTCGGCGGCTATCCAAGTTAAAAACAGGAAATCAAATGACAAACAATGAAGTACGGTCAGCGAGGGGGATCCACCACTTGCTCCTGAGCAAGCTACATACACACCACTTGCAAGAGAAAAATGATAAAACACTCTGAAGAGCATAAGTTTAAAGAGATAACTCTTAAAATACATAAAACATAAGATAAAGTTTCAAAGCAAAGTAACACATAAATAGAGTTCTAATAGAAAATAACTCTAACTAGGAATAAAGAAAAAAAAATAAGGGTCTCCAAGACATGTAACGGCCAAAAAGAGCAAAATTTCCTCTAAAGTTGCGAACGAGAAGAGAAACATGTGGATTGTCCATCTGTGATCACGAGAGTGTTTGATTCCGCGATACGCGGAATCTCGCAATCGCTGGATCTCGAAACTTTCGATCGAACAATCCTGCGTGAAGCTCCTGCATCGTTTTCCCCGACTAGGAGAAACTTCCTCTTTGGAAGAACCTGAATCTCATTGTCGGATCTTATTTCTCACAAAACACATGAAATGATTTCCAAAATTATGGTTCACTGCTATTATCTGGCTATTCGTTCGTGAGTGCACTATTGAACTGAATTGAAATTTAATATCCAGCTTACTTCATAAAATCTTTCATACAATGTTTAAAATAATTCCATCCCAGTCTGAAGTGACCTGTCTCAGTAGAGGTTGCTTTGTGACAGCTATCAACTCATCAAACTCATCACATTTTTGGACCATCAATTCTAATCTTATCGGTGCTTCTCTCAAGGCCTACAAAAAGATTATCTATGGTACCTATCCTTAAACTTTGTATGAATGTGTCACCTTGAACTTCTTCCAAGTCAAGATTACAATGCACCTACCTACCATGTTTGGTGAATGCATGTGCTATTATAATATGTGCAATATGATGATGATACCAAGGATGATCTAGTACGATGTGACATGCATCCATGGGTACCATTTCAAATCTCACTTGTTTCTGAAACTTGTCTCCAATAAAATTCCACAAGACATCTATCAACTGTGATATTATTCTCTTTCTTTAATCGAGATAGAGAATAAGATTGGTTATGCTTCTGTGTGACCAAATTGAACTTGTCGTTCATATGGGTAGACACCACATTCTTACATTTGTGTGGATCGATGATAAGATAGCACGATTTTTTGTTCATGGTGCAACATTTATAAGAGAAGTTGTGGCAGAACCATTATTGCTTCCACGTGGGTTGTCTGAAGAATCCATCAAACAACTAACATCTTTTCCTCATCTGAAAAAGCTAATACTCTTCTATGAAATCCTCATTTTCTACCATGTCAATGTACATTCTTCAAATGCGATCTCTCTCATAATGCTCCCTGCTCAATGAGAGAGATCGCATTTTTATTTGGGCAATCGATCGCAATGTGTCCTTGCTAGGATTTATTTGGAAGTGCCAGTGGCTTTCCCTTTTTTCCACTCTAGATTAATTTCTCCTACAGCGGGGTTTGCTTAGGTGCTCCACTAGGTGTGCTCTTGCTGCCTAAACTAAGATTGAACCTTGTATATAAGGTGTGGCAGTCAACTCATGGTGTTCCAGCTTCTCCACCTTCAAAAATAAGGTTTGTACATTGAGTAGAAGTCAATACAACTGAATCTCCAACACATTACTTATAGGTGGCCTCAGTCCTCCAACATATATCATCGTTGTGTGCTCCTCTAGTTCCACAAATTAACATTTTAGCAATAGCTGATCAAATTCAGCTTACTCTTTCACAAAAGAATCTTTCTAGCGCAAATTGTAAAATTTATGAACATATTATGTCGATAATACACGGGAACATATTTGTGTTGTATCATTTATCTATAAGACCGTATGTGATCTTATTCTTTCCTACCATCATTAAAGAGCTTCATGTTCTACCACCACATTGAAGCACCTTCCTTAGCTTAACAGCAGCTAGCTTCACTATTATGTTGAGTACTCAACGACACTACCTGAAGCCACTTGATAAACTTGTCCACATCCATGAAACCATCAAAATACAAGAAGTCAATCTTCACTCCAAAATCCTGGCTTCTTTGTGTTGTATCATTTATCTTCAGCTAGTCCATGTTAAATTGTCGGTTTATTAAATCATCACTGGAAACTTCCTAATGAAAGTGATTCACTTCCTCCACTCAATCTGATAATTCACCGTTGTGATTATGAAAGATCACTCTAGGATATCTCCTCTCAAAGGTGATAGCTTTTGATGTAGTTAGAGAATTTTCACTACATATTCTCCTTAGTAAGTTCATGGACATCTTTCTCAGAATTTCTAGTAGGCGGTATTATGCCTTTTCTCTCAAACAGAGCTTCAACTAAAATAGGGTTCCAAGTCAAAAGTTTGTCATCTCGTTCACAACGTCAACTTAAAATTTTGCCTTTTTTGGTTGTCCCATTTATTTCTTGTTTATTTATTGTTAATTAGGGTTATTTTTTATTAGGATCCTATTAATTTGTTGTATTTGCTATTTTGAGACTTTTGCTTTTGTTTTATGTATTTTAGAGTTTCTTGTCTGATTTTTTGCTCTCTTAAATGTTGCATTCTCTTCATTTTTCAAGTGATGCGTCGGTAGCTTGCTCATGAATAGGTGGTTGACCTCCCTCGTCGTGTGTACTTCTCCGTTGGCCCTTTGATTCGCTATTTTCAGCTAGGACAGCCGTCGAACATCACTTATCCCCTTCAACATGTCATCGATCACCCATATTCTTCTTCCCTTGCTATCCCACAATCACGTTCCCACTAAATCTTATTTTTAAACACCTTCTAAGAGCCTTAGAACGATGTCATCTAGTACCAAAACTCGACAAACTCTAGAATTTTAGGGACTTTTCTTTCTTGCTTCCAAAAAACCTAACCTCCTCACCAAAAAAAAAAAATTCTTCAACATACCCTAATTATTTCAACCACAATTCCTAGTCCTAACACCTAAGTTTTCAAAAGTGAATGTCTCGTGATCTAGTGATTGCGGGTTTCTGCCTGTGTCATAAACTAACTTCATTCGATAGAAATTTTATTAGAAACTTTAATTTTATAGCAATACCACTAACAGAGTTCCTCAAAGCAGACAAATTTGCATGATCAGAAAGGCATGGGTATGGGTTTATTATGATGCATTCTAGGCCTTTCTACATTTTTAATCAAGTGTTTAAGGTTGAGTGTGATGCCTGTACCATAGGAATTGAGCTATATTGAGCCAGGGTGGGCACTCCATCTCTTCTTTAGTGAAAATTTGAATAACTTTGGGCAAAAGTATTACAACTATAACTAGGCAATTTAATCCATGGTAAGAACCCTCAATAATTGGAGCTATCATTTACTGGTTAATAAGTTCATATTCTATACTGATCTCATGGCCCTAAGATTCTTAAACAGTCAAAATAAACCAAAGAGAGGACATGTCTCTTGAGTTCTCCATTTAGGGTTGTTGATTCCCTGAGTCGCCATTACTTATTGATTACTATTATGCAATCCAAGATAGTCGGTTTTGAAGTGTTAGACAATTTGTATATCATTGATCAAAACTTCTAGGAGATTTTGATCCATTTTTAAGAGACACCCTATCAGCAGTACCACAGTTTATATATACTCTTCCAAAATAGGTTGTGCATTCCTAGTTCATTCAGAGATAATATTTTAGAGAATAGCCACAAAATTTTGTTAGAGGTAATGCTCTTTCCTTAGTTAAAAAGATCTCTTGTTGGTCTATATTGGTATGAGATGTGTAGAGGCATATTCAATAGTATAAGGTATGTCACTTACTTACAACCCGAGGTTAAAATATAGTTCTACACACTACGCTTCTATCCCAGTGACCCTGAGTGGATGTAAAGAGGGACTTCATTATGGTACTCTAATAGACCCAATGGACTAAAGATTCTGATATGATGATAGTGAACCATTTCTCCAAGATTATCAATTCACACATTGCACTCATATAGTTGTACTTCAAAGAGATAGTCACATTCATGGTGTGCCCAATACCATCACTTCAAATAGAGATGTGAAGTATTTGAGCCATTTTTTAAAGACTTTATGAAGAAAGCTTCATACAAAACTTCAGTTCAATTCAACAGCTCACCATTAAAGAAATGGATAAGTGAATTGGAGCTTGAAAACTCCCCTTAGGAGCTTTGTAGGTAGCATTCAATGGGATATGATCCTCTCATTTTTACATATAATAAGTCCGCTAGTGAGCCGACAGGTCGCAACCCTTTTGAGATTATATACGAGCAAAATCCTCTCACATCATTAGAGTTAGTGTCTATACTTCCAACTACAAAGCTTAATATCGAAGCAAAGAAAAAGTCAGAAATTCAAATTTAACATAAACAAGCGAGGAAGATATTATCAAGTAAAACAGTAAGAATCAAAAGAATGACTATGAGCTTCAAGTAAGGCGACTTGGCGTAGATTAGATTGACGAATGAAATTTTATGCAGTTTCATTGCAGAACTCAAAGACATAGCTAATGGTCCATTTGGAATTGTTAAGAAGACCAATGATAATACACAAAATATTGATCTGTTTTGAGATTATAGCATTTCTATTACATTTAATGTTACAATTTTTTTGTGATAGAATGAGGATCTAAATGCTTCCAGTGAAAAAAGCAAAGCCTTTCTCACCTAGGTAGAAAGAACAGTGACGTGATTTTCGCCCTAGGAGGAAACGAGCGTGTGGCTTCCGCCTTTACAAAATTTGGAGGACTAAAACAGTCTCGATTTCAATTTCTCGCCCATAGAGTGGATCGGCTCCCTCTTAGGGGTCTTTAGTCACCTCATTGAGTTAAAATTATGGTTATTTTATGTTAGTTTAATATAATAATTGTAGTGATTGCATTGGAACTTTTGGTTTGTTTTATGTATTGGAGGTTGTCTCCTCTGATTTTTCCTCCTCTTCCCGTGTTGTATCATATTTTCATTTAGGTTGTGTGATTGAAACTTGATCGAGAATGGGTGGTGGGTCTTCCTTGATGTCATAAATGCCATATCTAGCTATCAGGATCATTTTCCTGTAGTAACTCTTCTGCAAACAGCCGTTGTCGTCATATTATCTTTCCCACATACCTTCTAATTTTCATATTTGACAATTTGCTATTGCCTGACCTCATGCTACAACTTTTTCTTGATCCTTACACACCATCTAGGAACCCATGACCAGTGTCAATAATGCTTTGCAATTCATCATTTTAATATCAAGAAATAAAGGTAATTCCATGATAATAGTAAGTAATATCTTTAGTTCACCTGCTATTATCAAGAGAATCTTTAGGAATCATATCATGAGATTGATCACATGGATCATGCAAATCAACCTGTTTAGTAAAATCATAGCATTAGTCTCCATATTAACATTTCATACTCATAGTAAAAACGCCGAAATGCAAAAGTTTCTTGCAAACATGACATAAAAGCAGTCAGTACGAAAATTTAAGGGCATAATCATATGTAATAAGAAGTAAAATAGTAGCACCTTGTGAATATTAGAAGCACTGTCTTCACGTTCAACACCATTTTGATGTTCATGAACGATCAAATTCTTCTTTTCAATGCATATTGCCAACTTCAAACAACAAAAATTTTACAGTTAGCATGCCAAAACAGTAGCGTTACATAGTGAAAAAAATACAACATAATAATGTACTTGTGAATGCAGAACATTAATCATGGGTTGGGGTCTTCAACTGCCTGCTGTCATTTCATTTAGTGTCCAAATGTTACGATCTAGGTCTTTTATTTTTTCCTAAAAGATTTACAATCTAGAAAAAATATCAAACAATAATTGTGAAATCAGTAAGGTGTGATAATCATTTTAAATCTTCAAATAACTTTCTTCCTCAAATCAGACAATTTCGAAATTTTAGTATGTTAGCTTTATGTGGGGATATAGACAATGCTCATGAAACTTTAAGATTCTCATTTTAGGAATTTTATTAATTAAAATTAATTAAAAATCACAAAAATATGAATTGCTCCCTCGATACCACCCACTATCCTTGTGACTATCCTAACCCTTGGTGAAGACCTTAGGGGTCAAGATCCTTTGGCTTGGGTCTAACCCTAGTCCAGAGCAAGGGTTTCACCAATTCAACCCATGGATCAGTGGCTATCCACTAGCCCTATTAGCCCTAAAGTTTGAATAATTTTGAGCATATTCAATGTAATGACATAAAATTTTAAAAACTTAATTAAATTAATAATATTAAATTTAGGAATTATAATGATAACAATAAAATTCATCTAATAATTTAATATTTAAAGATTGTCGAGAACATAGTGAATTAAATTTTAGTTTAAAAAATGATAATAATTAAAGATCTTATATATACATATATTTAAAAAACTAATTGATACGTGAACCGACTGGTGCCAACTAAACTGACGCTAATCAGTTGCGTGGATTTTTTTGGGTGTCATAAAGGAGCTATTTTAATATCACAACCTACTTTAAAGTTTGTGTAACGGTTCACAGTTTACGATTTTATGTTAAAATTTCTTTTCTGTTGCCTAGTTTCTTACTTCTTACTATTTTAGGACTTGAGATTTAATATGTTATTATTCAATAAGTTAATAGGATTGTTATGTTAAATGTTGATATTAGTGCAATATTTCTTAGCGCAATTTAATAATTTTGACGGTTATGCCTCCCAAACAAATAATGTCAGTAATTAATTGCGCAATTTTGAACCTTGACACTAACTCCACCAAAATATGCCTCATACTAGTGACATGTCCCTAGTTGTTTGGAGCACGCATTTGCATTATATTTAATATTTTGAATTAAATATTGTATTTTTTATTCTATAATTTGAAACGCAATTATGCTATAAAGTTAGTACATACATGCCTATGATGAACTTCTACCTTCGGATTAAGATCCTGGATTCTATTTCTTAGATAATCCTATTCCTATGGTGAATGCTATCCAACTAGTTTATTAGATTGTATTACAATAAAGGCCAAGATCAACCCATTCCAAACCCAAGCATTTGCAAACCCACCACAAATCAAACTTTGACTACGCTTCCTAAATATCAGCAGATCCACTATCCCTTAAAACTGTTAAAAATTGGACAGAAGTAAGAAAAAAAACAGTACCATCTGCAGTTTCTGATGTACCAAACAAGCGGTCAGGTCAATATTGGAGGAAGCTGACATTTTTGGCAATGGTTGCGACTCCTCCCAGCACCAACGGACTTCTCTCACAAATTCAATCCACAGAGTAGCAATTGCTGCACAATAAATCAAGAAGCATCGGATGCAATAATATTAAAAATAGATCTTATAATAAAAGAATTCATATTTAAGCAAGCATTCTAAGATCCAACAGAGCAGATCTACTTCAATAGCTTATAAAAGCGGTACCTGAAGAAGAAAGGCGAAAACTTAAATACAAACCTCTAATGTTGCAATTCCCAAGCCACAATGCATGCAGACAGAATTGAGCAAATAGAGAACCTAGAGGAGCACCTTTGATAAAACGAGAGTTTCTGCCCTCGAAACCCATATGATTCCAACTTTCAACTCCTACATGTGAATTTATTCAATCGGGAATCTGAATAGTAACAAAGCACAGGGAAAAAAAAAAAAACTCTGAACCCCTTCAGAGGGTAAGTCAAAAAGTTCATAACTTGACAGAATTTACAAGAGGAAATTATTTTTACTGACTAATCTTTGCNAGTACCTGAAGAAGAAAGGAGAAAACTTAAATACAAACCTCTGATGTTGCAATTCCCAAGCCACAGTGCATGCAGACAGAATTGAGCAAATAGAGAACCTAGAGGAGCACCTTTGATAAAACGAGAGTTTCTGCCCTCGAAATCCATATGATTCCAACTTTCAACTCCTACATGTGAATTTATTCAATCGGGAATNAATAATACCATCATTGAAAATCTCTTTAAGTATGCGATCTATGACTGCTGGAGGAGGTATAAAATCTGAAGTCTTGGAAATATCGGAGCCAGAGTTCTCGGCTGTCTAGCACAAAGATCAATAAATAGGAAGTGAAACTTTACGAAATTTACAAATGACAAATAAGATTACAAATATTCAGGTAACCTGAAACAAAATCTTCCAAATATTTGGCTTCAAATGACTTATCCAGTGCAGATATCAAAAGGCTTAGCTGTAAGGCAAATCCAGACTTGCCAATAGAATCATCAATCCTGTAATACCAAAAAGTGAAAATAATTTTAGAGATTGCAAGGTAGTCATGTCATACAGAGATTGAAAAGTTCAAGACTTAAGAATCCATAATTCCAAATCATATAGAACCTAGGCCTTATTTTCTTGGTTTTGTAGAGAATCTGTTTATTGTATGGGGCATTTATATAGCACACAATTATGATGTATTTAGATATCTCACACCTAACCTTTTATATTTACACACACAGCGCTCAAATCTTTAATATCACATCAAAAATAGCACTATTACCACTTTTTAAAAGTGAAATATATTTTTTCATGCACAAGTTTAAAGCACCAAAGTGCTATGCTATGGATGTAAATATGAAAGTTTAGGAGTGACATCCGTAAACACATAAGAATTGTGTGCTCCGTATATAAATTTCCCTTGTTGCATTGGTTCATTTTGTTGGAGGATTTCTTTATTTTGAAGCCAGATACACCGATACAAAGAACACTTGATATATTTTGTGATACATCATTTATATGATGGACAATNCAAATATTATATAACATTTTAAGAAATATCAACACCAACTTTTAAAAATATTCAAAGTTGCCCTACATCCTGAGGAACTTTTTGCTAAGATTTAATGCAATTTTCATTTTTCTTTTTATAAAATTAGAGCAAAATAGTTGGCCCTTTCATTATCTATAATCTATCAAATGCCATAGAAAGTAAGCTTTTGTTAAATAATTGTAATTAAATTTAATCTAATTATGTTATTTTAAAATTGAGGTCATGATTATTGCATGAAATAATTATATTTAAATATAATTATTTATTTGAGTTAGAATCTAAAAAATAGATAAAATATGATGCTGATTTATAAATAGCAAAATTGTGAGGGCTATTTATGTACTTGCCCCTTTAATTTTCATCATGCAAATTGGCCTATTACACTCCCCACTAACCAGTCATAAATCATTAAAAGTTAAAATGGATTATATCAAACTCTTATCCTCTGTTTTCATCGATAGACTTTTTCTTTGCATGTAAAGACAATTTGGCACATGATAAGCACACATTTAATTATTTTTTGTAATGGTAATCCAAAGTGGGCAAATAAATATGAAAAATATCTGAAATTGATGTTTTACTGTGTTATCTTGTAGCTGAGAAATTTAATTAATTTGTCTTGTTATAGGTATAATTCGTAATTAAGTAATTAAGCGGACTAAGTCTTGCTTAAGTGCATAAATTATTCCCATGTAGCTATTAGTAAAACGAGAGAATATTACGTCAAGAATCCTAACGCAGTTTGCATTCGGAGTCTAATGGTGGGGCGTCACGCGTCAAGTGAGCCCCACCATAATACACTGGTATTTGCGTGTTAAAAACGGTGGAACCCACTTGACACGTGGCGCCCCGCCATTAGACTTCAAATGCATCTGGAGTCCTGATATATTATTCAGACCTCGTGTTTATAACATTATATTTCCTTTAGTTAATAGAAAATTAGGAGTACGAAAGTAAACATTTTAGATGTTGTGTTAGAACACTAGTGCCAAAATCGGCATGGACGGCTCCTAATCCTTTAGCTAAAGTCCGAGACACTAATGCCTAGCTTCGTGACTCATTTGGTTGGTGGGATTATAAAAAACTTTAGAAAATAATAATTTTTCCTTATATTAAAATGAAAAAAAGAGTTATATTATTGAAAAAGATAAAAATGAGATTTTTTAAAGGAAGATCTACATACATATCATTCAATTCCTATGCATTTACATTTCTAACACTTACATTTCAATTTTTACATATATGTCATGTCACATTAACTATCATGAGAAGATGTATTTCACTTTTTAAGAGTTAAAATAGTCTTATTTTCAATGTAATCAAAGTGATATGGTGATATTGATGTAGGAAGTAAAGTTTTTATGATAGATGTAAATGCATAGAAATTGGATAGTAATATGTAAATGCCTCCTTTTTTATATTTACAGATATCATTAGATAGGGTTGGGTCAAGTAGAAAAATGAAAAGTGAAAAAGTGCGGCAAATGAAGAATTGGCAAACCAAGATGCAGTGGTTAGGCCACTAACACTATGTCCAATCCTCAAATTCTCCTTTAGAATTTTTTATTTTTATGCTTTTCTTATGCTATCATAAGGAAAATAAGCTTTTTTTCAAGAGTAATATTATAGAAACCATGCAATTATTATTATACTCGGCGAGAAGCCAGACGCTCGGAACTACGATAAAATATTAGGTCAGGACTCCAGATGCATCCGGTGTCCAATAGGGGAGCGGCACGTGTAAGGTGGACTAATCATGGTTTACTATGATCCTTATTCAACTTCGGATGATCGGGTGTCCTGACCTAATATTTTCTCCGAAACTTCATAGTTATTTATTTGCTACTTTAATTATCCAGGAAGCATTTAAAATTTCATTATAAAGTGTATTTATTACTAATTCCAGCCCTAAAGTTATTTAAACGGAGAAAGAGATGAATAAAAAAGCTTACTTGCACATGATATAATATATTTACAAAAGTATAATACGACCAGTTCAGTTTAGATTTTATTAGTTAATTGCAATATCATGTTGTTGAATTTATTTTAACAAACTGAGCTAGCAATGTGATGTATAATATGTAGTATGACTAGTTAAAATATCCTTAATTAAGAAATTATTTTTATAAATTTGATTGAGATAATCATGATAATCGTATATGGTACCGTATAGTTTGTTTGATGAACAACTGAGGGTCCGTTTGTGGCAACTTATTTAGTTCGGTAGCGTTTTGAAAACACACATAACCTGTTTGGATAAGCTGCATTTTGGTAGCTTGTGAGCGTTTTCACACCGCACCTATGTAAGTACGGTGACAAATTTCTGGCTGCGGTCTGACTTTTACATAGAAATTAAATTTTGTAATAGCTACACTACCTAACTTATCAACAGATTAATCAATAAGTCACAGCTGCCCCAAACAGACCCTGAATTAGATTGCATTTTCCCTAGTTTTTTGGATTTAATTTTGAATTTTTTTTTTTTTAATTATCATTAAAAAATTGCAAAATTTTCAAGCAAATAAATCACCATTTAACCCCATTTAACCTTCTAAATTTTTATGATCCTTAATTTTTATAATAATAANTGTTGAAAAAGAGAACATAGCATATACTTGCTTATCATTCTCCTCTACATAATTAGCTGTAATAATAATAAATTGAAATATGTATGATTAAGATATTAATGTTGATCTATTAGATAATATTACATATGCAAGAAATCTGATTAATTATGAATACAATGAGGTTGCATAAAATTTGATAACAGATGTAATGTTATTGTCCATCTTTAATAGAAATGAAACCATTCAAATTGTTGTTAGCAATGCAAATAAATGCTAAGAAATTTCATTTAATTTAAACATATTTGTGCCACAAAATCAATAAATATTTGTTGTAAGTACAGAACCATCAACTAGATGCCATCATTAAATGCTAGATACATGGGTGAATCATTGTTAAAATTGATGCTATTTGGTATCTTTTTTTTTTTTTTACTCGATTTATGACTATGATTATGATACCGAAACTAATCAAAACAACGGTAACGGAAGCAACTTTTATCAAGCAAATGATTAGGATTACAAACAAGACTCAAAACTATAATCAAATAGTAAAAACTAATCCCCAGCTAGGGTCGGAAGAAAAGATCTGAGGGCAATGATGGTTTTGGTGAGGTGGTTGGGAGCACTAGTGGTAGGGGAAAAGGCTGACGACAATCATAGGGAAGAAAAAGAAGGCAGAGACAACAGCTGGGGTTGCAGGAAAGGGTCACGGTAGTGGGGGAAAGTGGCAGGAGAGTTGGAGCCAATTCAAGAAGATTCTACAGAGGGCGGCAGTGTGCGAATTGGGTAGCTGGAGAGGTGGGACAGCAGGCGTGCAGCAGAGAAAGAGGCGTCAAGGGTAAATAGTAGATTGCAAGAGAGGTCGGAGGGTAAAGGGCATAAGGGAAAAGAAGAGAAATATATTCGGAGAGGATACAACAACACCTCGGAGCATAATACAGTCGGGCACCACCTGTCATCAGATACAACCCAAGCAAGGGGAAAAAGACTTCATGAAGAAATATGAAAGAGAAACACACCAAAACATAACCCTAATTCAAGCAAACAAACATATAAATAGACTCCCATCACACAAGAAACACAAAAGGAAAGAGTGAGGGGAGGGTGGCAATGTCAGCCCCGTTTAAATGTCATTTAGTCCAGCAGGGACCTAGACCGGCCCCCCTAAGACCAATTCTTCTGGAATTTCTGCCAGCCAGTTCAATCGACTAGCAACCAGCCCCGAATCAGATTATCTTTATCCAACTATCAATATGTATGCACTACAAATTCAAAAAGTATATATATATATAAAGATCACTTCGTGGTGAGATGGGGACCGAAGCAAAAATTTAAGGAAAAAATAGCTTAAATGCAGATGTAAAGATTACTTAGTGGTGGCATGTAGATTATAAGCATGTATACATACATAAATGCATGCAAACATACATACATACGGCCACAAAACATACATACATACTGTCACAACTTGACATGGGACTTAGAATTAACTAAGAAGAGAACAGCGACCGGACAATATTAACATTTAAACAGCTTCCAATTTATAAAAGAGTCATTAAAATCTGCAAAGTGCAATAAAATTAAACATCTGGAAATAATAACATAATATCAAAATCATATCTCAAACCAGTACTGAACAGTATATCAATATATGAAAGAAACAATAAAAAAAATTACAAACACAACATAACTAGTATCTATCAGCTGCAGTCCTCTTCCTGTAAACCATATCTCTCCTACCACAAATATCAACCTAAAATTTTTCTTTTCTTGAAAGAGAATATTAATTTCAATTCTAAGTTTAACTTAGCGAATAATTATAATTTTAATATGCATTAAATTATAATGTTATGTTATACATAAATGACCAATAAAAATACAACTCATTATTTTAGAAAACATTGAACTTTTATTTTGATTTTATCATTTCCCATTTCTCTTTAAATATTTATTATTTTAACATTTTTAAGAGTCATAACAAGATTGTCGTTAAACCCAAAGATATCGTCAAAATGTATATGAAGATATCCTCAAAATATATATGCAGGTGCCCTAAAAAAATGTACCTTAATATACCATCAAATTGCACCGAAAGGTACACCTGTTTTCTTTTAACGTGCTCAGGTACAATGCATCTCATGTTAGTACTATTTGAGGGTGATTATTTATGGCTTGAACTTTTACATTTCATTTCATATGAAATTAAAATAATTTAATATGTAACTTCATAGGTAAGTTATTTTTTTCTCATCCCTTATGCCATTGCAGACGTACAATATGCAAACTATTATAAAAAAACTTTTTAAAATTATTTAAAAAAATAATTATTAATTTACTAAAATATTAAATAAATTCAAAAAAAATTATCACTCATTTTTTCTTACAAGGGATTTCTGAAATACTTCTCTACTAAATTCTTTGAACAACCACCTATATTAATTAAATGTGTAAATAATTATAATAATCTCATCTAAAGAAAATTTAAAAATATATATCGGCATATCCTTAAATTGACACAATAATTAATATATTATTCCCTACTTTAAAAGGCCTAGTTTGCTTCTCACACAAGACTCGTCTTTCTCTCCTCATTTTAAAAACTGACTTCCCAACCTCAAGTTCTTTCTGATTCAAATAAACTTTATTCTAACATTACTTAAATATCTCTCTCTCTCTCTCTCTCTCTCTCTATATATATATATATATATATATNTCCTTAGTTTAACAGCGGCTAGCTTCACTATTATGTTAAGTACTCAACGACACTATCTGAAGCCACGTGATAAACTTGTCCACATCCATGAGACCATCAAAATCCGGGAAGTCGATCTTCACTCCAAAATCCTAGCTTCTTTAATATTCAATGTTAAATTGTCGGTTTATTAAATCATTACTGGAAACTTCCTAATGAAAGAGATTCACTTCCTCCTCTCAATCTGATAAGTCACCGTTGTGACTATGGAAGATCACTCTAAGATGTCTCCTCTCAAAGGTGATAAGCCTTTCATGTAGTTGGAGAAATTTTCACTACATATTCTCCTTAGTAAGTTCATGGACATCTTTCTCAGAACTTCTCGTAGGCAGTATTATGCATTTTCTCTCGAATAGAGTTTCAACTAAAATAGGATTGCAAGTCAAAGGTTTGTCATCTCGTTCACTACGTCAACTTGAAATTTTGCCTTTTTTGGTTGTCCCCTTTATTTCTTGTTTATTTATTGCTAATTAGGGTTATTTTTTATTAGGATCCTATTAATTTGTTGTATTTACTATTTTGAAACTTTAGCTTTTAATTTATGTATTTTAGAGTTTCTTGTCTGATTTTTTTGCTCTCTTAAATGTTGCATTCTCTTCATTTTGCAAGTGATGTGTTGGTAGTTTGCTCATGAATAGGTGGTTGACCTCTCTCATCGCGTGTACTTCTTTGTTTGCCCTTTGATTTGCTATTTTCAGCTAGGACAACCGTTGAACATCGCTTATCCCCTTCAACATGTCATCGATCAATCATATTCTTCTTCCCTTGCTATCCCACAATCACATTCTCACTAAATCTTGTTTCTAAACACCTTCTAAGAGCCTCAGAACGGTGTCATCTGTTATCAAAGCTCAACAAACTCTAGAATTTTAGGGACTTTTCTTTCTTTCTTGCAAACAAACAATCCAAACAACCTAACCTAACATCCCCACAAAAAAAAAAAAAAACCTTCAACATATCCTAATTATTTCAACCACAATTCCTAGCCCTAACAACTAAGTTTTCAAAAGTGAAAGACCCGTGATCAAGTGATTGCGGGTTTCTGCCAGTGTCATAAACTAACTTCATTTGATAGACCTTTATTAGAAACTTTAATTTTATAGCAATACCACTAACAGTATTCCTTAAAAAAGACAGATTTGCATGATCAGAAAGGCATGGGTATGGGTTTATTACGATGCATTCTAGGCCTTTCTACATTTTAATCAGGTATTTCAGGTTGAGTGTGATGCCTCTATGATACACTAAAGATATATGCATTTTTAGACCCATATTTTATACTCATTTTTTGTGATATTGCACTTTAATGTAATATAATTTTATGTTTTCTTACAAGTTATTAAATTTTAGGACTTAAAACAAAAATGATAAAATTTGGAGCAAAAATGAAGAAGTGAAAATTTGTTCAGAGTCGACGACGTCGTTTGACAGAGAGCATCGAATTAAATTGCGGAACACTGGCGCCGACGGCGTCAATGTCGGTTCAACCCCCGTTTCTAGAAAATTTGACAAATTTGGACACTTTTTGAAGAGTTTTTGGAGGCACCTATTGGAGAACCGACTCTAAGTTTTATTTGGGGCCAAAATTGATTAGAAAAGTGACTCTTCCTGACATTTCATCGCCCCAATTCAACATTATACGCATCACACATTCTTTCATTTTTCATTTCACAACTATTTAGAGTCTATTGTTCTTATAATTTAGAGTTTTGTGGTGAGATTAAGTGTGAACTTCTCTCTAAGAGTGTTGGAGAAGGAGAAAAGTGAGAGATTTCTTTCTCCTTCATTTTCTAGAAGAGACTACAAAGGATTTGCTTAAAGAAAGAGTTTCAGATAAGTGTTGTTAGTTTATTAGTGTTGTATGAACTTTCTTTTATATATGAAATTTGTGTTTTGTTTTATCTTTCTCATGAAGTCTGAGTAGTTTACTTTATCTTTCTCTCTACTCTGAGATATGGTGAAATGAAAAGATAATATGGATGTGTCAATATTAAAATATAAATTAAATTGTGATGATTTTTCAATTCCGAACTTAATTTACTTTTCGATCTAACCAATTGATTTTCTATAACAATGTATCAGGGTAGAGAATTAAAACTGCTTCAATTTGGCACAATACATATTTGAACAATTTATCTCATCTCAATTTACCAAAACCTCATTGTAGTAGGAAAGATGTTTTTTCACATAAGAATTTTTTATCACATAAACATAGTTTAATAGTTTAGTAGTTACTGTTTAAAGTTTGTATTTCAGTTTTGTTAGTAGTTAAATAATTTAGTTCTGATAATATCTCAACATTCGAAATTAGTGACAGTAATTTCGTTTTGACTTTCTGTGAATTTCCTAGTAAATTTATCATTTCAAATTTAAACATTCATCGTGAGATAGATATTTGGGGCTTAAATAGAAAGTTTTTTATTATTTGATAATGATACGTATACTTGCGTAGAATCCCAATATTATTGCTTAAATTTCTAATTCATAAAATATTGCATCAAGCTTTTGACACTGTTTCATAGCGGAGTCAACTATATAATTTTTACACAACTATATTAATCGGGATCACTCTACCATAGGAATTGAGCTATAGAGTCGGGGTGGGCACTCCATCTCTTCTTTAGTGAAAACTTGAATAACTTTGGGCAAAAGTATTACAACTATAACAAGCCAATTTAACCCATTGTAAGAACCCTCAATAATTGGAGCTATTTTTTACTGGTTAATGAGTTCATCCTCTATTCTGATCGCATGGCCCTAAGATTCTTAAACAGTCAAAATAAACCAAAGAGCGAACATGTCTCTTGAGTTCTCCATTTAGGGTTGTTGATTCACGGGGTCACCATTTCTTGTTGATTACTATTATGCAATCCAAAATAGTCGGTTTTGAAGTGTTAGACACTATGTATATCATTGATCAAAACTTCTAGGAGATTTTGATCCATTTTTAAGAGAAACCCTATCAGCAGTACCACATATTATATATACTCTTCCAGAATAAGTTGTGCATTCCTAGTTCATTCAGAGAAAATATTTTAGAGAAAAGCCACAATGAAGGTGTGGAAAATAATTTTGTCAGAGGTAATGCTCTTTCCTTAGTTAAAAAGATCTTCTGTTGGTCTAGATTGGTGTGAGATGTGTAGAGGCATATTCAATAGTATAAGGTATGTCACTTACTTACAACCCGTGGTTAAAATATAGTTCTACACACTCCGCTTCTATCCGAATGACCCTGAGTGGATGTAAAGAGGGACTTCATTATGGTTCTCTAATAGACCCAATGGACTAAAGATTCTGTTATGATGATGGTGAACCATTTCTCCAAGATTATCAAATCACACATTGCAGAGTTATATAGTTGTACTTCAAAGAGATAGTCACATTCATGGTGTGCCCGATACCATCACTTCAAATAGACATGTGAAGTATTTGAGCCATTTTTTAAAGACTTTATGGAGAAAGCTTCATACGAAACTTCAGTTCAAGTCAACAACTCACCATTAAAGAAATGGATAGGCGAATTAGAGCTTCAAAACTACCCTTAGGAGCTTTGTAGGCAGCATTCAATGGGATATGATCTTCCCTCAGTTTTACATATAATAAGTCCGCTAGTGAGCCGACAGGTCACAATCCTTTGAGATTATATACGAGCAAAATCCTCTCACATCATTAGAGTTAGTGTCTATACTTCCAACCACAAAGCTTAATATTGAAGCAAAGACAAAGTCAAAAATTCAAATTTAACATAAACAAGCGAGGTAAAAATTATCAAGTAAAACAGTAAGTATCAAAAGAATGATTATGAGCTTCAAGTAGGGCAACTTGGCGTAGATTAGATTGACGAATGAAATTTTATGCAGTTTCATTGGCAGAACTCAAAGACATAGCTAATGGTCCATTTTGAATTGTTAAGAAGACCAATGATAATACACAAAATATTGATCTGTTTTGAGATTATAACATTTCTATTACATTCAATGTTACGATTTTTTTGTGATAGAATGAGGATCTAAATGCTTCCAGTGAAAAAGGTAAAGCCTTTCTCGCCTAGGTAGAATGAACAGTGACGTGATTTTTGCCCTAGGAGGAAACGAGGGTGTGGCTTCTGCCTTTGGCAAAATTTAGAGGACTAAAACAGTCTCAATTTCAATTTCTCGCTCATAGAGCGGATCGGCTCCCTCTTAGGGGTCTTTAGTCACCTCATTGAGTTAAAATTAGGGTTATTTTATGTTAGTTTAATATAATAATTGTAGTGATTGCATTGGAACTTTTGGTTTGTTTTATGTATTGGAGGTTGTCTCCTCTGATTTTTCCTCCTTTACAAGTGTTGTATAATATTCTCATTTAGGTTGTGTGACTATAACTTGATCGAGAATGGGGGGTGGGTCTTCCTGGATGTCATAAATGCCATATCTAGCTATAGGGATCATTTTCCTGTAGTTATTCTTCCGCAAACAGCCGCTGTCGTCATATTATCTTTCCCACAGACCTTCTAATTTTAATATTTGACAATTTGCTATTGCCTTACCTCATGCTACAACTTTTTCTTGATTCTTATACACCATCTAGGAACCCATGACCAGTGTCAATAAAGCTTTGCAATTCATCATTTTAATATCAAGAAATAAAGGTAATTCCATGATAACAGTAAATTAATATCTTTAGTTCACCTGCTATTATCAAGAGAATCTTTAGGAATCATATCATGAGATTGATCACATGGATCATGCAAATCAACCTGTTTAGTAAAAATCATAGCATTAGCCTCCATATTAACATTTCATACTCATAGTAAAAACGCCGAAATGCAAAAGTTGCATGTGCAGTCGGTACAAAAATTTAAGGGAATAATCATATGTAACAAGAAGTAAAATAGTAGCACCTTGTGAATATTAGAAACACTATCTTCACGTTCAACACCATTTTGATGTTCATGAACGATCAAATTCTTCTTTTCAATACATATTGCCAACTTCAAACGACAACAAAAATTTTACAGTTAGCATGCCAAAACAGTAACGTTACATAGTGAAGAAAATACAACATAATAATGTACTTGTGAATGCAGAATATTAATCATGGGTTGGGGTCTTCAAGTGCCTGCTGTCATTTCATTTAGTGTCCAAATGTTATGATCTAGGTGTTTTATTTTTTCCTAAAAGATTTAGAATCTAGGAAAAATATCAAACAATAATTGTGAAATCAGTAAGCTGTGATAATCATGTTAAATCTTCAAATAATTTTCTTCCTCAAATCAGACAATTTCGAAATTTTGGTATGTTAGCCTTATGTGGGGATATATACAATGCTCATGAAACTTTAAGATTCTCATTTTAAGAATTTTATTAATTAAAATTAATTAAAAATCACAAAAATATGAATTGCTCCCTCGATGCCACCCACTATCCGTGTGACTATCCTAACCCTTGGTGAAGACCTTAGGGGTCAAAAATCCTTTGGCTTGGGTCTAACCCTAGTCCAGAGCAAAGGTTTCACCAATTTAACCCATGGATCAGTGGCTATCTACTAGCCCTATTAGCCCTAAAGTTTGAATAATTTTGAGCACATTCAATGTAATGACATAAAATTTTAAAAACTTAATTAAATTAATAATATTAAATTTAGGAATTATAATGATAGCAATAAAATTCACCTAATAATTTAATGTTTAAAGATTGTCGAGAACATATTGAATTATATTTTAGTTTAAAAAATGTTAATAATTAAAGATCTTATATATACATATATTTAAGAAACTAATTGATATATGAACCGACTAGTGCCAACTAAACTGACGCTAATCAGTTGTGTGGATTTTTTTGGGTGTCATAAAGGATCTATTTAATATCACATCCTACTTTAAAGTTCGTGTAGCAGTTCACAGTTTATGATGTGATGTTAAAATTTCTTTTCTGTTGCATAGTTTTTTACTTCTTACTATTTTAGGACTTAAGATTTAATATGTTATTATTCAATAAGTTAATAGGATTGTCACGTTAAACTTTGATATTAGTGCAATGTTTCTTAGCACAATTTAATAATTTTGACGGTTATGCCTCCCGAACAAATAATATGTTAGTAATTAATTGCGTAATTTTGAACCTTGACACTAACTCCACCAAAATATGCCCTCATACTAGTGACATGTCCCTAGTTGTTTGGAGCACGTATTTGCATTATATTTAATATTTTAAATTAAATATTGTATTTTTTATTCTATACTTTGAAATGTAATTAAGCTATAAAGTTAGTACATACATGCCTATGATGAACTTCTACCTTCGGATTAAGATCCTGGATTCTATTTCTAAAATAATCCTATTCCTATGGTGAATACTATCCAACTAGTTTATTAGATTGTATTATAATAAAGGCCAAGATCAACCCATTCCAAACCCAAGCATTTGCGAACCTATCACAAATCAAACTTTGACTACGCTTCCTAAATATCAGCAGATCCACTATCCCGTAAAACTGTTAAAAATTGCACAGAAGTAGGAAAAAAAAACAGTACCATCTGCAGTTTCTGATGCACCAAACATGTGGTCAGGTCAATATTGGAGGAAGCTGACATTTTTGGCAATGGTTGCGACTCCTCCCAACACCAACGGACTTCTCTCACAAATTCAATCCACAGAGTAGCAATTGCTGCACAATAAATCAAGAAGCGTCGGATGCAATAATATAAAAAATAGATCTTATAATAAAAAAATTCATATTCAAGCAAGCATTCTAAGATCCAACAGAACAGATCTACTTCATTAGCTTATAAAAGCGGTACCTGAAAAAGAAAGGAGAAAACTTAAATACAAACCTCTGATGTTGCAATTCCCAAGCCACAATGCATGCAGACAGAATTGAGCAAATAGAGAACCTAGAGGAGCACCTTTGATAAAACGAGAGTTTCTGCCCTCGAAATCCATATGATTCCAACTTTCAACTCCTACATGTGAATTTATTCAATCGGGAATCTGTATAGTAACAAAGCACAGGAAAAAAAAAAATACTCTGAACCCCTCCGGAGGGTAAGTCAAAAAGTTCATAACTTGACAGAATTTACAAGAGGAAATTATTTTTACTGACTAATCTTTGCATAAAGACAAACTTTACGCAATCTCCATTAAATTAAAACGGCAATGCATACAGTTATTATAATAATTGATCATCACAATCAAAAACAGAAGCAGCAACAGTGATTAAATTAAGCTTAAAACTGAGATAATACCATCATGGAAAATCTCTTTAAGTATGCGATCTACCACTGCTGGAGGAGGTATAAAATCTAAAGTCTTGGAAATATCGGAGCCAGAGTTCTCAGCTGTCTAGCACAAAGATCAATAAATAGGAAGTGAACCTTTACCAAATTTACAAATGACAAATAAGATTACGAATATTCAGGTAACCTGAAACAAAATCTTCCAAATATTTGGCTTCAAATGACTTATCCAGTGCAGATATCAAAAGGCTTAGCTGTAAGGCAAATCCAGACTTGCCAATAGAATCATCAATCCTGTAATACCAAAAAGTGAAAAGAATTTTAGAGATTGCAAGGTAGTCTTCTCATACAGAGATTGAAAAGTTCAAGACTAAAGAATCCGTAATTCCAAATCATATAGAACCTAGGCCTTATTTTCTTTGTTTTGTAGAGAATCTGTTTGTTGTATGGGGCATTTATATAGCACACAGTTCTGATTTATTTAGATATCTCACACCTAACCTTTTATATTTACACACATAGCGCTCAATTCTTTAATATCACATCAAAAATAGCACTATTACCACTTTTTTAAAGTGAAATATACTTTTTCATACATAAGTTTAAAGCACCAAAGTGCTATGCTATGGATGTAAATGAAAGTTTAGGAGTGACATATGTAAACACATAAGAATTGTGTGCTCCGTATATAAATTTCCCTAGTTGTATTGGTTCATTTTGTTGGAGGATTTCTTTAGTTTGAAGCCAGATACACCGATACAAAGAACACTTGATATATTTTGTGATACATCATTTATATGATGGACAATAATGAATTTTATTATAAAGCAGGATGCATTATTTTCCTTTGGATTCTGAGAACCCATAGGGTGATGCCTATGGACCTTCCAAAAATCACCTCTTCATATGTCAAACAATCACTTCTCCTCATTGTCTTACTTCAACTGGAATTAAACCCAAAAATCAATTTGCCAAGCTCATGCGTAATCATACTTACCTAAAATAGCATAAAATTGGTTCCCATTCTTCAAGGTTAGCCACATTAGCCACCCACATTTTCCTTTGTACTTATTCAACAATTCAAATCTATCTCTATAATTTGATACTGCTTAACTTTACCACTGCCACCACCTTTTATAAAACCCAACACCATTTTGCCAACAAATTTAAGCTTTTTTCTCATCCAAATAAGAGCACATATCGAATCAAGTTAATCTTGCATACTTTTGGACGATTTGAATGTGGTAAGTATACTTGCTTGACTGAAACTTGGATTTCATATTTCCAACTTTGTTGATTATATGATTTTTATTGCAAATGGTTCAAGAGTAACCTACTTTGTTGTCCTTATCATTGTTATAGGAATACACCTTCCAATTTTGTCATTTGACTTTCTGATCATAAACTCCTCTGCGCCCAATCCCGTAATTGGCTTCCCAGTTAGCTCGGCTCGCAACTATATCGCGAGGTTTGGTCACAAAGGCCCACTGTATCGCGAGGTTCGATCGCGAATACGGTCTCGTCAATTTGGAATGTATCGCAATCCCCTCTTTGGCAACGACGGATCTTGTTTGTTGTGATCGCGTCATAAGCTTCCTGGCTCGTTCAAATCATGATTGTACCGCGAGCTTCAGTCATGAAAACAAATTCTATACGTCGCAATCCCGTTGTTGACTTCCTAGCAGCTTGAATGAAGACTGTATCGCGAGGTTTGGTCACAAAGGTTGAACTTTGTACGTTGTGATTTTGTCATTGGCTTGCCAACTAGCTCGAATCACGAATGTATTCTCATTACTTCCAAGACATTGCCCTGATACCAATTTGATGGGAACTTTCACAGAAATTAGGGCAAAACAAAATACTTTACTGCACCAACACCAAAAAACGCAACCCAAATACATAAAAGATTAAAACCTACAATTCAATAAGTAGATTATCTCATTCAAGAAAACAACCACACATGCATAACCTAACTCTAAACATATTAGTCATATTTATACCCCACAATAATAACTAACAGATGACGAAGTTGCAATTTTAGTCTTACGCCTAACTTAAGTATTCAAATTTAATGGGGGGCTCAGCGTCGACTTAATGGAGCATGAAGAGGACAGTGTCGTGCACGCCAGCTAAACAGTATTTTTTATGTGATGTTAAAGATTTGAGTATTGTACATGTAAGTATGAAATTTCGTGTTAAATATGTAACTACGTAATAATTGTGTGGTATGTATGTAAATGTCCCAAAAAACCAAAAGATAATTATGGAAAAATCCTTCAAAACCATAAAATAAATTAATAACCCACCTTTTTCTTGTAAATGCAAGTTTTTTTATCCACATCTTAGCAGTAAAAGAAATTTAGGACTTCTTAACGACATCATATTCATAGAAGCGGAACTCCATCAATACATCCTCCATTTGAATTGTGAAAATTAATGAACAATGCCAAAACAAACTTAATTAAGACCTAACTCCGCATTCACAAAACTCCAAAATTACAAAATGGAAAGCTCATGTTATTTAACAAGTACTTGAAGAATTGCATTCCTAATTTACGAGCTCCAAAAATTCATGTATGGCTCTTCTAAGAGAGACATTCGTCGGAGTCAAATTTTTAGAATGTAAATTGAATTTAGAAAAGATACTATCCAGAGATTTTTGTCTTATTTTATGAGGACTTTGTGACTTGATTCTAGGCTTACCATGGATGCAAGTGTCTACCTTTAAGAGTTACTTTTTTTCAATAGAGTGTCGATCAATCGTAATCATTAGGCATTAAATGCTTAGATTATAGTAGCAATGAACTAGTTTAAAATGGAGGAAATATATTGGTGGGGGATGATGACAAACCTGAATTTTGTAGTTACCATTTCAAATAATCATAGATATTGGTCTTCTTAATCAAAGGAGGCAGTTGACACAATTTTATCGAAATTTTCTTGTCAATGGCCATGGTTTACATCAACTAAAAATGTCTTATAAACTTGGAATTTAAGTTTGTCTGAATAGAGAATTTAAAATTAATCTTAACAAACAAAAGGCTTCATATCCTATCAAAAGCACTCCACAATTCAAAACTCGAAGAAATTGGCCTTTTAGAAGATTTGTAGGCATTTGTCGTGAAAATAATCTAAAGATGGCATTTTCTGACAAACCACTTAGCCATCATCCCTAATAATAAACAAAGCTTTGTGATCTCATAAGATGGTGAAATCACTCTATCAAAAGACACATTTCATGTTTTTACTAACAAGAGATCTTTGAGAGTGCTTGTAGAGATACACATAAAATAATATTGGCTTTTTATGAGCTTAAACCATCTTAAATTTTCACCTTTAAAAAAGTGATGTAGAATATGAATAGATTATTGCTCTTTACAATTAAGCAACAAGTGCTTTGAATTTTATTTTATTTTATTTATTTATTTATTTATTTTGTTTCTCTATCAGAGCTTTGACTCAAAATAATTTGAATTGAAATTTGAGGCATTTAACGATTTTTTGAATTGAAATTTGAGGAATTTAACGATTTTCTATATTGTCATCATTGAGGTGAATTAATGTATAAAATACTTATCTTTGAAAATGATACACTGAAACTTGTTTTTGAAAGTAAACTCTTTCGATTATGATTTCTAATAACCATACTCATAATAGGGGTAAATTGATAAAAGTTTGTTACTTTACACTTTGTCAAGTCTGCTTGTTTGCCTTTGGAGGATCAAATTCACAATTGAACATTATTGTAGTTCGTTTAAATGATCATTGCATCTCATACTTTGTCGACTTTACCCAATATGTAGAGGATCGGGTCCATAATTTTGCATATAAATTTAAACCGCTTGGATATTTATTATAGCATTTACCTCGTCAACTCTTACATCATATGTAGATTACCTT